>JANAVB010013398.1:14563245-14967587 GCA_029216955.1 Iris pallida
TTGCCATATTAGCGGTTGTCACTTGGATTTGCAACATATATAGAGAATTGTCTTAAGAGTAATTCAAAGACAGCGTTCTATTAATAAAATGCAAAATTTTATCCCGAAGGATTATATCATCTAAAGAGTGTGCCTCAGCATTGGTGCATATGTAATCCCCTAACTCTTCATCAGTAAGAAACAGGGTTACCATGGGCGAAGGTAGAGGCGGTCTTCACTTTAATTTGACTATCAAAGGAGCCAGAGTCGACGACTTTAGGGCTGCTTTTGGTGCCCTTCGAGATAGTTTGATATGCATAGGCTCCTGACTAGTGGCTGACGCCGTCGAGGACGAGTGAACATGAGCTTTTCCTTGGAGCTTGATGACAAGAAGCATTGATGTCTGGGGAGGCTTCCCCTTTAGTCAAACTTTCAGCGGCTCTTCGATAATAGTTGTGCTCTCCGATGCAGTCTCTGCCTCATCGTTTGCATCATTGGCGTCGTCCTCCCAGGAGATCGACTTGTACAGATCAGCATCAGTATAGTATGGTTCGAGTCTTCAGAATGGGTCGATGTCAGCAAACTCCGTCTTGATAGTCCCGTCTCTGGCCATATACTTCATGCATTGATGGAGACTGGAGGGTACGATCATGTACTCATGAATCCATGGTCGACCCAATAACATATTATAGTTTATGTCTGCATAAATGACGTAATAAGTCACATTCGTCTGGAGATTGCCTATCTGGCATTTCAGATGGATCTTGCCCAAGGGCTCACTCTTTCTAGCATTAAAACTGCTGATTGTAGTATTTGACGCGATCAGCTGATGCATCAGAATTCCCAATGTTTGGAGTAAACTCCGAGGGAAGAGCCATGGTCGATGTGGATACGATCGACCTTGATGGCACCAATATGCCATGTATAGTACAAGGGTCTATTGTGTCGGTTGTTCTTTAGCAACATATCCTATTGAGTGAAGGTGATGTTAGAAATCACCTCGACCACACTATGGAAATGTAGGCATACGGCAGGATCCTCCTTAGGCAGTTGCACCTGGGTGAGAAAGGAATCAGCATTCTACAAATCCTCGCTGAGGGCGTCTCGAGTCTCTTTGGAGTGACGGAGGAGCTCGAAGAACGATAGCCAAGCTGGAGTATTGGCCAGCTGTGCCAATATGTCGAAGTTGTAGGGCTTGATCGACCCTACTACTGAGTTTTCCTCAATGGTTTGCAAAGCGAACCTTCATTTGCTTCTGCTTATCTGCCTAGGATGGACCTGCTTCCAAGGCATCAGGTACGACAGTAGTAGCAGGTGGAGGTACTTATTTCTGAGGGACCTGGCTATCCTCTCACTGTTGAGCCGAGCGAGTAGTAACCAGAGCATCATCAGCCGAAGTAGAAACCATCCGGCACGACTTGGAATTTTTTCCTTAACAGGGTATGCTGTTGGCAGCATCATGTATGGGACGAGATCAGGGTGGACCCACATGATTTCACCTTATGGGGTCGTAAGTGGAATGAGGCCCTGAGCATTGTCACGAGCCAGTAGAAGGTTAACCACTTCCATTGTCGCCCTTAGGATGGGGACAACACCGTCTTGAGTTTCCGTCTTCGGGAAGCTTCCGAATTAGAGGGTCACCATGTTGGTAGTGACCGTCTTATCCTTGAAATCGAGTGAGATAACCTTGGCATCAATGAGGCACTGGATCTATTTCTTTAACACATAATAGTCACGTGTTGAATGGTGAACGTACTGGTGATATTCATAGTACTTTAGATTGTCCACCTTTTCTACTTCATCAGGACGCTTAGGAGGTGGGAGTTGAAGCTTGCCACCTTTCATGAACATGTCAAAGATTTCTAACGTATCTTCGTCGTTGAAGGAGTAGTTTTCCTTTGGTTTTGGCACTTATGTCGGCTTTTGGTTCATTGACACTGAATATTTGAAGATGTTGACAGTCAGGGCTTGCTTCCCTTTTCCTTCTTTATGAGCGGGGGATTATTGCTAAACGAGCGTTTCCCTTTGTCTTCGAATGAAGGAAAACTCAGTCCTAGTAATTATGCATACCGAGCTTTTCTTTCAGCTACATCTGCCTCGGTAATGAAAGGTGTCCATTCTATGCACGGAGCACTATGCCACAATTTGATTACGGTAAGCATGTTCTTGTGGCACGAGTTCAAAAGCATAGGCTCGGGTACCCCAGGTGGTAACCTTAGTGCTGTCATGCCCCGATCCCGCTAGGGTCGTTCATCCTCGCTTTGATACCCGGGGGATCATTCGTCCTCGCTAAGGCGTGATGTCGTATAAGCCTAAGCTACAATTACACAAGGCCAGTACCTGCACAATACAATTAGACAACGCAAAACACACGCACACAGCATATTCAATTGCATAAAACCAATATTGGACACAGAGATTTGAAAAGAAAACACTTCTTTTATTCATAACTTGATAGGATTACAAAGTACAAAGCTTGTGACTCAAATGCCATAATTTGATTACATCTCTCTCTTTGAAACTCTTTTTCAAAATAGCCATAATGCCCATACATCATATCCCTTATTACATGCTTGAAATGAAAAGACACCTTCAAAGGAAACTTGCAGACTTGACTAGGAAATAAAAATGCTTCGAGGCAACCAACGAGCTCTACTGGGCTAGATGAGCTTCAGTACCTCATTTGAAATCCCCCTGTCACCTGGCTAGCTATAAAAGATGCCCACAACGTGGGTCAGCACACATCATGTACTGGCGAGCGGCTTTTGGCCGAAACTCACAAATATCTGCACTAAGTCAACATGTAAAGCTAGCATTTTACTAGTGATCTTTCTACTTGTCTAGGTTCTTTTTAATAATTCATAAGAAACATGAAAATAGAAATATTTCACCAATATCTTACCCATCGCCGACAGTCATCCCTGCACAAAACAGGTTAGCATAATTTGCACACATATATAAGCATATTTTTCCATCATTGCTCAGTGTTAGGTTTTGCAATAAATATATGTTCATAAGCATGCACCTAACTACATGGTGGTCCATGGGTCCGTTTATATGATTAGCCGCTGAGAGACTCATGGATCAGCTCATCGCTAATAGACACAACACTCCTTTTTCCGCGAGGTGTAGCATTTACCTCAGGGTGCTATTACAATCTCTCCTAGGCCGATCGATTTTGGGTGCCCCAGTATCGTCGAGAGACTATTACCTTGTGCACAAGTTATCCGAGACCAATGCATGACTTGTTCTTTCTATCAAATAAAACTTAACGGTACAATAGGTAGCGACATGTTCGTTTCTTGTCTTGTTCATTCGGTCATTCATTAGCATTCAATTCTCTTTCGGTCATTCGGTAGCATTCATTTGAAACAGATAAAGTAGCGGTCATAAGAGTGAGCATGCAATTCATTTCTTATTCTTATTTTTTATTGTTTTTGGTATCGTTGATCATAGGGTTGCGTGTGGAGTAGAGATCATTTTCTTAGGGCGTACAAATAAATGCAAGCCCGGTTAAATCAACTCATCGGGATTGAATCTTATTTTGAGAGAACGAGGGACTTCACGTGCCATTTACGCTCTGTCTACGAGTCCTCCTATATTGGCACCAACATTCGATTAGCATACTTCGGTATCTTCTCTCAAGATTCGAATTGAATACGCAATGCAATAAAAGCGAACAATGAAAACCAATCATCGAAAACCAACACGAAAATGCATTCATCAAAACCAAGCAGCGAAAGAAAGCATCCAACAAAACTCTTGGATTCATTTCAATAGAAGCAGATCCATCAATTGGAAAGGTTCATTGCATTTCATCCGTGATCAATCGATACCGGTAAAAGTTTTCCTAAATTCTCAGTTCAAGACTGAGTCAGCAAGTCGTAGGTATTACATAGTGGACCGCGAGGAGCGGGACACTACATAATAACCTACTAAAAAAAAAGTTTTGTCCTCAAAACTTAAGAAACAAGATCACCTCCACCAGTATTGCATTCAGGATCAAGTAAGGTGGATAGGTTAAAAATACGAGCATTAGTCCGCAGCTGCTGGTTGTGCAGATTGTCTCTGATTGGCGGTAGGTCCCTTAGCGGCCCACGCTCTTTTGTGTCATTCCTTCGTTTCTGGCAGTTCTTGACGATATGGTCTTGTCTACCACACCTAAAGCATGTTTTGTTGGCAAAACGACATACTTCTTTGGTGTGTCTGTAACGACTGCAGAAGGTACACTCAGTTCTCCGGTGATGTTCATTGTCTGTCTTGTTTTCCCCCTTAACCTTTTTCTCTCCATCGTGGTATCTTTTTGTAGGCTGATTACAGCCGGTCTAAATTTTTGCAGATGCCTTCCCTCAGGCTAAATTGTTCCACTTGTACTGCCGCCTCAAAGGCCTGGGAATACGATTCATATTTCTGATTCAGCACACTCAATTGAATGTCGTCGTTCAGGCCTTGAGTGAATCGGTTCATGCGAATGCTCTCAGTTGGAATCATTACAGTAGCAAACATTGCCAGTTTGGCAAATTTAGATTCATAATCCTCCACGAACATGTTTCCTTGCTTCAATAACATGAAGTCATTCTCCATCTTTTGGCTGACAGCTGGAGGCAGATATTACTCCAGAAATGCCTTCTTGAACGAGACCCAAGAAATCTTTCCACCCCTAGAAGTTGTGAGTAGTGCTGGCTTTTTCGCTTTTCACCAATCTTTTGCCCGCAAATGTAGTTGCAAGCGGCACAAACTACCTTCTTGCTACTCGAAACTCCTACGAATACGTATAGACTCTCCGTTTTATCAATCTTGTCCATCACCTTATCTGGTGATGTCCTGTCCTCAATATCTAAGAAGTCCTTTGGCCTAAAGGAAGTACGCATGTGCGCCGGCTGGGGTTCGTCACCATCCATGGGCTCAATCTCAGGTGTTTTCGTCGGTTTGGTCGCTGCGATGGTATCTCGATTTCCCGCTAGCAAAGTTACGACCTGGGACAAAGCATCCAGTTGTTTCTGTTGAGCCTCCATTTGGGCTTGTTGTATCTGGCTACGCTCCTCGGCATCCTGTCTCTGTAGTTCCATTATGGCCATAATCCGTTCTAACGGGTCGGTCGGGCCAGATGGTCGAGGAGGAGCCATTTTCCTTCAAAAGAGTATAACTTCTGTCAGTTTCATAAAATACTATGGACTTACTGTATGGGGCATTGGTTTTCCATAACTCAAAATTGGGACCTTTTTGATTGCCATCAAAATACTTTATATACTTTTCAAAAATGATATTTATAAGAGGCCAAGGATGTAAAGCCGTGCTCTGATACCACTTTGTCACGCCGTGATCCCGCTAGGGTCGTTCGTCCTCGCTTTGATCCATACGAGATCATTCGTCCTCGCTAAGGCGTGATGCCGTACAAGCCTAAGTTGCACTTGCACAAGGCTAGTACCTGCACAATACAACTAGACAACGCAAAACACACGCACACAGCATATTCAATTGCATAAAACCAATATTGGACACAGAGATTTGAAAAGGAAACACTTCTTTTATTCATAACTTGATAGGATTACAAAGTACAAAGATTGTGACTCAAATGCCATAATTTGATTACATATCTCTCTTTGAAACTCTTTTTTCAAAATAGCCACAATGTTCATACATCATATCCCTTATTACATGCTTGAAATGAAAAGATACTTCAAAGGAAACTTGCGGACTTGACTAGGAAATGAAAATGCTTCGAGGCAACGAACGAACTCTACTGGGCTAGACGAGCTTCAGTGCCTCACTTGAAATCCCCCTATCTCCTGGCTAGCTAAAAAAGATGTCCACAACATGGGTCAGCACACATCATGTACTGGCGAGCGGCTTTTGGCCGAAACTCACAAATATCTGTACTAAGTCAACATGTGAAGCTAAGATTTTACTAGTGATCTTTCTACTTGTCTAGGTTCTTTTAACAATTCATAAAAAACATGATAATAGAAATATTTCACCAATATCTTATCCATCGTCGACAGTCATCCCTGCACAAAACAGGTTAGCACAATTTGCACACATATATAAGCATACGTTTCCATCATTGCTTAGTATTAGGTTTTACAATAAATATCCGTTCATAAGCATGCACCTAACTACTTGTTGGTCTATGGGTCCATTCCCATGATTAGCCGCTGAGACTCGTGGTTCAGCTTGTCGCTAATAGACACAACACTCCTTTTTCTGCGAGGTGTAGCATTTACCTCAGGGTGCTATTATAATCTCTCCTAGGCCGATCGATTTCGGGTGCCCCAAGTATCGTCGAGAGACTATTACCTTGTGCATAAATTGTCAGAGACCAATGCATGACTTGTTCTTTCTATCAGATAAAACTTAACGGTACAACAGGTAGCGACATGTTCGTTTCTTGCCTTGTTCATTCGGTCATTCATTAGCATTCAATTCTCTTTCGGTCATTCGATAGCATTCATTTGAAACAGATAAAGTAGCGGTCATAAGAGTGAGCATGCAGTTCATTTCTTATTCTTATCTTTTGTTGTTTTTGGTATCGATGATCAGAGGGACGCAACAAAAGAGTGGACTAGAGAACATTTTCTTAGGGCGTACAAATAAATGCAAGCCCGGTTAAAGCAACTCACCGAGATTGAATCTTATTTTGAGAGAATGAGAGACTTCACACACCATTTACAGTATGTCTATGCGTCCTCATGCATTTGCACCAACATTCGATTAGCATACTTCGGTCTCTTCTCTCAAGATTCGGAATGAATGCGCAATACGATGAAAGCGAACAATAAAAACCAATCATCGAAAACCAACACGAAAATTCATTCATCAAAACCAAGCAGCGAAAGAAAGCATCCAACAAAACTCTTGGATTCATTTCAATAGAAGCCGATCCATCAATTGGAAAGGTTCATTGCATTTCATCCATGATAAATCGATACCGACAAAGGTTTCCCCAAATACTCAGTTCAAGACTGAGTCAGCAAGTCGTGGATATTTTATAGTGGACCGCGAGGAGCGGGGCACTACAAGTGCTGCCTGGCGAAAGCGTTCAATGTAAGCGCATACAGGCTCCTTCTCCTTCTGGATAATGTCCATGAGAGAAGACATCGTCATGTTCAATCCTCCTTCGTAGAACCAATGAAGGATGAGGCACTTCAAATCATCGAACGACAAGATGCAATCGTCAAGGAGGCTACAAAACCATTTGTAGGCTACCCCGTGCAATGCTCCTACGAATATATTCGTAAGCAGAGCATCGTCTTTTGGCAGATGCCCCGTTACAAAGGTGAAGTACCTTAAGTATTGACTAAGAGACTCATTTGTATCGAATGGCGTGAGCATCTGCGGCTTATACTTGGAAGGATATATCACATTATCCTATTCAGCAGGATATTGTTGTCGGATTCCCATATTTTGGAAAAATGTTTGCTTTTCTCGGGCATCAAAACGAACGTATAACTCCTGGAGAGCTTGTTGCACATCATTTGACATCGCGAGTCCAGTCTTTGATGGAGTAGATGACTGCGGCATTGCTTGGTTCGCGATGGGAGTTGGTAGAGGTGGAGGTAGAGGTGCATTGGACCCGCCATTTGTCCCCGGATCTTGATTTGCTGGAGCAGAAGCGCTGGATATCAATTTATCCTTGATCTCCATGACTACAGAAATCAAGGCCTGTATAGTTTCGTTCAACGTATTTAGACCCATCTCAAGGGATTCTCTACATTTTTGATGACTAGACCCCTCGCTGTTTTTCCTGTTGTCACCTTCGGCCATAAAAACGGACATCAGGTGCAAAGAGATAGAAAGGACTGTGGATCTTTCACTCTCTGGTTCAGACACCTGAGTCTCGTCATCCTGAGGGTAGACATGTAGATTACGATCATCCTCCGACTCGTTTTAATTGCTACCCCCAGTTTGTAGGTTGTTTGCGCCCATGGAGACATCTGTGTCAGTTCCATATAATCCCTCCTTGGGTTAGAATAAAGGATTGTCATGGATGGTGGGGGGTTGGCTACCCCCATCCTGCGACAAGAGCTTGGTCTGAATGCGGGTGTGTTGGAACACACCCGTGCTAGGCACTGCCGGTTTGTTGCCTCCATGTCGACCCTTAGACTTGTTGGCCGAGGCGAGAGCGTTCTTGGAAAGCTTCTTGAGATATGGAGAACCCCGCGCCGTATTGCATGAAGCAATGAGGAGTTCATCTTCTTCTTCACTCGATGGTCCTTTGTCGAGTCTCTGGTGGACAGACACCGTCGGCCGCAGTCATTGGAAGATGGACTACCTCTTCGGTGGCGGTGCTGCTGTTTGGGAGCAACAACAGTTGATGGTGATTTTGGCACTGGTGTGCCTTAGGCCAGACACGTCGTGCGCAGCAGAATCCTTCCATGACTTGCGCTTGTGAGAGATCATATTGCGTAGATGAGGAGTCTCCGCACCTATACTAATTTCGTACGCACAAGGAAGCTACGCACATGAGTACATATGTGAAGGTAGCTTCCCTCTTCCCAGTTCCTGTGCGCGAGATACGCTTAGGTCCTGGTCAGAGAGTTGCTCGTGAGGCAGACTCACTTCATGCTTATGTAGAAGCATAAAAAAGTGTAGCCGTGACAAAAGCATAGGTGATAAGAAGTCGATGCACAAAAACACAGGTCTCTAAAAGCGCAGACTATAATAAAAAGTCACAACAGACAAAGATGGCGCACAAAAAGTTCTTTATTAAAATCATGTCTACAAAGATCTATTCCAGATTCTTAAAGATTACATATAAAGACTAAAACACCTAAAGTCTACAAGTGGGCAATCTTTAGAAAGTGCGCAGACCCTCAGACGCGCAGCTCGTCTAAGCGAATCACTTCCTCGTTAGAGCAAACCACTTCCTAGCCAGATACGAAGGAACTCTGATATGGCTAATGAAACAGCCATTGGCCCGAGCCAGAATGCAGCTCCTGCTTGCCACACTACTTCGACTCTTAAGCAGAGCAGAGCACAACCTGTGGCTCTTTGGATTGGAAATCAATCCAAACCCGGAAGCTTGGATCTCGAAAACCTTCAAGATGTTGTTCAGGTTCGAACTCCTCATGCCAAACATTAAAGTGCATCTCAAAATCCAGTAGCAGTTCTTCTACAAGGACATAGGTTTTTTGAATGAAGAGATTCACAACCAACAGTCGACTTGTGCAAGGCCAACGGCCGTTCAAAGCCAAGTCAGGATCGAGCATGAAGGTGGGAATGCTAAAAGACAATGGACGTAACTCTTCAGAAAAGCTCCCCTTTATATAGGCTGAGTGTGGTCTAACCCCAAACGCCACGTATCAACCGGTCAAAGACCCCAAATTAATGGGATGAACCTAGGACTCAGCACAGTGAATCTCATTTAACAGGTTCATTTGACTGAATCCTAGGCCACAAACTTCTTGAATTCCCCAAATGATGGCGGCAATTAAAGAAGAAGATGACTGACTCATCCATTAAAAGAGCAGTCATTAAATTGCTCTTATGACTTCGATAAAAACTAGCTCCTTCAACTCAGAAGCGCAGCCACTTCAATTCGACTCAAAAAAGCAGCCACTTCTGCTCGACTCAGAAGCACAGTCACTTAGGTTCGACTCAGAAGCGCAACTCCTTTCCTTTAACCCAAAAGCGAAGCTCCTTCCATCCTACCCAGAATTGTAGCCCATTCAATGGCTCCTTCAGCTGACACTTTGTTGCCTCAAGCACAAGTCTTCTTATCGCCCAAAAGTGTAGTCACTCTGTCGTCTGTAAAACACATTCTACTCATCGCTCCAAAGCACAATGACTCCGTCGTCTTCGAAACACAGCCTCCCCATCATCCAAAAGTGCAGTGACTCCGTCGTCTTCGAAACACAGTCTACTCATCGCTCAAAAGCACAGTGACTCCGTCGCCTGAAACACAGTCTACTCATCGCTCCAAAGCACAGTGACTCCGTATTCTTTGAAACACAGTCTCCTCGTCGTCGAAAAGCGTAGTGACTCTGTCGTCTTTGAAACATAGTCTACTCGTCGCTCCAAAGCACAGTGACTCCGTCGCCTGAAGCAGTCTACTCGTCGCCCAAAAGCGCAGTGATATTGAAGCCCCATTAGAAGTGCAGCTCACATAAATGTGTAGTCTTGTGAGGTAACATTGTCCTACATGGCCACAAATGGGTATTTATATCTTGTCAGATATCACCCAATCGGTTTGCTTAAACCATCGCTCTTAAGATAGAACAGAGTTTGATTCTGTTGATATGAGCAATATCCTATAGGGTTGTTTAAACCACGGATAAGGACGGAGTTTGTTTCTATAGACGTGGGCCTTATCCAATCGGTTTGTTTAAACCAATGGCCCCCAAAGATAAGGACAAAATCTAACTTCGGGGATAAGAATAGAATCTACATAGGTTCATCCAATCAATACTAAACACATGCCATGTGTTGTTTATTCAGTTATGTTGATAACTCCCCAAGATCTTGATAAAAGAGAATTCCAGCGTCCGCCATGTGTCAGCTCCGTAGCATCCCTCACCGTGCAGCCTCAAGATTCTTTCATATCTCCACGTGCAGCATTCCTGCACAATCGTTATACATATCGTATATGTGCTCACCTATAAATTGAAGGAGTTTTCCTTCAATAAAGAGGCTTCAAACTTTCATAACTTCGACGTCCTCTTTATTAGAAATCCAGAGTTCCATTCGCAAGTACCAGAAAGCCAGAGCAAGTTCAACTCATCGTCAGATCGTCAACTCGATCTCCACCGTCACATTTCCCTAAAAATTTTGTACTTAGATCTCATGTTTTGGAATAGATTGTACTCTTTACATGTTTAATATACAAAAAGTTCGTATAACCTTTTGTCATGGAAAACAAGATGGAGATTCCGTTGGGGACTTCCTTCTCCTCCAACGAGAAAGCGGTGACGCAATCTGACGACAACTTGTTAGGATCTTCTCAAAAGACGTTGGTCGTATGTTTCCACCAACAACCTTTTGAAGATCTCCTTTCTGAAGAGAAGTCGAGTCCTACGAAGCAGTTCATAAAATCGAAGAAGAATCAACGTAGATGGGTGTCGAAGGCAGCTGCGACGATCAGCAGGACATAGGGGACTGCGCTCCAGAACCCTCTGAACGAAGAAGCCCTGAAAAAGATTTCGGATGCTGCTGCCATGCCGCCTTGCTCAGTTCCCACTTCGGAAAAGAATGGCGAGGATTGCGAATCCCATATGGAAGGCTTGACAAAGGAACAACGTCGGAAGAAGCGTGCGTAATGACCCATCCGCTGACGGAGGAAGCTGCACAGGCAAAATTTTTTGCCTTTGACAGAATTGCCTAACCTAAGGCTATATTGGATTCTGAACGTTACGCACCTTCTAGGGGTAACGTGAAGAGATCTAAGGCAGCACGTGCCTTACATGGCCAAAGTGCTATGCCAACCACTCTGTTGGATTCTGAATACTATGCACCTTCTAGGCGTAGTAGAACGAAGTCCAAGGCGGCACGCGCCTTATGCGATCAATGTGCTTTGCCAACAGGTGGCCGAAGGCCTGCGTTAACAGTCATGTGCGCAGCCAACGAAAAGCTATACAAAACTGGTCCGAGTGCTTCGAAGCCTCGATCGGTAAGAACCCACTGTCACTTGAGCGCTCATGCACGTGATTTAAGTCAGGGGTACCTACCATGGAGATAGACTCGTACGAACAGTGTTCCGATAAGCATGGAAGGTGTCTACCTCACCAGAAACTCTCTGATCAGGGCCTAAGCGTATCCGACGCATGGGAACTAAGAAGATGGAAGCTATCTCCACATCCTCACTCATGTGCACAGCTTCTCTGCATGCACAAAGGGAATGTAGGAATGGAGACCTCAACAACTCCCCATAAGCATAAAGCAAGGGAGGAGTTTGCGGTACAGGGCATGTCTAAACCAAGGCATAACTGCACCCAGATCACCATCAACTGTTGTTGTTGCCAACAGCCGTGTCACCGCCAAAGAAGTGGTCTATCTTCCAAGGATTGCGACCGATGGCGTCTAGTGAAGAAGAAGATAAACTCCGTATTGATTCATGCAACGCAGTGTGGAGTTCTTCGACTCTCAAGAAGCTTTCCAAGAATCCTCATGTTTCGGCCAACAAGCCTAAAAACCAACCTGGGGGTAGCAAGACGATACTGCCCAGTACGGGTGTGTTCTAAGGCACGCGCTCTAAATCAGGATCCTTATCGCAAGGAGATAACGCATCAGTCTCAATAATAGTTGGGGGTAGCCAACCCTCCACCATTCATGACAATCCCTTATTTCAACCTAATAAAGGATTGTATGACACAGACGCTTCTGTAGGCACAAGCAGCCAAAAAGCTGGTGCTAGCAATTACAATGAGTCTGAGGATATTGCAACCTAATATTTTATCCTCAAGACGACAAGACTCAGGCGTCTGAACCAGAGAGCGAAAGATCCATTGTCCCTTCTATATATTCGCACATGATGTCCGTGTTCCTGGCCGAAGGCGACAACGTGGACAGCAGCAAAGAATCCAGTCAACAGAAGCGTATAGAGGCCCTTGAGACGGGCCTAAATATATTAAATGATACCATGAAGACCTCGGCTTCCATTGTCTTCGAGATCAAGGATAAATTGACACCCACTGTCTCCACTCCTGCAAACCAAGACCCAGGGACAAACGGCAGGTCCAATATGCCTCACATCCTGAGCCAAGCAGTGCCCCTGTCATCTACTCCATCAACAACGAGACCTGTAATGTCGAGTGAAGAACAGTAGGCCATCAAAGAGTTGTACGCTCTCCACGATGCCAGAGAAAAGCAAGAATTACTCTAAAAAAAGGGAATTTGGCAACAATATCCTGCCGAATGGGATAACGTGATCTACCCTTCCAAATACAATCTACAGATGCTCACGCCATTCGATACGAAGGAGTCTTCTCGTCGATACTTGAGGTACTTTACCTCAGTAACCGGGCATCTACCAAAGGACAACGCTCTGCTTACCAACATATTCGTAGGAGCTCTGCAAGGGGTGGCCTACGAATGGTTTTGTAGCCTCCTGGAAAACTGTATTTTGTCGTTCGAAGACTTGAAGCACCAATTCCTCAATCGATTCTACGAAGGAAAAATGGACATGATAATGTCGACTCTCATGGACATCGTCCAGAATGAGAAGGAACCTGTACATGCGTACATTGAGCGCTTCTGCCAGCAGCCCTGAGGTTACCTCCTGGGATACCCGAGCCCATGCTTATGGACTCATGCCGTAAAAACATGCTTCCTGCAATCAAATTATGGCACAGTGCTCCATGCATAGAGTGGACACCTTTTATTACATAGGCGGATGTGGCAGAAAGAAAGGTCTGAGATGCTCAATTGCTAGGACTGAACTTTCCCTCTCTCGAAGATAAAAGGAAGCGCTCATCCGACAATAACCCCGTTCCCAAGGGCGGTAAATGAAAGCAGGCCATGACCGTCAACATTTCCAAGGGATAAGTAATAATGAACCAGAAGCCGTCCGAAGCGCAGAGGCCGAAAGAGACCTACTCCTTCAATGACGAGGACAAACTAGAACTCTTCGATATATTGATAAGGGATGGCAAGCTTCAACTCCCGCCTCCAAAGCATCCCGACGAAGTAGGAAAATAGACAATCTGAAATACTGCCACTATCACCAGTATGTTCACCATTCGACATGTGATTGCTACGTGTTGAAAAGGCAGATCTAGCGCCTCATCGAAGCTAAAGTCATCTCACTTGACTACGAAGAAAAGACTGTTACTGCCAACATGATCACCCTCCAATTCGAAAGTTTTTCGAGGACGGAGACTCGAGACGGCGTCATCCCCATCCCAAGAGCGATAATAAAAAGTAGTCAATCTTCCACCGGCCCATGACAACGCTCAGGGACTCATCCCATTTAAGGCAAAGTTATGTGGGTCCATTCTGATCTTGCCCCTAACATGATGGTACCTACAGCGCACTCTGTCAAGGGAAAGAAAGTTAAATTATGTCATATGATCTCTACATCGACTGATAACACTCTGCTTACCACTCGTTCGGCTCACCATCGAGAAGATAACCAAGCACCAGAGGAAGAAACATCTTCACCGGTTGCGGCCTCTGCTCTCGAGGCGTCAGAAGCAGGCCTGTCTCAAGCCCCTACCGCAGATAAACAAAGGCAGAAGGAGGTTCGCTTTGACAAACCTCTGAGAAAAGACTCGGCTGTAGGGCCAATCAAGCCTTACAACTTCGATATATTGGCACAGCTTGCCAATACTCCAGCTCAACTGTCACTCTTCGAGCTCCTTTGTCTCTCTAAAGAGACTCGAGATGCCCTCAACGAAGCTTTACAGAATGCTGACTCCTTCTTCGCTCAGGTGCAACTGCCCAAGAAGGATCCTGCCGCTTACCGATATTGCCACAGTGTGGTCGAGGTGATTCCTAACATCACCTTCACTCACTAGGATATGTTGCTGAAGAACAACCTGCATAATAGCCCCCTGTACTATATGGGGTATATTGGTACCATTAAGGTTGATCGTATCTACATCGACCATGGCTCTTCTCTTAGCATCATCCTTCAAAGTTTACTCTAAGCTTTAGAGATCCTGATGCATCGGCTGACTGCGTCAAACACTACAATCAGCGGCTTCAACGTTGGAAAGAGCGAACCCTGGGCAAGATTTGCCTGAAATATCAAATAAGCGACTTCCAAAATGACATGACTTGCTACGTCATTGATGCGGATATAAACTACAATATGCTATTGGATCGACCATGGATTCTTGAATACATGATCGTGCCCTCTACTCTCCATCAATGCATAAAGTATATGGCCAGCGATGGGACTATGAAGACCGAGTTTGCTAATATTGATCTATTTTGAGGACTCGAAGCGTACTATACAGATAATGAGCTGTACAAGTCAGTCTTATGGGACGATGATGCCAATGATGCCGACGACGAAATAGATACTACACCAGAAAGAGTGAATATGGCAGAAGAACCATTGAGGGTTCGATTGAAGGGGAGACCTCCCAAGACGTCAGCTCCTCTCGTCATCAAGCTTCGAGGAAAGGCTCCAACTCGATCGCCCTCGATGATGTCAGCTGCTAGCCAGGAGCATATGCAAATAAAACTTCCTCAGAAGCCTCCAAAGCCAACTCTGAGGTCGCATGTGTAGAAGCATGAAAAAGAAGGGATTTTTCTTTTAATCCCACATCGGAAAGGAGAAGAAGGGAGGCCTCATTCCACTCTATATATAGAGACCTCTTGCCTCCTTTGAAAAGGCACCAAAAATAAATAAAGAAAAGGGAGCCCGTTATCCAGGGAGCCCGTTCGAGCCACAAGTTGCAGTTGTTCTTCTCTTCTTCTGGGTCGGCTGCAAGCTCTTCACTCGCTGTCATGGCGAGGATAATTTGGACTCTGAGTACTATGCGCCCCACGGGCTGGTACGAAGAAGTCCAAGACGGCACGGGCCATGCGCCGCAAACGTGCTATGCCAATGGCAAACCAGAAGCATGCGCTCACAATCATGCGCGCTGCTGATGGTAAGCTGTATAAGGTCGACTCGGGTGCTGCGGCGCCAGAAACGAGCCGACCCTCAAAGTCCTTGTCTCACTTGGGCGCATCTATTGCGTTCACAACCAAGTCGAGCAAGGCAAACCCAGTGGTCTTGAACTCCCGCGCCTCCTCTGGTTGTGCGTCTGAGGTCCGTTCAAGTCACTTCAAATGCTGTGGTTCCCCCACTACTGATCGTGATGCCTACTTGGTATTAGATCAGGGGGCGCAGCACTCACTTGACCACCCCGACGCTTGGCCTTGCCATGCGCCTGATGGGGGTGTAAAGGTGGCACTCTCACTTGACCACCCCGACGCTTGGCCTTGCCATGCGCCTGAAGGGGGTGTGAAGGTGGCACTCTCCTCCAACGATCTGCGCAACGTGATCACTCACAAACGTCGATCAGGAGAGCCGACCAACAAGCATAATGCGCCCCTCACAGGGCACACTTGTGCTACGGTCGCCATCAACTGCTGCTACCGCAAGACAGTGGCTGCACCACCAAGACAGTCTGTGTTCAAACAGTTGCAACATGCTGTACCTGTCTTCCAGCGCATCACTCCGCCCCGTCAGAGTGAATCACTTCCTGGGGCTCTTCCATCATAATGAGGCTTAGGCACATCTATGTCCATTCCAACTCGGCGAATCTCAGTCTTCTGAAGGAGTTCACCGTCAAAGCTTCTTCGAACAAAGAGAATCATTATCCACAGTACAACGTCTTGCCAAGAAGGAAGATCAGTCAAATCCATCTTCGTCGAGAAGTCAAAGGGAGAGACAACAAAACTCTCTCAAACTGTTGCTATTCATAGGCCAGGGCAAATCAAACCCATGCGCCAAGTGGCAACCTTCCCGAAGTCGGTGCAATGAACTTGTATTTATGATGAATGAACTCGCTAAGTCGGAGAGCCATCAAAGCTCCGAAAAACTCAATAGCCGGACCATTGGAGATGCGCCATGCAACAGACGCGCCGGTCAGACAGCGCATCACACAGATGCGCCCTTCAGTACCAGGCGCATCACAGAGGATGCGCCCCCACACATTCCCATACTGAGTGGGACGCCAACCCACTCAGCTGTCTATCGAATGTCACCAACATTAAATGCTGAACTGACAGAGTTGGCAGCACGCTTCCCAAAGTCTGAACAGTTGACAGCTTTTTCAGAAAATGAAGCGTCGGCAACGTCACCATCATCATGACTTTGTTTCGACGTCTACTGCCACGTGGCCATTTCACCATCAGCATGCGCCTCTACGGCCATGCGTCCAAATCAGCATGCGCCTCTACGGCCATGCGTCCACACCCGCATGCGCCTCTACGGCCATGCGTCCAAACCAGCATGCGCCTCAAAAGCCATGCGCCTCAGACCCTTCACTGATCCCTAAAGACAGAAGAAGAGTCTCCAGTTAAAGTTTTGCATGCGTCTCAAAAGCCATGCGCCTCAGACTGCTCTCTGATCCCGAAAGACAGAAGGAAAGTCACCTGCATGTGCCTCAAAAGCCATGCGCCCCAAATGGTTTGTAACTCCTAAAGGTTATAAGCCGCAGCCTCCTCCTGCGCCCAGTCCAAGGCGCAGCCCACCAGATCACTCCTCTCCACCAAATCCGAGATCTTCGAACCATGAGTCGACGACACGTGTCCTTTGACTCAACTCATCCAAGATTTCAGCAACGGAAAGATCTTCTCTCTGCTACGTGCCGGCTCACAACAGCAGTATGAAGAGTTCTCCCCCTCGATCAGGGCGCAGCATCCATGCGCCTCCATCAGCAACCTCCACGTGGCATTCCCACACCGGCGCATCCTACATGCGCGCATGAGCAGCCAGCCTGCAAAACTATAAATAGAAGGGTCATCTCCTTCACACACACAGACAGAGACTCAGAACAGAAGACTCACAAAAAAGAATCCACAACAGAGAATCACCAGAGAGGCAGCTCTAGACACTCAACGTCTTACTCCTCTCAGCAAGCTCCAGCACCCAGAGCAATCAACACCTTCAGAGAACCGATAACCGCCGTCAGCCGGTCAACGGAGTCAACGCATTACCACTCGCTCCATTGGCACTAAGGACCCAGCTTAAACAAAAGTGTACTCCTAGGACTACATCTAAGTCCTATATTGTATCACTGTTCTGTTTGTATTAAGATTTCAATCAAAACAATTTTAATGGCAAACAAGCTGGCGACTCTGCTGGGGACCTCTTTCTCCTCTACCGAGAAAGTCGTGTCACAGGCCGACGACGTGAAGGTGGGCTCCTCCCACAAGACGCTGGTAGTGCGCCTCAATCAACAGGCGTACGAGGAGTTCATTTCTGAAGGAAGTACGAGTCCTTCGAAGCGGCTGTCGAAGCCGAAGAAGACCCGCGCAGTCTGGGTGCGCAAAGTTGACGCCTCGGGCACCACCGTTGAAGGGGATGCGCCCGTCCAGCCTTCCCTTCCTGTTGACGTCCTCAGCAGTCAAGGTGCGCCCGCTGATGCAGCGCATCTCTCGGGGAAGCGTGCGGCTGACCACGTTCCCCAGCCATCTTCCTCTCAGGCGAGGAAGATACGTCGACGGAGCAGGGGCGCAGCCAATGCCCCGCGCATTACTTCTGATGCGCCACAAAGAGCCTCTGTCTTTGACAGACTCACTCGCTGTAATGGCGAGGAGAATTTGGATGCTGAGTACTATGCGCCCCAGCGGGCTGGTACGAAGAAATCCAAGGCGGCACGGGCCATGCGCCACAAACGTGCTATGCCAGCAGCCGGCCAGAGGCACGCGCTTACAATCACGCGCGCTGCCGATGGCAAGCTGTACAAGGTTGACTCAAGTGCTCCTGCACCGACAACGAGTCGACCTTCAAAGTCCTCATCTTACTTGGGCGCATTCACTGCGTGCACAACCAAGCCGAGAGAGGCAAACTCAGTGGTCTTGAACTCCCGCGCCTCCTCTGGTTGTGCGTTTGAGGTCCGTTCAAGTCACTTCAAATGCTGTGGTTCCCCCACTACTGATCGTGATGCCTGCTTGGTATTAGATCAGGGGGCGCAGCACTCACCCGACCACCCCGGCGCTTGGCCCTGCCATGCGCCTGAGAGGGGTGTGAGGGTAGCACTCTCCTCCAACGACTTGTGCAACGTGATCACTCACAAGCGCCGGTCAGGAGAGCTGACCAACAAGCACGATGCGCCTCTCACGGGGCACACTTGTGCAGTGGTCACCATCAACTGCTGTTGCAAGACGGCAGTACCGCCAAAGCAGTCGGTCTTCCAACGGCTACAATCATCGACACCCCTCCGACATCGCCTTGGGACAAAGGTGTCAGCAGAAGAGGAACTAAAGATTGCGTCATGCAACGTGATCTCCAATTCCTCATCTGTCCGGAAGACGACTGCCAATTCCTCGTCTTCATCTAAAAGCCAGTCGAGGAAAACCAAGGCAGCTGTCACAACCTCTGGGGTGTTCGAAGGCACTCGGTCAAGGAAGAAGTCCTTGGAGGAAGCTGGGGGTAGCCAGACCCTTGTTCAGCCTCCTTCCGAAGACGAAGATGTCCAAAGCACAGCTGCGGCGGATCTTCATCAAGGCGAAGATGGCCTCCCTGAAGCCCCTCAAAATGACGATGTCCTCCAGGACACCGCCGGGGGTAGTGCTAAAAACAAAGAGGCCCTTCAAGACAGAGCTGAGGGCAGTCAGGCCCTTGCAGATGCGCCTGTCGAAGACGAACTCCAGAATGTGGCTGGGGGTGGCCAAACACCAGGAGAAGTAACTCCCCCACATGAGAGTGAGGCTGAGAGCGAAGCCTCAACTAATCCATCCACTTCCGGCCGTGTCATGACAGTATACATGACCGGGGGTGATCTTGAGGCTGATGCGCCGCCACAGGACATTGTCCAGCGCATAGACTCGTTAGAGGGAGGACTCAAAACTCTCTCTGCCTCAATGCAAGCACTGACTCAAGCAGTGTTTGAGATGCGGTCGGCCTTGATCAGGACACCTTCAAATGGTCCCGATCCAGGAGCTAATGGAGAGTCGAGTGTGCCCCTCCAGCGGACACCCTCAGACACAGAAGCACCCCGGACATCGGAGCCCTCAAACGCTCCACTCCAGGTGGTACCTCCTTCCCCGGCTCCTAGCTCCACGGAGGACGTGGTCGAAATGATCAAAGATCTGCGGGAGCGCTTCGAGTCCAAGAACAGGCAGGAGGAACGCCAGAAGATGGGCATTCCCCAGCCTTATCCACTTGAGTGGAACAAGGTGGTTTATCCCCCAAAGTATAGACCACAGACACTCACGCCGTATGACGGGAAGGACTCTCCACGACGGTACTTAACGTACTTCCAGTCGCAGACAGGGCATCTTCCGAAGGAGGACGCGCTCCTCACCAGCATCTTTGTTGGGGCCCTGAAAGGGGTGGCGTATGACTGGTACTGCAGCCTCCCCGATAATTCCATATCGTCCTTCGACGACCTGACACACCTCTTCCTCGACCGCTTCTACGACGGTGGGAAGGACATGACGATGGCGTCTCTCATTGAGATACGCCAGAAGGACAAGGAAACGGTTCGGGCATTCATCGAACGCTTCCGTCAGGCCTGCTTCAGGTTACCTCCAGGCATGCCAGAACATGCGCTTCTCTCCGCTTGCAGTATGAACATGCTACCTGCAGTAAAGCTCTGGCTTAACTCTACTCCCCCTCCCGATTGGAGCTCCCTAATCATTGAAGCTGAAGCTGCAGAGAAGAAGGCGGCCAATGCACGTCTTCTGGGTGTTAGCTTCCCCGCCTTTGACGATAAGGGGAAAAAGTCCGCAACCAATAATTCCGGACGAGAAACAAAGGGGAAACAGGCATTGACAGTTAATGCCTCGAAGGGCGCATCGGCGCCTACTCAAAAGCCTCCATTGGCACCGAGACCCAAGGAGGTTTATTCATTCAATGATGACGACACCCTGCAACTCTTTGAGATACTGAAGCAGGGTGACAAGATCAAGCTTCCGGACCCGAAGCGGCCCGATGAAGTCGGGAAGGTGGACAACCCAAGGTACTGTCACTACCATCGGTTTGTCGGACACCCGACTAAGGACTGCTACGTCCTCAAAAATTACATCCAGCGCATGATCAATGCGGATGTAATTTCCGTCGATTACGAAGAGAAGACGATGTCAGCTAATGTGGTGTCACTACAGTTCGGCACCTTGCCGCCGACTACCACACAAGATGGCGTCGTCCCCATCCCTAAGGCGACAATGGAGGTGGTGAATTTGCCACCCACCCGTGACAATGTGAGTGGACTTGTCCCACTCACCACATCTCGAGGAGAGGTCCTCTGGGTTCACCCCGACCTCGTCTCCGAGGTAACTCAACCGGAGGTACGCCCTACCTCCAAAGCAAAAGGCAGGAAGATCAAGTCTTGCCGCACGGTCTCTTCTTCAGCGGAAGAGGCGCTTCCTGTGCAGACGCGTGCACAACAGAACTCCCAGCCCGGTGAAGCTGCTGCCGAAGTGGTGCCTCCTGGCACCATCCCTGAGGAGGGTCCATCCAAGCCCTCAGCAGCCAATAAACAAAAGCAAGTGGAGGCCCGTTTCGACAGACCTCTGCGGAAAGAAAATGCTTCGGGGCTAGCCAAGCCCCACAATTTTGACATTCTGGCACAACTGGCCAGTACTCCTGCACGCCTGTCTTTGTTCGAGCTCCTGCGTCTCTCCAAGGACTCCCGAGAAGCTCTCTGTGAAGCTCTGAAGGATGCCGAATCCTTTCTCAGTCAGGTCAAGCAGCCTGAAGACCTCCCAACTACTTGTGCACACTGTCATTGTGCGGATGAAGTTATCCCAAAGATAACCTTCATCCAACAAGACATGCTGCTCAAGCATCACCGACATAACCGACCGTTGTATTACACAGGGTACATCGGTTCGGTAAAGGTGAGCAGGATTCAGATCGATCCGGGGTCTTCCCTAAGCATCATTCCAAAGGCGCTGCTATCAAAGCTGGGGATCCCAATGTACCGGCTGGCGCCCTCCAATACGACCATCAGTGGCTTCAACGCTAGCAAGAGCGAGCCACTGGGCAAGATCCGGCTGAAGTGTCACATCGGCAGCCTTAAAACTGAGGTGACTTGTTATGTGGTGGATGCCGAGGTCAACTACAACATCTTACTCGGACGACCATGGTTACATGAGTACATGGTGGTGCCCTCCACGCTCCACCAATGCATGAAATATGTATCCACCAACGGCGTCATCCGGACGGAGTTTGCAGATATCGATCCCTTCAAAGGGATTGAGGCCTACTTCACCGATTCCGACTTGTACAAGCCCATTGACGAGGAGGAAGCCAATGACGCTGATGATGAGGCAGAGACGGCAACAGAGCCGGACATGGAGCCTGAGACGACTCCCGACGCCCCCTTGAAAATCCGTCTGAAGGGGAAACCGCCCCAGAAGGCGCCTCCAATGAGTATCAAGCTATCAGGAAAAGTGCCGACTCGCGAAGCTCCCCTGAAGATACGCCTCAAGGGGAAGCCACCACAAACAGCGGCTCCCCTAGCGGTAAAATTACAAGGGAAGGCGCCACTCATCGAAGGCGCAACCGAGGCACCCCTCAAGGTGCGTCTTAAAGGCAAGCCGCCGCAGTCATCCAAGATGCCGGAGAGGGCTCATATAACCCTTTCAGACCCCAAAGTCGGAGCGGTGGAGGACTCTCCTGATCCGGCCCCAGTGCTTACAGATGAGGAGCTTGGCGAATATATCTCTGCCGATGTAGACGCACCCTCCTTCGACAATATAATCCCACGGGATAAAATCTCGTACTTTATCAATAATAGAGTGTCTTTCAATTATTCTTGTCTTCCACACTGGAATGCCATGTATACATTAGACAACGCTCTACGGTCGTTGCAAACACAAGTAACGACCGTCTACCATAATCAAATAGTCCCGTCTCAAGGAGTCTTCATAGTCCCTCCACGAAGCCGAGACGAAGGCACCATCATCTCGGGCAAAATCGAGCGTCGTCGGAACCTCCCGTCGATCGAGCCCGAACCTGATACCGGCAGGGTACAAGTATATCGATACACAGATGCGGCTAAGCACATCATCCAAAAGATGGGCTACGACTTGAAAAGCAACAAAGGCCTAAACTACGGCAAGGGTCGGCATCTCCCTGTCCGGCTTTCGATGCCCAATGGAAAGCCACAGGATTACTATAATCGGACTCGACGGGGGTTAGGCTATGTCACGCCGCCATCAACTCCAGAGAGTTCAGACGCAGAAGACATAGAACATTTTCACTCATCAAAAGCATCGACGTGGGATTCCGATACCAGTATTGGATCACACTTCAGAAAAGTGCTGTCAGCTAACATGACATCGGCGCAGCCTCAGAAAGATGAAGGCGAAGACCAACCGCCGGAACCCTTCGAAGAGGAACCCTGGGCTCAACGCCTAGGAGAGCAATGGGAGTCTCGTTTTGAGTTACGAGAACCTCCCACCGAAGACGAAGTCGAGCAAATCGACCTCGGGGATGGGTCTTCTTCTAAACCCATCTTTATCAGCAAAAGCTTGGAAGGAGAAGACCGAGAATCTTTAGTCCAACTCGCTAAGGAGTATATCGACGTCTTCGCCTGGAGCTACGAAGACATGCCGGGTCTCGATCCACAGATCGCGATGCATAGGTTGAACATCTTACCAGATGCCAAACCTATCAAACAACAACAGCGACGCTTCCGCCCGGACATCATGAACGCCATCGATCAGGAGGTAGACAAACTCTTGACCAGTGGCTTCATCCGTGAGGAACAACACCCAGACTGGGTAGCCAACGTCGTCCCTGTCACCAAGAAGAACGGGAAGATACGAGTCTGTATCGACTTCAGGGATCTCAACTCCGCTTGCCCGAAGGATAAATTCCCGCTCCCAATCACCGATGTAATGATCGACAACACATGTGGCTTTGAACACATGTCCTTCATGGACGGGTATTCAGGCTACAATCAAATCAAGACGTTCCCCGATGACGCAAAACACACGTCATTCAGGACTCCAAAGGGTATTTTCTGCTACACCGTAATGCCCTTCGGCTTGAAGAACGCCGGTGCAACGTATCAGCGAGCTATGAGCACCATCTTCCGTCAACATCTTCGCAAGACAGTTGAGTGCTATGTTGACGACATCGCAGTCAAGAGCCGCCTCAAAAGAGATCACCTACAGGACCTGAAGACGGTCTTCGATCTCATGCGGGCGCATCAACTCAAAATGAACTCCGCTAAATCCTTTCTGGGGGTTTCTAGCGGCAAATTCTTGGGCTTCGTCATCACAGCGAAAGGCATTCATGTTGATCCTGAGAAGACCAAAGCCATCCTTAATATGGACCCTCCGAAGAACCTTCGAGAACTTCGGGGCCTACAGGGACGTTTGGCATACATCCGGAGGTTCATAGCAAACCTCTCCGGTAAATGTCAACCCTTTACTCAGCTCATGAAGAAGGGAGTCTCTTATGTCTGGTCAGAGGAGTGCCAAAAGGCTTTCGACGACATCAAGGCTTACTTAACAAGCCCGCCAGTCCTAGTGGCACCTGTCGCCGGCAAACCATTCCTCCTCTACGTCCGTACCATGGATCATTCCCTCGGCGCTTTGCTAGCTCAAAACAGCGATGTAGGCTACGAGCAAGCAATCTACTACCTCAGTCGAACACTCATCGGGGCCGAACACCGGTACAACCCCGTTGAAAAGGAGTGCTTGGCTTTGGTGTTTGCCATTCAGAAGACTCGTCATTACGTCTCGGGCCAGACAATTCACGTCATCTCCCGAGTCAATCCGCTCAGAGTTCTCATGACAAAGCCAGGGTCATTAAACTCCCGGCTGGCTACATGGGCGATCCTACTAACACCATACAACATGGTGTTTGTCCCGCAGAAGGCAGTCAAGGGTCAGGCTCTGGCTGACTTTTTAGCTGCACACCCCATCCCAGAATCTTCAAAACTCTATGAAGACATCCCGGATGAAGTTCAAGAATCAAATGTCACTGAAGGAAGCCCCATTTGGCGGATGTTCTTCGATGGCGCTTCAAGAACGGGCCCCAATGGCCAAATCATCGCAGGAGTGGGGGTAGTCTTAGTCTCCCCCGATCAGCTGGTCATCCAGCGCGCATACTCCCTTTCGAAGCCGTGCTCCAACAATGTTGCTGAGTACAATACACTCGTCATGGGACTCCAGCTAGCACAACAGCTGGGGGTGGATCATCTGGAAGCCTACGGCGACTCGAAACTCGTCGTAAACCAGATTCGGGGGCAATACGAGGTTCGCCATGAAGATTTGATCCCTTACCATGAAGTTGCATTGAACATCATTTCAACCTTCACTGGGTTCTTTATCGAACATGTACCCCGCCTACAAAACTTGGAGGCTGACGCTCTAGCTGGCCTCGCAGCCTCATTGGCCGCGCCCCTTGGGACTCAACACTATGTCACGGTAACTGGCCGAGACTTGATTTGTCCCAGAAACAACCTATGTTTGCAAATGGCTCACGCCATGCCGACAAACACTGGGGTTAATGTCCGAGATTGGAGGTTCCCGTTCATCGACTTCGCTGTCTACGGAATCCTTCCAGAGGACCCGAAGGAAGCCGTCTCAGTCAGGAGACGCTCTCTTCGATTCTACTACGATACAGCCACTAAAACGCTATACCGACGCTCCTTCGACGGGCTTCTCCTTCGATGCCTGTCTAACGAAGAAGCGGCCGAAGCTCTTCGAGAAGCTCATGACGGAACTTGCGGAGCTCACCAACCAGGGCCTAAGTTGCAAGATCGACTGCGACGTATGGGCTACTACTGGCCAACCATGGTTGCCGACGCAGTGGAATATGCTAAGAAGTGCCATGCATGCCAACTTCATGCAGACTTCATACATACACCATCTTAACCTCTACATCCTACAGTCGCCTCCTGGCCATTCGAAGCCTGGGACATGGACATTGTAGGGCCAATCACCCCTCCTTCATCGAGAGGACACCGCTTCATCCTGGCCATCACCGATTACTTCTCCAAATGGGCGGAAGCAGTCCCACTAGCAGAAGTAAAAAGCTCCAGGGTGGTCAGCTTTATCAAACACCATGTTATTTACCGTTTCGGGGTACCCCGGCGAATCATCCATGACAATGGTCCTCAGTTTATCAGCCACATTTTCAGCAAGTTCTGTGACAAGAATCGCATTCAAAACGTGGCCTCAACCGCCTACAATCCGGCAGCAAATGGATTGGCCGAGGCATTCAACAAAACTATCGTCAGACTACTCAAAAAGGTCGTGTCATCCAACAAACGCGACTGGGACGAAAAGCTTGGCGAATGCCTTTGGGCCTACCGCACAACGGTACGGACCCCAACAGGCAACACTCCATTCTCCCTGGTCTACGGGAGCGAAGCAGTACTGCCTCTCGAGATACAGATACCTTCGCTCCGCGTGGCCATCACAAACGATCTCACAGAAGAAGACAATCAACGTCGTCGTCTGCGGAAATTGGAGGCACTTGACGAAAAGCGTCTCCTAGCTCAACAACGCATCGAACTTTACCAAGCCCGTATATCACAGGCTTTCAACAAGAAGGTCAAGCAAAGAACTTTCCAAGTTGGCGACCTGGTTTTAGCAGTCAGAAGGCCAATGGTGTTAACTCACAAGACACCAGGGAAGTTCGAGCCCAAATGGGAAGGACCTTTCATCATCGAGACGGTATACTCAAACGGTGCTTACCGGCTCGCCAAACCCAATGGGGACTTGTTCATGATGCCCATCAACGGCAAGTTCCTAAAGAAGTACTACTCTTGACATCCTCCAAGACATGTATTTCCCCAAATAACCTCTTTTCACAAAATCAATCGCTTCCGGAACCCAGCTGTTCCGTGGCATCCTTCCGTAGAAAGATAACCAGGTCCATATTACCTCTGAGTTGTCTCTCTACATCCTACAAAGCGGAACCTTACACTTCGTGTGCTTACACTATCCTTCATGTTTACCACGTCCACATTACCTCTGAGTAAACATCCCGTACAAGCAACTCCTACGTTGTCGTACATTTGATCGCAGAACTTCTACGTCCACATCACCTCTGAGTTGTTCAGCGTATCCCCCAGGATCATTCCTACCACGTCCATAATACCTCTGAGTAGGAAGATTCTATCATTTGAACCTAATGATTGCCATGTCCACATTACCTCTGAGCAAACATATTGGTTCCGTCAAACTTATTATCTGTACCTAAAAACCAAGGTGCGCAAAAGATAATAGGTCCACACAAATCATCAAGTTCATGATAACAAAAAATGAACACATCACAAAAAGGTTGTGTATTTCTTTATTTTCTAGAAAAGAGAGAGTACAGAAATACGCTATCCCCCCCAGCAAGAGTTACAAAAAAAAAGCAGAGACTACAATCCCTAAACATCCCCAGCGGAATTTCCATGTCCATATTACCTCTGAGTAGTTCCGCGTATCTCCCTCCAGAGTCATTCCTACCACGTTCATATCACCTCTGAGTAGGAAAAGCTCTACCATCAATCCCATATTTACCATGTCCATATTACCTCTGAGTAAATATGTTGGTTCTCTCTCTCTCAACTTATTATCTGTACCTAAAACCAAGGTGCGCTATGGATGATAAGTCCACATAAATTCCCCAGTAGAACTACCCAAACCTATCACGTCCATACTACCTCTGATAGGATTGTCACACCTAAACAGCTCTACCATTCATGCTTCTTGTTCAAAGTATTTCAAAACTTGTCCAAAAGTTTTAAAAACTTTGAAGGGGGTCTTGTAGAAGCATGAAAAAGAAGGGATCTTTCTTTTAATCCCACATTGGAAAGGAGAAGAAGGGAGGCCTCATTCCACTCTATATATAGAGACCTCTTGCCTCCTTTGAAAGGGCACCAAAAATAAATAAAGAAAAGGGAGCCCGTTATCCAGGGAGCCCGTTCGAGCCACAAGTTGCAGTTGTTCTTCTCTTCTTCTGGGTCGGCTGCAAGCTCTTCACTCGCTGTCATGGCGAGGATAATTTGGACTCTGAGTACTATGCGCCCCACGGGCTGGTACGAAGAAGTCCAAGGCGGCACGGGCCATGCGCCGCAAACGTGCTATGCCAATGGCAAACCAGAAGCATGCGCTCACAATCATGTGCGCTACTGATGGTAAGCTGTATAAGGTCGACTCGGGTGCTGCGGCGCCAGAAACGAGCCGACCTTCAAAGTCCTTGTCTCACTTGGGCGCATCTATTGCGTTCACAACCAAGTCGAGCAAGGCAAACCCAGTGGTCTTGAACTCCCGCGCCTCCTCTGGTTGTGCGTCTGAGGTCCGTTCAAGTCACTTCAAATGCTGTGGTTCCCCCACTACTGATCGTGATGCCTGCTTGGTATTAGATCAGGGGGCGCAGCACTCACTTGACCACCCCGACGCTTGGCCTTGCCATGCGCCTGATGGGGGTGTAAAGGTGGCACTCTCACTTGACCACCCCGACGCTTGGCCTTGCCATGCGCCTGAAGGGGGTGTGAAGGTGGCACTCTCCTCCAACGATCTGCGCAACGTGATCACTCACAAACGTCGATCAGGAGAGCCGACCAACAAGCATAATACGCCCCTCACAGGGCACACTTGTGCTACGGTCGCCATCAACTGCTGCTACCGCAAGACAGTGGCTCCACCACCAAGACAGTCTGTGTTCAAACAGTTGCAACATGCTGTACCTGTCTTCCAGCGCATCACTCCGCCCCGTCAGAGTGAATCACTTCCTGGGGCTCTTCCATCATAATGAGGCTTAGGTACATCTATGTCCATTCTAACTCGGCGAATCTCAGTCTTCTGAAGGAGTTCACCATCAAAGCTTCTTCGAACAAAGAGAATCATCATCCACAGTACAACGTCTTGCCAAGGAGGAGGATCAGTCGAATCCATCTTCGTCGAGAAGTCAAAGGAAGAGACAACAAAACTCTCTCAAACTGTTGCTATTCATAGGCCAGGGCAAATCAAACCCATGTGCCAAGTGGCAACCTTCCCGAAGTCGGTGCAATGAACTTGTATTTATGATGAATGAACTCGCTAAGTCGGAGAGCCATCAAAGCTCCGAAGAACTCAATAGCCGGACCAATGGAGATACGCCATACAACAGACGCGTCGGTCAGACAGCGCATCACACAGATGCGCCCTTTAGTACCAGGCGCATCACAGAGGGTGCGCCCCCACACATCTCCATACCGAGTGGAATGCCAACCGATGCGCCCACTCAGCTGTCCATCGAACGTCACCAATATTAAATTCTGAACTGACAGAGTTGGCAGCATGCCTCCCAAAGTCTGAACAGTTGACAGCTTTATTCAGAAAACGAAGCGTCGGCAACGTCAGCATCATCATGACTCTATTCCGACGGCTACTGCCACGTGGCCACCCGCATGCGCCTCTACGGCCATACGTCCACACCCGCATGTGCCTCTACGGCCATGCGTCCACACCCGCATGCGCCTCTACGGCCATGCTTCCAAACCAGCATGCGCCTCAAAAGCCATGCGCCTCAGACCCTTCACTGATCCCTAAAGACAGAAGAAGAGTCTCCGGTTGAAGTTTTGCATGCGCCTCAAAAGCCATGCGCCCCAGACTGATCTCTGATCCCGAAAGACAGAAGGAAGGTCACCTGCATGCGCCTCAAAAGCCATGCGCTCTAAATGGTTTATAACTCCTAAAGGTTATGAGCCGCAGCCTCCTTCTGCGCCCAATCCAAGGCGCAGCTCACCAGATCACTCCTCTCCACCAAATCCGAGATCTTCGAACCATGAGACGACGACACGTGTCCTTTGACTCAACTCATCCGAGATTTCAGCAACGGAAAGATCTTCCCTCTGCTACGTGCCGGCTCACAACAGCAGTATGAAGAGTTCTTTCCCTCGATCAGGGTACAGCATCCATGCGCCTCCATCAGCAACCTCCACGTGGCGTCCCCAAACCGGCGCATCCTACATGCGCGCATGAGCAGCCAGCCTGCAAAACTATAAATAGAAGGATCATCCCCTTCACACACACACAGAGACTCAGAACAGAAGACTCACAAAAAAGAATCCACAACAGAGAATCACCAGAGAGGCAGCTCTAGACACTCAACGTCTTACTCCTCTCAGCAAGCTCCAGCACCCAGAGCAATCCACACCTTCAGAGAACCGATAACCGTCGTCAGCCGGTCAACGGAGTCAACGCATTACCACTCGCTCCATTGGCACTAAGGACCCAGCTTAAACAAAAGTGTACTCCTAGGACTACATCTAAGTCCTATATTGTATCACTGTTCTGTTTGTATTAAGATTTCAATCAAAACAATTTTAATGGCAAACAGCAGGAACCTCCGACTATAGCCCCCTTGGTAGTCAAGTTGAAGGAGAAACCTCCTCCACCCTCTTCCATGGCAGCCCTAGTGCTCACAGTTGAAGACTTAGAAGACTACATATGTGCCGATACCGAGGTGCGCTCCTTAGATGATGTAATCCTCCGGGATAAGATTTCGTATTTCGTTAATAGAAAGTTGTCTTTGAATTACTCGTGTGCACACTGGAATACTAAGTATTTCTTAGACAACGCTATGTATATGTTACAAACACAAGTGACAATCGCTAATCTCGCAAGCCGAGTTGTCTCTCCCCGAGGCGCCTACTTCTTGATTCCAATAAGGAAGAAAGAGGAAGAACCCATCATCTTCGGTTGATTGGAGCATCCTCAGCGGCTGGCTCCGACAGAACCAGAACCCGATAATGGCAAGATGTATCTCTACCGTTACACTACTCAAGCCGAACACCTTATCCAGAAAATAGGTTACGACTTGAACAGTGACAGAGGACTGAACTATGGCAAAGGCCGACACCTTCCTTTACGACTTCGTGCTCCAAAGGGAACATCCCAAAATTACTATCAACGTACTCATCGGGGGTTGGGTTACGTTACACCTACATCAACTTCAGAGAGCTCAGAGCCGGAGGTCTTGATGCATTCACATTCCTCCGACTCCTCAACCTGGGACTCTGATACCAGTAACGGCCAAGCCTTCAAAAGGATACTGTCCGTTAATATGGTCTCTGTAGATCCCCCAGTCGAAAATGAAGACCAGTTGTAGAAGCATGGAATTTCAGGCGCATCTACAGGACAAAATTCCTATGCGCTTAACACTACATGCGCCAGGAAGCTCAAACGAAGTACTTGGCACAGCAAAGGACAGCAAAAGTATAGACATCAAAAGAAGATTTTTATCTCATATAAAAGTCTATTACATGTCTAAAGAAAGACTTTACAAAGGAGAAATTCTATAAAAAGAAAGATCCTAAGACTACAGCCAAGCGCCCCATGCCAGGCGTATCATCCGTCAGGCGTATCTCTTCAGCGTCTCAGTCAGGCACATCTCTTCAGCGTCTCAGTCAAGCACATCTCTTCAGCATCTCAGTTAGGCGCATCATGAAGTCTCAGCATATGCGCTTTACTTTGACACGATCAAGTGCTTCGACTAATGAAGCATTTATTGAACAAAATAAGGGTGGGCGATCAACCCCACTCTAGCTGGAGGAAGAGCTCTCCAAAGCCCAAGGAAGAGGAGAGCACCGCAATTTTGATCTGCGGCTCTTCCAGCATAACGGGGACGGGACTCGAGCATCTCGATCTTTGGATACAACAGGCACCTTCGGCCTGCATCGGAAGCCTGCGATCCCAACTTTTGGATGTAACAGTCACCTTCCCAAGTGTGTGTACGAAGACAACTCGTCGCATCTTTACCCTCGGAAGCATCTTAACAATAGAATGTACTCGAGCAAAGAAATTCATCTCCATTCGGGAAGACGGGAGAAAACGAGAAGCAAACTCTCTCCCTGCTGCTATTTATAGGCCGGACAAATCAAACCCATATGCCAAGTGGCGGGCTCTCCGAATCCCGTGCAATGAATTTGTATTTATGGTGATGAACCTGACCCCTCGAATTCAGCCAAGTCAAAACGGCTATTTAAAGCACTCGAAGAACTCAACAGTCGGACCAATAAAAGATGTGTCATGCAACAGATGCGCCGGACAGATACCACGCATCATACAGATGCGCCCAGTACCAAGCGCCTCATAAAGATACGTCCCACGCATCCCCATGCGCCTAGTAGAATGCAGATCAATACGTCTATTCAAAAGCCCATCACCCGTCAAGAACATTAAATGCTGAAGTCTAATACGACAACAGCCATGCCTCGATGACAGAATAGCAACAGCTTTTACAGAAAGCGAAGCGTCGCTGATGTCAGCATCATTATTACTTTTCTCTGACGGTTACAAGCCACGGGGCCGATCAACCACTCGCATGCGCCTCCGTAGCCATGTGTCCGAAGATTCGCATGCGTTTCAAAAGCCATGCGCCCAGACTGGTTTATGACTCCTAAAGTTATGAGCCAAAGTCTACTCATGCGCCCAATCCCAGGCACATCCTGTCAGATCACTCCCCACCAAATCCAAGATCTTTGAGCTACGGACATGCGCCACGTGTCCTTTGACTCAGTTTAGCCTATGAAGGGGTGCTAACCACCCAAAATACAGCAACTGAAGAATCCGCTCAGCTGCCACGTGCCAACTCATAAATACAGCAGGAAGGATTCAACCCACAAGTCATGGCGCATCATCCACGCCCCCCACCTCTTCTCCTCCCCCGCAGCTCCAGCCACGTGGCGTTCCTATGACCAGGCGCATCCGACATATGCGCGCATGAGCAGCCAGCCTGCAAGCTATAAATAAAGGGATCATTTCCTTCTTCCACATACAGGGAGACATATACAGACATACACAGTCAAAGACAGACGTAACCAAATTATCAGAGTTATAGAGACGCACACAGAGATCGAAAGAGACACTCAACATCTTCTTCTCCTCTACAAGCTCCGGCATCCAGTGCAATCCAGACCTTCAGAGAACCGAAAACCGTCGTCAGATCATCAACGGAGTCAACGAATTACCACTCGCTCCATCGACACAGGACCCAGATAAAAACAAAAGTGTACTCCTAGGACTACATCTAAGTCCTACATTGTAACACTGTTCTATTTGTAATTAAAATTACAATTCAAAGATTTTAATGGTAGACAAGCTGGCGACTCTGCTGGGGACCTTTTTTTCCTTCGATGAGAAAGCTGTGTCGTAATCTGACGACGTGAAGGTGGGCTCCTCCCACAAGACGCTAGTCGTATGCCTCAATCAACAGACGTATCAGGAATTCATCTCTGAAGGCAGCACGAGTCCTTCGAAGCGGCTGCCGAAGCCGATGAAGACTCACCAAGTCTGGGTGCGCAAGGTCGAGGCCCCTGGCACCATCACTGAAGGGGATGCGTCGATGCAGCCTACCCTTCCCGTTGACGTCCTCAGCAGCCAGGATGTGCCCACTGGTGCAGCATATCTTTCGGGAAAATGTGGTGCTGACCACATTCCCCAACCATCTCCTTCTCAGTCAAGAAAAATTCGTCGACGGAGCAGGGGCGTATCTAACGCGCTGTGCATGAACTCTGGTGCGCCGCAGAAGGCCTCTGTCTTTGACAGACTCACTCGCTGTCATGGCAAGGATAATTTGGACTCTGAGTACTAGCTAAGGTTGGTACGAAAAAGTCTAGGCGGCACGGGCCATGTGCCTCAAACATGCTATGCCAACGGCAAACCAGAAGCATGCGCTCACAATCATGTGCACTGCCGATGATAAACTGTACAAGGTTGACTCGGGTGCTTCTGCGCCGCGAACGAGCCAACCTTTAAAGACCTCTTTCCACTTGGGCGCATCTGCTGTGCTTTCAACCAAGTCGTTCGAGGCAAACTCTGTGGTCTTGAATCCCCGTGCCTACATTAGTTGTGCGTCTGAGGCTCGTTCAAGACACCCTAAATGTTGCTCCCCCACTACTGATCTGGGTACATCTTTTGTGCTGGATCAGGGGGTGCAGCATTCACTTGACCACCCCGACGCTTGGCCTTGCCATGTGCCTGATGGGGGTGTGAAGGTGGCACTCTCCTCTAACGATTTGCATAATGTAATCGTTCATAAATACCGATCAAGAGAGTCGACTGACAAGCACAATGTGCCCCTCACAGGGCACACCTGTGCTGTGGTCACTATCAACTGTTGTTACAAAATAGCAGTTCCACTACGAAGGCAATCTGTGTTCTAGCGACTGCAATCATCAACACCCCTCCAACGTCGCCTCGGGAAGAAGGTGTCGATTGAAGAGAAGCCAGAACTAAAGGTTGTTTCTTGTAACATAGTCTCTAACTCCTCATCAATCCGAAAGGCGACTGGCAACTCCTCGACCTCATCCTCATCCAAGAGCCAACCGAGGAAGACCAAGGTGACTGTCCCATCCTCAGGAGTATTTGAAGGCACCCGGGAAAGGAAGAAAATCTCTGAGGAAACTGGAGGTAGTCAGGCCCTTGTTGATCCTCATCCCGAAAATGAATATATCCTTCAGAGCATTGCTGGGGGTAGCCAGGATGAACCTCCAGGAGAAGTTCCTCTTCTACAAGAGAGCGAGGCTGAAAATGAAGCTTCAACCGATCCATCCACTTCCAGTCACGTTATGACAGTATACATGACGGGAGGTGGTGATACGGAGTTAGATGCTTCACCAGCAGACCTCGTTCAGCACATGGATACTTTGAAGGGAGGACTCAAAACCCTCTCTGCCTCTATGCAAATACTGACTCAAGTAGTGCTTGAGATACGGTCAGCTTTGGCCAGGGCACCTTCCACTAATCCTGACCCAGGAGCCAACGGGGAATCAAGTGTGCCCCTTCAACAGGCATCCTTGAATACTGATTGTCGCAAAGCACCGCAGGTGTCGGAACCTTCGAATGTACAACTCCAGACTGTTCTATCTTCTTTGACTCCCAGTTCCACGGAAGACGTGGTTGAGATGATCAGGGACTTGCGTAAGCGCTTTGAGTCAAAGAACAGACAGGAGGAGAGCCAGAAGATGGGGATCCCACAACCATTCCCCTTCGAATGGAACAAAGTGGTCTATCCTCCCAGTATAAACCACAAACATTGACGCCGTATGACGGGAAGGACTCTCCATGCCGTTATCTGACGTACTTCCAGTCTCAAACGGGATATCTCCCGAAGGAAGATGCACTACTCACCAGCCTGTTCGTCGGGGCATTGAAAGAAGTGGCTTACGACTGGTACTGCAGTCTCTCTGACAACTCCATATCCTCCTTTGATGACTTGACGTGCCTCTTCCTCGATCGTTTCTACGAATGAGGGAAAGACATGACGATGGCGTCCCTTATAGAGGTACGTCATAAGAAAAAAGAGACGATTCGAGCATTCATCGAACGATTCTGATAAGCCTGCTTCAGGCTGCCCTCGGGTATGCCAGAATATATACTCCTCTCCTCCTACAGCATGAACATGCTTCCCGCGGTTAAGCTCTAGCTCAACTCCACTCCTCCTTTCGACGAGTTCATTGATTATTGAGGCCGAAGCAGCTGAAAAGAAGGCATGCAATGCTCGCCTTCTGGAAGTTAGTTTCCCTGCCTTTGAAGACAAGGGGAAACGGCCTGCTACCAGCAACCCTGGACGCAAGACGAAGGGAAAGCAGGCGTTGACTGTCAATGTCTCTAAAGGCGCACAAGCACCTACTCAGAAGCCTTCGCTTGCACCGAGGCCAAAGGAGGTCTATTCTTTCAATGATGAAGACACCTTACAACTCTTCGAGATGTTGAAGCAGGGTGACAAGATTAAGTTACCGGACCCGAAGTGTCCCGACAAGGTTGGGAGAGTTGACAATCCGAGGTACTGTCACTACCATCGGTTCGTAGGACATCCAACTCAGGACTGCTACGTCCTCAAGAATTACATCCAGCGCATGATCAATGTGAATGTCATCTTCGTCGATTACGATGCGAAGACAGTCTCGGCCAACCTAGTGTCGCTCAAGTTTGCCACTTTGCCGCCAACCACAGCACAAGATGGCGTCGTCCCCATCCCAAAGGTGACAATAGAGGTGGTCAACCTACCACCCACCGGTGACAATGTGAGTGGACTCATCCCACTCACCATATATCGAGGAGAGATCTTATGGGTTCATCCAGATCTCGTCTCCGAAGTTACTTAACCGAGGGTACGCTCTGCCTCCAAAACCAAGGACAAGAAGACCAAGTCTTGCCGTATGGTCTCTTTCTCCACGGAAGAAGCACTTCCTGTACAAACGGGTTCACAGCAGAACGCCCAACCTGACGAAGCTGCCGTCGAGGTGGTGCATCCCTGTACTGCCCCTGCTACCCTGGAAGAGGGTCCATCCAAACCTCCAACAGCCAATAAACAGAAGCATGTAGAGGCCCATTTCGACAAGCCTTTGCGAAGAGAAAATGCTTCGGGGCTAGCCAAGCCCCACAACTTTGACATACTGGCGCAACTTGCCGGTACTCCTTCTCGCTTATCTCTGTTCGAGATTCGTCATCTTTCTAAAGACACCCGCGAAGCTCTCTGTGAAGCCTTGAAGGATGCTGAGTCCTTCATCAGTCAGGTCAAGCAGCCTGAGGATATCTCGACCACATGCGTGCACTGCCATTATGCGGAGGAGGTAATCCCCAATATAACCTTCACCCAAGAAGACATGCTGCTCAAGCACAACCGGCACAACAGGCCACTGTATTACACGGGGTATGTGTGTTCCGTCAAGGTGAAGCAAATTCAGATTGATCCAGGGTCTTCCCTCAGCATCATCCCTAGGACTCTATTCTCAACACTGGAGATCTCGATGTACCGTCTGGCACCTTTCAACACTACAATCAGCAGTTTTAATGCCAGCAAAAGTGAACCGCTAGGCAAAATCTGACTGAAATGTCATATCTGTAATCTCCGAACCAAAATAACTTGCTATGTCGTAGACGCCGACGTCAACTACAACCTCCTGGTGGGTCGGCCGCAGCTGCACGAGTACATGGTGGTGCCGTCTACACTCCACCAATATATGAAGTACATGTCCACTAACGACATCATCCGGACAGAGTTCGCAGACATTGACCCTTTCAAGGGGGTCGAAGCCTATTTCACCGATGCTAGCTTATATAAGTCGCTCGAGGAAGGGGAAGCCAATGATGCTGGTGACGAAGCAGAAATAGCGGCAGAGATGGACATGGATCTAGAGATGATTCCCGACGCTCTTCTAAAAATTCAACTCAAAGGAAAACTGCCTCAGATGCTGCCTCCCATGGCAATCAAGCTACCTATAAAAGCACCAACTTCTCTAGGTAGAACACCCACTAAAGCTCCCTTGAAGATACGGCTCAAGGGAAAACCTCCTCAAATGTCGGCTCCCCTTGTGGCGAAACTACAGGGGAAGGCACCAGTCACCGAAGGCGCAGTTGAGGCACCCCTGAAGGTGCGTCTTAAAGGCAAGCCTCTGCAATCTTCTGTCTCACTCAAGCTGCAAGAGAAGGCCCACATAGCCCTCTCAGATCCCAAGGTCAAGTCTGTGATGAGCTCTCCCGAACCAGCCCCAGTGCTCACGGATGAGGAGTTAGGAGAATACATATCAGCTGATATAGATGCACCTTCTCTTGACAATGTAATCCCATGAGACAAAATCTCGTGTTTTATCAATAATAGAGTGTCTTTCAATTATTCTAGTCTTCCACATTGGAATGCCATGTATATATTAGATAACGCTCTACGGCCGTTACAAACACAAATAACGACCATCAATTATGTAAATCGAGTAGTCCCATCCCAAGGAGTCTGTTTTATAGTCCCACCGCGGAACCGGGACGAAGAACCCATCATCTTCGACAAAGTCGATCGTCATCAAGACCTCCTGCCACTCGAGCCAGAACCAGATACCGGCAGAATACAAGTCTATCGGTACACAGACAAGGCAAAGTACCTCATCTAAAAGATGGGTTACGATCTGAAAAGCAATAAGGGCCTAAACTACGACAAAGGTCAGCGTCTTCCCCTCTGACTCCCAACACCTAAAGGAAAGCTGCAGGACTACTATCATCGTACTCGACGGGGGGTAGTCTATGTCACGATGTCGGCAATTCTAGAGAGTTCGGAGGCAGAAGAAGTAGAACACTCTCATTCATCTGAAGCATCAACTTGGGATTCTGATACCAGTATCGGCTCAGTCTTCAGGAAGGTGCTATCAGTCAACATGGCATCTGCACAATCTCGATAGGATGAAGGCGATGACCAAATGCCAAAATTCTTTGAGGAAGAACCTTGGGCTCAATGCCTAGGAGCACAGTAGAAGTCTCATTTTAAATTATGCGAACCCCCTACCAAAGACGAAGTCGAGCAGATCGACCTTGGGGATGGATCTCCTTCCAAACCTATCTTCATCAGCAAGAGTCTAAAGGAAAAAGACCGGGAATCTTTAGTCCAATTGGCCAAATAATATATCGACGTCTTCGCCTGGAGCTATGAAGATATGCCGGGACTTGATCCCCAGATCGCGATGCATAGACTTAACATCTTACCTGATGCTAAGCCTATAAAGCAACAACAACGACATTTTCGTCCTAACATCATGAATGCTATTGATCAAGAGGTGGACAAACTCTTGAACAGCGAGTTCATTCGTGAAGAGCAACATCCGGATTGGGTGGCCAATATCGTCCATGTCACCAAGAAGAATGGGAAGATACGAGTCTGTATCGACTTCAGAGATCTCAATACTGCTTACCCGAAGAACGAATTCCTGCTTCCAATCACTGACGTAATGTTCGACAATACATGTGGCTTCGAATGCATGTCTTTCATAGACGGGTACTCGGGCTACAACCAGATCAAAATGTTCTCCAATGACGCAAAACACACATCATTTAGGACACCGAAAGGGGTTTTTTGCTACACAGTGATGCCCTTTGGCTTGAAAAATGCTGGTGCTACATACCAACGAGCTATGAGTACCATCTTCCGTCAACATCTACGCAAAACAGTTGAATGCTATGTTGATGATATCGCAGTCAAGAGCCGTCTCAAAGGTGATCACTTACAAGACCTAAAGACAGCCTTCGATCTCATGCGAGCGCACCAACTCAAGATGAACCCCGCTAAATCCTTCCTTGGGGTTTCTAGCGAAAAGTACTTAGGCTTCATTATCACGGCAAAAGGCATTAATGTCGACCCCGAGAAGACCAAAGCCATCCTTGACATGGACCCTCCAAAGAACCTTCGAGAACTTCGAGGCCGACAAGGGCGTCTTGCATACATCCTAAGGTTTATAACAAACCTTTCCAGAAAATGTCAACCCTTCACCCAGATCATGAAGAAGGGAGTCTCCTACGTCTGGACAGAAGAGTGCTAGAAAGCTTTCGATGATATCAAAGCTTACCTGACGAGCCCACCAGTCCTGGTGGCACCCGTCGTAGGCAAACCATTTCTCCTCTACATCCGTGCCATGGATCATGTCCTCGGCACTTTGTTGGCTCAGAACAACAATTCAGGCTACGAGCAAGCTATCTACTACCTTAGTAGGACAATGATTGTGGCTGAACACCGGTACAATCCCGTCGAAAAAGAATGTTTGGCTTTGGTATTCGCCATCCAGAAGACTCGCCATTACATTTCGGGCTAGACAATTCATGTCATCTCTCGAGTCAATCCACTCAGGGTTCTCATGACGAAGCCGGGATCATTGAACTCCCGACTAGCTACATGGGCAATCCTGTTGACGCCATATAACATGGCATTTGTTCCATAAAAAGTCGTCAAGGGCCAAGCTCTAGCCGACTTTTTACCATGCACCCCATCCCAGAGTCCTCCAGACTCTATGAAGATATCCCGGATGAGGTCCAAGAGTCAAACGTCACCAAAGAAAACTCCGTTCGGCGGGTGTTTTTTGATGGTGCTTCAAAAACAGGCCCCAAAGGCCAAATCATTGCCGGAGTGGGGGTGGTCTTAGTCTTCCCCGATCAGCTGGTCATCCAGCATGCTTACTCTCTTTCGATGCCATGCTCCAACAATTTTGTCGAGTACAACGCTCTCATCATGGGACTCCAGCTGGTGCGATAGCTGGGGGTGGATCATATGGAAGCTTATGGCGACTCAAAACTCGTTGTTAATCAAATCCGAGGGCAGTACGAAGTTCGCCATGAAGATCTGGTTCCTTACCATGAAGTTGCATTGAATATTATTTCAACCTTCACTAAGTTCTTCATAGAACATGTACCTCAGCTACAAAACCTGGAGGCTGACGCTCTGGCTGGCCTCGCAGCTTCATTAGCAGCACCCCTCGGGACTCAACACTATGTCACGACAGTTGGTCGAGACTTGGTCTGTCCTAAAAACAACCTATGCACACAAATGGCCCATGCCATGACGACAAGTGTCGGTGTTAATGTTCGAGACTGGAGGTTCCCGTTTATCGACTTTGATGTCTATAGAATTCTCCCAGAAGACCCGAAAGAAGCCGTCTCAGTCATAAGGCGTTCCCTTCGGTTTTATTATGATACAGCTACTAAAATATTGTACCGACGTTCCTACGACGGACTTCTCCTTCGATATCTATCTAATAAAGAAGCAGCAGAAGTCCTTCGAGAAGCTCATGACGGAACTTGCGGGGCTCATCAACCTGGCCCTAAGTTGCTGGATCGACTGCGACGTATGGGTTATTACTGGCCAACCATGACAGCCGACGTCGTCGACTATACTAAAAAGTGACATGCTTGCCAGCTTCACGCCGACTTTATCCATATACCATCGGAACCACTACATCCTACGGTCGCCTCCTGGCCCTTTGAAGCTTGGGGCATGGACATTGTAGGACCTATCACCCCTCCTTCATCGAGGGGACACCGCTTCATCCTAGCCATCACCGACTACTTCTCCAAATGGGCAGAAGCAGTTCCACTGACAGAAGTGAAAATCTCTAGGGTGATCAGCTTCATCAAGCATCATGTCATCTACCGTTTCGGGGTACCCCATAGGATTATCTACGATAATAGTCCAGAGTTTATCAGCCATGTTTTCAGCAGATTCTGTAACAAGAATCATATTCAGAATGTGGCATCGATCGCCTACAATCCGGCAGCAAACGGATTGGCCGAGGCTTTTAACAAGACTATCGTCGGGCTACTCAAAAAGGTCGTGTCATCCAACGAATACGACTGGGACGAAAAGCTCAGCGAATGCCTTTGGGCCTACCGTACAAAGGTACGGACTCCAACAGGCAACACACCATTCTTCTTAGTCTATGGGAGCGAAGCGGTACTGCCTCTCGAGATCCAGATACCCTCACTCCGTATAGCGATTACAAACCAATTAACAGAAGAAGATAATCAACGCCACTGTCTGCGAGAATTGGAGGCACTTGACAAAAAATGTCTCCTAGCATAGCAACTCATTGAACTCTATCAAGCCCGTATATCACAGGCTTTCAACAAAAAGGTCAAGCAGAGGACTTTCTAAGTAGAAGATCTGGTCCTGGCAGTGAGGAGGCCGATGGTGTTGACTCACAAAACACCAGGAAAGTTTGAGCCCAAGTGGGAGGGACCTTTCATCATAGAGACGATATACTCAAACGGTGCTTACCGCCTCGCCCGACCAAACGGGGACTTGTTCATGATGCCCATCAACGGCAAGTACCTAAAGAAGTACTACTCTTGACATCTTCCAGATATGTACTTCCATTTCTACCCAATAAGGGAGTCAGTGGACCTGATTATCAGAGCTCATATACACCTCCCTTCCATAAAATCTTATGCTTTTGGAACCCAGTTGTTCCGTGGAATTCTATCTCCATTAGAAGGACAACCACGTCTACATTACCTCTGAGTTGCTCCTCTATACCCTGCAAAGTAGAATCTTATACTACGTAGGATTGTGCTACTTATCATGTTTACCACGTCCATATTACCTGAGTAAACATCTCGTACAGACAACCCCTGCGTTGCCGTACATCGATCGTAGAACTTCTATGTCCATATTACCTCTGTGTAGTTCTACGTATCCCCCAGAGTCACTCCTACCAATCTATAACACTTCTGAGTAGGAAGATTTCGTCAGTTGAACCCCATATTTGCCACGTCCATATTACCTCTGAGCAAACATGTCGGTCCTCTCTAACTTATTATTTGTACCTAAAAACCAAGGTTCACAAAAGATAATAGGTCCACACAAATCACTAGTTCATGATAGTAAAGATGAACACACCAGAAAAATTTTTATTTTGCACTCAAAAGTAAAGGATTACATCCCCAGCAAAGTTGCCAAAAAATATATATATAACAAAAAAGGAGACTACAATCCCTAAGCATCATTGGGATTGGCAGAAAGCTCTTCGATCCGATGCTTCAAGTCTTTAGCCCGAGTCTCCACAGTCGCCAAGACTCGGCATTCAGCTTCTTGACGCATTACTTCCACAACCTCAGGAGCAGTATCATTCTCGTGCTTAGCGTCCAACTCTTGCCGCTGGCAGGTCAGAGAAAGAGTATGGCGGGTAACAACTGCTTCTTCCTCCTTAGACGATACGTGTTCAGCCTAGGCTCGCTCAGCATCTAACAAAAGTTGGGCCCGCTGGTCTTCAAGAAGGCAAATCTTGGCTGTGACCTCCGCTACACTAGCATCCAATGAGGCCCGCTGCTCCACCTTCTCTTGTGTGGACTGTGACAGTCTCTCCACCGCAGCCTCAGCTTCGGCTATCTTGCGGTCCAAGATGGCTACTGTGGCCTGATACGACGACTCGACTTCAGCTATTAATTTCTCTTTCTCTGCTTCTATCAGAGCAAAAAAGTCATTTCGCCGAATACTCTGAAGTTTAGAAAGATGCTGGTCGAGCTCAGCCACCGACGCCTCCAGAATCTCATCCATATGATCATGGCCCCGGTAGAAACGTATCAAACCAATGTAAGGGAGCACCATGGCTTTCGCCGTCGCGAAACTCCCATTCGTATTCAGTACTGTCGATATGCCCTGTAATGCCTGTGGTTCATATTACGTATTTGGAATACGTGTACATATTTTATCTTGTATTGTTTGATTCCTTGTTTAGTTTTCTTCATGGCTTGGCTTGGTTTATTCTTGGCCCGGGTGGCTTGGTTCGGTTGGGATTATTTTGGTTCATTATGAACCAAGGTGAACCCCCTACCTACCACCACCACTCATATTTATTAACCCATTCTCTTTCTCTCTCTTCATTAATTTTATCATCTTCTCCACCATTACTTCCTTACCTACCAGAGAGAGGAGAGAGAGGTCTAGACAAGTGCAACTTGCTTCATGAAGGAACTCCAATTTTATTGCTTCATTCTCTTTCTTACAGTATTTTGACTTACTTTAGAACTTGGCATTTTCACTTTCCATGGCTAGATTCTTCTAGATCTAAGTTTACTTTATTTTCGGATTTCTTGGGTTTTGATCTACTTAATCCTGTTATTTCTGAGTTTTGAGGGTTCTATGTTGTAGAGAATCTCGTTCTACCCCATTTTGACCTATGGAAGTTCGGATTTGGGTTCCGGATGATGGAGTTATGGAGCTTGAGGACTTGGCTCTCATGGTGTTCTTCTTCGTAGAAATTGGAGAAGAAGAACAGTACTTGACTTGACCGCATGAATATTTCTTGCGGCAAGTGTTCCCTGAGCCGCATGGACTTTTTCCCACTTGGCCGCATATACGCCCTTGTAATTTTCTGAGCCGCATAAATTATCTTAGCCACATGAGCCCCCCTCCACTTGAGTCGCAGCCGCATAGGCGCGTGACCCCGCTTCCGCATAAGCTCCGCTCCTACCTACGCCGCATGGACTCGATTGATTGAGCCGCATAGACTCGATTGATTGAGCCGTATGGACTCGATTGATTGAGCCGCATGGACTCGATTGATTGAGCCGTATGGACTCGATTGATTGAGCCGCATGGACTCGATTGACCTCAGCCGCATGGACTCAATTAATCGGGCCGCATGGATCCAATTGATTCCAGCCGCATGGGTTTTGAACCCTGTGCTGTATGGATTCGATTGATCTCAGTCGCATGGGGCCATGTACATCCTCAGCCGTATACGCCCCCTTGTCTTGGCCGCATGGGTCCTTAGTTCCCCCGACCCGCATGAATCTTTTTCCGGCCGCATGAGATCCATCATGGCCGCATGTGCCTTAGCCGCATGGCTCTTCTATAGCTCTGTATATTGATATTTTATTAGATATTTTACGTCCATTTTATATCCTTACGCCTTTTGTCATGAACTTAAAAATTATGGATTTATTTAATATGTTTAATGATACCTGAGCATGATACGATAGTGACCCGTAGTGGTGCACTCTTGACAAGTAAACCTGACATGACCTGATAGTGGCCCGTCGTGGCACACTCCTGACAAGTACACCTGACATGATTATCTTGAACAGCTGTTGCGACGGCTACCTGACATGACATGACCTGTATAATTAATCCTGGACACCGTGGGCGATTGTGCTTGTACAAATAATCCAGTCCTGTCTTGCATCATGTCTAGGACATGGACCCCTGAGTACCACGGTCAGGAGTACCTACTAAAATGGACTAAGGCTAATAACTAAATTAATACATTAGTCATGACGAGATTTCCCAGCTACAGGCAATCCCGTTACCAGGGTACGCCTTGGGATCTGTAGCCTGCCGTCGAGTAGGGCACATTTTCAGCACACTGTCATGTGTTGCACCCTTCAAGCTACCTAAGGGTACATGCATTTTCTGGACGATGTACCCACCTGAATTCAACCCTAATCTTTTAACCCGGGTAACCTGGATGGACTGCAGGGCTTGTGGCTGTGGAAGATTCTCACTGCATCTTGTTAGTAATTAGGCTTGTGACAACCCTAATTAGTTAAAGTATCAAGCCGTAGTTCTTGCTTGGCCGTGAAATGATTGGATGGAGTCTAACCAGTCTAGTCTTGTCCTGATTCTATTCCAGATTACTGCATGACCAGAATACTTGTATTTATTCTACCGATAAATGGTGAGAATTCCAAGTTCTGTTCAGACGAAGGGTTACAACCCCGGTCCTTGTTTGGTTTACGGGTTGTAACCTGGCTGAATAGTTCCATGTTTATCTCGTCGTATATCATCCTGATGTATTTTCTTTATTTCCAGTTCTTACTTTATTTATACTTTTGTGCTGATTGCTGGTTTTAGTTTCTAAGTGAAGCTTCCTTTGTGGCACTTGCTCTTTCTGGGACCTGACCCAGCTGGTTTTGTGTGGCCAGATTTCGGAGCAGCTCCGGAGGATCTACCGACCTTCCAGCCAGATGGTGGCCACTAGATGGAACCCTGGCAACGAGTGGGTTTATTTTTTGATCTCCCACTTTATTGTAAAAATATTCTTTTGAGGCGTTTAGCCGACGAGCACCTGTTTAGCTCGATTGTACTTTACTTACTGTCTGCCTACGGGCTGTAACATGATTGACAGATCCTAGGGTTGATCATGTATGACTAAACTCTGGCTAGTCCTAACATTTTGTAACGACTAGCTTCATGATCAGCTGAATATGTAATGTTTGGGACGCCTTACTATTGTATATTTAATGATCATACTTCTTGTAATATTTTACTTACTTGCTTGTGATTGAGACACTAGGCTTGTTCATGACCTTAAGAGACTGTTGGCTTGTAGATAAACCCTCATGTATCTAGACAGCCGTGACCGTATAGCGAGATAGATTCCATTTCATATACGTAGCTGGCTATGTCTGCCCCCGCTCTCCAGTATTCTGGTTCTGGGGCGTGACATAGTTTAAGTGGTGGCCCATGCAGGTCTTGTAAATTAAGATATATGAGGGTTTATCGAATAGATGTCTCAATCAGTATTCGTCTTTGATCTCTGCTCGTATCTTCTGAATCCCTGGATTCTTGTCCTGATCATATGCTTGTATCGTTGATCTGTCCTGGTCCTTCCTTATTGTTTCCTATGCCATCTTCTTCAGCGGCATTATTCGTGGTCCTACCGACCAGCAAGGCGGAGCACCTCCCGCGGACCAGCAGCAACCTGGAGATCAAGCCCAGCATTCCGGAGTAGCCTCCAGAGTCGTGCCTTCTGGCGGAGAGCCACCAGTCCAGCCAGTTCAACCTGTAGAACCTGATGATGGAACTTTAGTAGGACTCGTCAGGACCTTGATAGCTTCTCAAGATCGTCGAGGAGATGCCTTACAACAGGCAGTGGCGGATACTTTGACCCAGGGTGGTCATCAGGGTAACAGCACGGCCAACAGCTTCAAGCGCTTGAACCCTCTATTCTTCGACGGTAGTGAAGATGCTATCGCAGCAGATGCATGGCTTCAGGACACAGAGGTGATTCTCGAAGCAGCCAGGACCCCAGAGAACGAGAAGGTGGCCGTTGTGCGCCTGCAGTTGTTAGATCTTGCCCGCAGCTGGTGGGCAGCGCAGGCCGTTGGATTAGCAGCACCCATTGCTTGGGCAGTATTCAGAGAGAGATTCCAGACCAAGTATTTCGATGCCGTGGCTCGGTATGATCTGCAGACGAGGTTTACCAATCTGAAGCAAGAAGGCAGGACGGTCGACGGATATACGACCGAGTTTTCCAGACTCAGTCGGTTTGCTCCCACCTTGGTGGCAACCGAGTATGATAGAGCCCAGCGGTTCCAGCAGGGACTTCACCTGGAGATCTTGTTGGCAGTTGAGCAATTTGAGCATCAGACTTTTGATGCAGTCTTGAGAGCAGCTAGGAGGCATGAGTACACCTCCCAGAGGATTGTGGATAGGGCCGGAGGTCGGAAGAGATCTCACGTCCAGATGAATCAGTCTTCAGCCCCAGCACCGGCAGCCAGGGCCTTGACTATTGAAGCTCCGAGGCGAGTGGCCTCAGTGACGTCTGTTCAGCACTCGACCCCGATGTACCCTCAGCAGCAGCAGCAGAAGCAGAAGCAGTCTTCCGCAGTAGGATGTTCTCATTGTGGGAAGCCAGGCCATGTAGTGGCAGAGTGTCGCAGGGCACAGGAATTGTGTCTGGCTTGTGGAGCACCAGACCATAGGGTTGGATCCTGCCCGAATAGGGGTGGTTCATCATCGTCCAACCTTTCTAGCTCTTCGGTGAGAGGACCAGCACCGGTCCAGTAGCAGCAACAGTACCCATTATCGAGGCCCTTGCCGCCTCAGACCCAAGTATTCCAGCAGCAGAATCCCCAGCAGTATGCACAAGTCCAAGCCCAGAGTCAGAGCAGGCAGCGAGGATTTCAGCAGAGGGGACCAGCACCCCGAGGGTACGGTCAGGCTATGGTGATGACCGTGGAGGATGGATTGGCACCAGGAGAGGTAGTGGCAGGTACTATTCTCGTCAACTCATTTCCAGCTTCAGCTTTATTTGATTCTGGTGCATCGCATTCTTTTATGTCTGTACGATTTGCGACACGGGTAGGATTGGAGCCCGAGTCATTATCAGTAAGGCTCAATATACTTACTGGTAATGGACTTCTGGGAGTAGATAGAGTATTTTCCTCGTGTCGGGTCGTAGTTAGCGGTAGAGAATTTCCCGCTAGATTGATAGAATTCTTGATGGCCGATTATGATGTGGTCCTAGGGATGGATTGGTTGAGGAACCAGTATGCTAGGATAGACTGCCACATTGGCAGGGTTGTTTTTAGCATTCCAGGCGAGCCGGAGTTTTTCTTTTCCGGAGGTGAAGTTGAGTCTTTTCCTCCAGTATTGTGGATGGCAATAGCAGCAGTTCAGTTGCCCAGGATAGTCGAGGAGTTTCCAGATATTTTCCCAGAAGAACTTCTAGGTATGTCTCCGTAGCGGGAGATCGAGTTCACTATAGACTTGATTCTCGGGACAGCCCCAGTGTCAGAGAGAGTCTACAGGATGACACCGTCAGAATTGGAGATATTGTACAAGATGATTGAAGAACTCAGAACCAAGGGATTCATTCGTGCTAGTGGATCGCCTTGGGGAGCCCCGATGCTTCTTGTGAAAAAGAAGGATGGTACGTCTAGGTTATGTATTGATTATCGTACCTTGAACTCAGTGACAATCAAGAACAGATACCCTCTTCCGAGGATAGATGACTTGTTTGATCAGCTCAAAGGGGCATCAGTATTCTCGATGATCGACTTGCGCTCAGGATACCACCAGATCAGAGTCAGAGAGCAGGACATCCCGAAGACAGCTTTTAGATCGAGATATGGGCATTGGGAGTTCCTTGTTATACCTTTTGGAGCAACCAATGCGCTGGCAGTATTCATGGACCTCATGAATCGCATCTTCATGCCTTACTTGGATCAATTTGTGATTGTGTTCTTGGATGACATCCTGGTCTACAGCAAGAGTAAAGCAGAGCATGAGCAGCATCTCAGAGTTGTCCTCCAGATTCTCAAGGAGCACCAGTTATATGCCAAGTTCAGTAAATGCGAGTTCTGGCTCGATCGCATTTCGTACTTGGGTCATATCCTCACCAGAGGAGGAGTAGAAGTGGATCCCCAGAAGATTGTGGCTATTGAGTTATGGCCAGTGCCCAGCACAGTTGTAGAGGTTCGTAGTTTTCTTGGATTGGCCGGCTACTACCGACGGTTTGTTTCGGATTTTGCTCGAATTTCAGCGCCATTGACGCAGTTGACCCGCAAGGATGCGCAGTTTGCTTGGACGACAGAGTGTCAGACTTCTTTTGAGCAGTTGAAGCGAGGTCTGATAACAGCTCCTATTCTCACGCTTTCAGATGGGACCGGAGGATTCTCAGTGTACTGTGATGCTTCAGGCAGAGTTTTAGGATGTGTTCTGATGCAGCATGGGAAGGTAATAGCTTATGCGTCACGACAACTTCGTGATCATGAGAGGAATTATCCAACCCATGACTTGGAGCTGGCAGCAGTGGTATTTACACTTAAGTTGTGGAGGCACTACTTGTATGGAGACAGGATGGAGATTTTCACCGACCATAAGAGCTTGAAGTATGTTTTCACTCAGAAGGATCTTAACATGCGTCAGAGAAGATGGCTAGAGCTACTTGTGGATTATGATGTCAACCTGCAGTATCATCCTGGGAAGGCCAATGTTGTTGCGGATGCATTGAGCAGGAGAGCCGGAGTTTATTTTCTAACAGCACAACCAGAGCTGTTAGCAGATCTTCAGAAGATGGGTATTGAAGTTGTTCTCCCTTCCAGTGTGGCACTGATGGCCAGTATGCAAGTTTAGTCTGCTATAGTCGAGAGGATCCGGAAGGTGCAGTCAGCAGATTCCAAGCTTCAGCGACTCAGAGCAGAGTGTGAGGCAGGACGAAGACCAGAGTTATGCATTCATGAGGATGGTACACTTCGACATGGTAAGCGTCTTTGTGTACCCAGCGGAGATGTCCGACAGGAGATCATGTCAGAAGCGCACAGTTCACAGTATTCCATCCATACCGGCAGTACAAAGATGTACCGTGATATCCGTCAGCACTTTTGGTGGAATGGCATGAAGCGGGAGATAGCTCGGTTTGTCTCTCGGTGTTTAGTTTGCCAACAAGTTAAAGCCGAACATCAGAGATCGGCTGGACTTCTTCAGCCCTTACCGATTCCAGAATAGAAGTTGGAGCATGTGACCATGGATTTTGTGACTGGACTACCTAGATCCCCAGTTGGTAGAGATGCTATCTGGGTTATAGTTGATCGGCTCACGAAAGTGGCTCACTTTCTTCCATTCAGAGTTGGTCAGTCGACGGCTCAGCTAGCAGAGATATACCTCAGACAGATTGTCAGATTACACGGTGTGCCAGTCAGTATCACCTCGGACCAAGATTCAAGATTTACGTCGCACTTCTGGCGTAGCTTGCAAGAGAGTTTGGGAACTCATCTCCAGTTCAGTTCAGCATATCACCCGCAGACAGATGGCCAGTCGGAGCGCACGATCCAGACTCTTGAAGACATGTTGCGGTCTTGTACACTTGACTTCGGTGGTTCATGGGAAGATCACTTGCACCAGGTGGAATTCTCGTACAATAACAGTTTCCAGGCTAGTATCCAGATGGTACCGTTCGAGGCACTGTATGGTAGGAAGTGCAGATCCCCGCTAGCCTGGAATGATGTTGGAGAGAGACAGATGCTCGGTCCAGAAATGATTGCCCAGACAGTTGAAGTGGTCAGGCGAGTCAGAGATCATCTTTGAGTTGCCCAAGATCGCCAGCGCCATTGGGCCGATTCTCATCGCCGCCCTCTCGAGTTTTCGGTCGGCGACCATGTATTCCTGAGGATTTTGCCTAATCGTGGCGTCATTCGTTTCGGCGTGCGGGGAAAGCTTAGTCCTAGGTATATAGGACCGTTTGACATTCTGGAATGAGTAGGAGATGTATCCTATCGTCTCGCTCTTCCTCCGTCGCTAAGCGAGGTGCATGACGTGTTCTATGTATCCCAATTACGACGGTATATCCCAGACCCGAGCCATATCCTGGATCATTAGGAATTGGTTGTTGGTATCAACCTTTCGTATGAGGAGAGGCCCGTGTCTATATTGGACCGGAGAGAGAAGATCCTCAAGAATAAGGCTATCAAGTTAGTCCGAGTTGCTTGGGGTCATCACTCTTTGGGGGTGTCAACGTGGGAGCGTGAGGATGATATTCGATCGCGATATCCCGATTTGTTTGACTCGTGAGGTATAATATCTTTCTTATGCCTCATGCCTTCGATTCCTTGCTTGAATGAGTGATTCCTTGCTTGAATGAGTGATTGTCTGCCTAGTTATAGCTTGCATGTGATTAATGTAACTTGTCATTGCTCCTCTAGCCTCTTGATTAAATTTCGAGGACGGAATTCTTTTAAGGTGGGTAGAGTTGTAATGCATGTGGTTCGTATTACATATTTGGAATACGTGTACATATTTTATCTTGTATTGTTTGATTCCTTGTTTAGTTTTCTTCATGGCTTGGCTTGGTTTATTCTTGGCCCGGGTGGCTTGGTTCGGTTGGGATTATTTTGGTTCATTATGAACCAAGGTGAACCCTCTACCTACCACCACCACTCATATTTATTAACCCATTCTCTTTCTCTCTCTTTATTAATCTCATCATCTTCTCCACCATTACTTCCTTACCTACCAGAGAGAGGAGAGAGAGGTCTAGGTAAGTGCAACTTGCTTCATGAAGGAACTCCAATTTTATTGCTTCATTCTCTTCCTTACAGCATTTTGACTTACTTTAGAACTTGGCATTTTCACTTTCCATGGCTAGATTCTTCTAGATCTAAGTTTACTTTATTTTCGGATTTCTTGGGTTTTGATCTACTTAATCCTGTTATTTCTGAGTTTTGAGGGTTCTATGTTCTAGAGAATCTCGTTCTACCCCATTTTGACCTATGGAAGTTCGGATTTGGGTTCCGGATGATGGAGTTATGGAGCTTGAGGACTTGGCTCTCATGGTGTTCTTCTTCGTAGAAATTGGAGAAGAAGAACAGTACTTGACTTGACCACATGAACATTTCATGTGGCAAGTGTTCCCTGAGCCGCATGGACTTTTCCCCACTTGGCCGCATATGCGCCCTTGTACTCTTCTGAGCCGCATAAATTATCTTAGCAGCATGAGCCCCCCCCACTTGAGTAGCAGCCGCATAGGCGCGTGACCCCGCTTCCGTATAAGCTCCGCTCCTACCTGCACCGCATGGACTCGATTGATTAAGTCGCATGGACTCGATTGATTGAGCCGCATGGACTCGATTGATTGAGCCGCATAGACTCGATTGATTGAGCCGCATGGACTAGATTGATTGAGCCGCATGGACTCGATTGACCTGAGCCGTATGGACTCAATTAATCGGGCCGCATGGATCCAATTGATTCCAGCCGCATGGGTTTTGAACCCTGCGCTGTATGGATTCGATTGATCTCAGTCGCATGGGGCCATGTACATCCTCAGCCGTATGTGCCCCTTGTCTTGGCCGTATGGGTCCTTAGTTCCCCCGACCCGTATGAATCTTTCCCCGGCCGCATGAGATCCATCCTGGCCGTATGTGCCTTAGCCGCATGGCTCTCCTATAGCTCTGTATATTGATATTTTATTAGATATTTTACGTCCATTTTATATCCTTACGCCTTTTGTCATGAACTTGAAAATCATGGATTTATTTAATATGTTTAATGATACCTGAGCATGACACGATAGTGACCCGTAGTGGTGCACTCTTGACAAGTAAACCTGACATGACCTGATAGTGGCCCGTCGTGGCGCACTCCTGACAAGTACACCTGACATGATTATCTTGAACAGCTGTTGCGACGACTACCTGACATGATATGACCTGTATAATTAATCCTGGACACCGTGGGCGATTGTGCTTGTACAAATAATCCAGTCCTGTCTTACATCATGTCTAGGACAGGGACCCCTGAGTACCACGGTCAGGAGTACCTACTAAAATGGACTAAGGCTAATAACTAGATTAATACATTAGTCATGACGAGATTTCCCAGCTACAGGCAATCCCGTTACCTGGGCACGCCTTGGGATCTGTAGCCTGCCGTCGAGTAGGGCACATTTCCAGCACACTGTCATGTGTTGCACCCTTCAAGCTACCTAAGGGTACATGCATTTCCTGGACGATGTACCCACCTGAATTCAACCCTATTCTTTTAACCCAGGTAACCTGAATGGACTGCAGGGCTTGTGGCTGTGGAAGATTCTCACTGCATCTTGTTAGTAATTAGGCTTGTGACAACCCTAATTAGTTAAAGTATCAAGCCGTAGTTCTTGCTTGGCCGTGAAATGATTGGATGGAGTCTAACCAGTCTAGTCTTGTCCTGATTCTGTTCCAGATTACTGCATGACCAGAATGCTTGTATTTATTCTACCGATAAATGGTGAGAATTCTAAGTTCTGTTCAGACGAAGGGTTACAACCCCGGTCCTTGTTTGGTTTACGGGTTGTAACCTAGTTATCTGAATAGTTCCATGGTTATCTCGTCGTATATCATCCTGATGTATTTTTTTTATTTTCAGTTCTTACTTTATTTATACTTTTGTGCTGATTGCTGGTTTTAGTTCCTAAGTGAAGCTTCCTTTGTGGCACTTGCTCTTTCTGGGACCTGACCCAGCTGGTTTTGTGTGGCCAGATTTCGGAGCAGTTTCGGAGGATCTATCGACCTTCCAGCCAGATGGTGGCCACTAGACGGAACCCTGGCAACGAATGGGTTTATTTTTTGATCTTCCACTTTATTGTAAAAATATTCTTTTGAGACGTTTAGCCGACGAGCACCTGTTTAGCTCGATTGTACTTTACTTACTGTCTGCCTACGGGCTGTAACATGATTGACAGATCCTAGGGTTGATCATGTATGACTAAACTCTTGCTAGTCCTAATATTTTGTAACGACTAGCTTCATGATCAGCTGAATATATAATGTTTGGGACGCCTTACTATTGTATATTTAATGATCATACTTCTTGTAATATTTTACTTACTTGGTTGTGATTGAGACACTAGGCTTGTTCATGACCTTAAGAGACTGTTGGCTTGTAGATAAACCCTCATGTATCTAGACAGCCGTGACCGTATAGCGAGATGGATTCCATTTCATATACGTAGCTGGCTATGTCTGCCTCCGCTCTCCAGTATTCTGGTTCTGGGGCGTGAAATGCCCTTCTGCAGTATTTTATACACTGCCTCAACGACAAACTGCACATACTCATCCGCATCAGCCAACACTTGAGGCGTCATAGCAGGAGTTAGAGGAGCTACTATGGACGGCGGACCTGAATAAGATCCACCGACCTCGATCTACAAGGCTGGAACCTCAACAACAGCGGACCCTCCCCCGTCGGGGACTTGAACTTCGCCGCTAGCCCGCGGAGCCAAGAGGATGGAATGAGCCGAATGGGGTATCGATATCGTCCCCCAAGTAGGAGGAACAACAGAGGGTTCTTGCACCAGCAAACCCTTACCCTTTTCAAGACCACCGACGTCTGGAGTTCTACCTGCAGCCAGCACAGGGCCTTCCTCCTCCGACAAGGCAGCAGGATAAGCACCCGTTTCCTGACTCGGCATTTCCTCCAGAGTCGGGCTCGGCAGACGAGTCGCGCCTCCTTTATAAAAACCCTCTGCGAGAATGGAGTCTGCCAGTACTGTAACACCCTGTTTTCTGAAATTGGAGATTTTTGAAAATTTATTATTTTCTATTATTTATTAATGGTATTTTAGTCATGGTATGATTTTCTGGTGATTTTAATTAAGTTAAACCGTTTCTAAAGTCATGCTAAGTCATGACTTATGACTTTGTGACCTTGTTAGTAAACCTTAGTGTAAACCCTAGTTTCTCTAACCTAGAAGTTGCCATGACCATGAGAGCTTGACCATAGGCTTAGAATATCATTTTAGTGATTTTTAGCCATAGGGGTATTTTGGTAATTTTTAGGAATTTATTTGGAATTTAGTGGGATTAGTGAGATTTTACTATTCATGGACTTTTAGATTAGTGACTTGCTAATCCCTAACCTAATTACCCTAATCCATAGGTTAGCTACTAACCTAGAATGACTAAGAGGATTAGATATTTCATGGTAGTCAAAGCTATATAAATATCTAGATATTTACTTATTGATATTTTGCTTAATTTATGCAAAATATCTTAAAACCCTTTACAAAGTCCTTCTCTTAGCCTAGAAGCAAGACAACCCCCCCATACCCCCATGCCTTGGCCATGCTTGGCCGGCCAAGACACCCCCCCTTGGTTGATCATTCCTATATATTTAGTTCATTTCCTTGCATCAAATTTTACATGTTTTAAATCATTGTAAATAGCCTTTTCTTGAGAAATTCATAACTCTCAACATAGTGATCCAAATCACATCAAACCTCTTGCATTGGGTTCCTACAACCTAGAGGGTGCTAAGGGAGGCTAGCAAGTTGGACACAAGGACTTGGACACACCCATAAGTGGACTTGGACACCCCCTCATTTATTGAGTTTTCAAGGATTTTGCACATATAGGTAAATGTCTCTAAACCATATTAATATTGTAGTTTTTCTTCATAAATGCATGCATATAGGTGTATACTAGCTGTGGGTAAAGTTTGGTGAAATCTAGGAATCGTTTGGTATCGTATCGGACACGTATCCTACATATAAAACCCTATTTATGTTCACTGTTTTTGCACACTGTCACATTGATAACACACACTATTTTGTAAAACTTTTTGAACCAAAACCTAGTCCTAGGTTCCCTAAACCTAACCCTAAAACACTGAGCACAAGTTGGGTTGTGTCGTGTCCAAAATCTGGACACGAAGCTCTCAGTTTCAACACACAGGACACACTGCACAGTGCACTGTAAAAATCCCCTGCTACCACCCCCTTAGTTCTCCCTACACACGACACTAGGACATGAGAAATTTTGTGGACACGAGGGGGCAATGTCTGCGCACATGCCCCCAAAATTTGGTGTCGCCTCGTGTCGTGTCGAGTGAGAAATCTCACTCGCACTAGACACGGGCTGTCAGCGCACACACGCACAGACACCAACTTCGAGTGTCTCGTGTCGCACGGACACGACACGGTGACACCTCGTAGTGACACGAGAGTGTAGCCCTATAGTTGGCGTACACGAGGACACGAGCACGAGGTGCGTCGTGTCCTGTGTCGCGAGCACGAGATGTGTGCATCGCTGCACGACGCGGTGTAGAACACTGAGTATAAGTCGATTTCCTTCGACTGATACGGAGTTCGTGCCGTATCCTGAGGACACATGGACACGAGACAGGCTACCTAAACCCTAGACCAACCCTAGGCGAACCTATCCACACGTGCACGAGACTTCTAGACACGTGTGTCGTGTCCTAGAGCTAAGTGCACGCGTGCACGACACTGCGGTTAGTGTTGTGTATCCTAATTTACCCGGGTGTGGTTTTCGTGTGTTTGGACACGTGAAACCGTGTCGTGGTGTCGTGTCAGTGACCTAGGACACTAGGGTATGTGTGGGGTGTCAGTTACCAACCTTTGGTTGGGAGTCTTAGCTCGATTAGGTTCGTGTATTTTGGTTTACCTCAAATCGAGTGCACAGTGCACAGTCTCACTGTTGGGTTTAATTTCCAGTTTTTGGAAATGGATTTCAAACACGATTTTGATTGAATTAATCCATTAGACTAGTGTATTTTAGTATGTATACATGTAGTATATATGTATTTGAGGGCGTGGGTCGAATTTGGGGAGTTTTGGTAGTGTGTGTGTGTATATACATATGTATATACATATATGTATATATGTAATGTGTGGTGTGTGTGGGGTGTTTCCTGTCTCAGGAAACCTGAGATACCCCCCCTTGTCTACTGTTCCTCTCTCTCTCCCTCACTGTCCCACTCTCTCTCATTCTCTCTCTCTCCCTTTGTCTCTCTCTCTCTATGTCTCTACATATATTTGTAATATATGTATAGTTATATATATATATATATATATATATATATATATATATATATATATATATATATATATATATATATATATATGTGTGTGTATTGTATATATATATATACATGATATATGTGTATATTTATTTTAGGTCTCTTAATGTATATTTAGTGTATTATATACATAGGGGTTGTATGTATATGATAATCATATATGGGTATATGGGTGGCTAGTATCTAATTATATATATATAGATATAGTGATATATATATATATATATATATATATATATATATATGTATAACCTTTAGTTATAGGTTTATATTAAAACCTAGACTATGGCCTATGGCCAGGGTTATTGGCCTATGGCTTGGGGCTAGCCCTAATGGCCCAAAACCCAACTTGTTGACCCTTGATTACTAAGAGTTGACCAAAGTCAACCTAGGGTCAAACTTGACCTAGATTGAACTTGAATTAAACCTAGAATGACTAGTTTGACATTGGTTGACCTAACTTGACTAGTAGACCTAGTTTGACTATTAGAGTTTACCAAGAGTTGACTTTTGACCAGATTGACCTAGAATCATGTAGTATGCATTGTATACTTTATTTTACCATTGTGGATACATTGTGACTTGTATTGCTCTGATTAGGAGCCAGACACCTCTCCTCAGACAGTATATCCTCTTCAGACATTCAGTTATCAGGCGAGTACATTCTCTGACCGTTTCATACTTGTTCAGGCTTTACTTCTCGCTCTAGATTACTTTACTTGTTGCTGTCACGTTGGTAACACGGATTGGTACTATATGGATCTTTACATGAGATGTTATCCCCTCGGGAGCATCGGGTACTTCATGTTATGTGTGTTTCACTATCATCATGTACTCATGTGCTTCCATTATTCATGTACACTCATGTGATCATGTACTCTCATGTTTACTGAGCTCTCATGTATACTATCATGTGCACCCTTTCATGGGCCCCATGTGATATCATGTACAATAACGTAACTTGTATAGATCCTTGTGTATTGATTGGGGAAACGGGGGAGTAGAAGTGGTCATGTGAATAATTCCAAAGTAGTGTAATCATGTACAACTCCGTAGTGTAATCATGTATAAGTCCAGCCATTCACATGCCTATCTTATGCTCTACATCACTAGTCACTTACAGTTCTCTATATACAGTAGATATTTCATTACAGCTATCTCTTTTACAGCGTATATTTCCTTTCAGCAGTTCATGTATCTTACTCTATTGCCTGTATCGTATTTCCTAACCTGATATGCACTGCGTGAGATGTATTGTGTTCGTTCCCGTCCTGATTGGACCTGTTGAAAATATTACAGAGGATGAGAATGAGGCCCTGGTGTCTACCTATTATGGAGCAGGACTAGATGATACTTATGTTGTGGACCCTCAGCAGGATCCACCTACAGCTGAGGAGGATGTTCCAGTAGTCTAGACCAGTTTAGTCTAGGCAGTCTTTCTATATTTACATTTTGTCTCACATTCTGTGTTGTATTTTTGAGATGTGGAGATGTATAGACTCTTAGACTTTTTGTATTATGAGTTGTCAGTTCTGGATATTGTGTTGTACTAGACACTTAGACTTATTCATCTATGATACTGTTCTCTTGAGTTACTATCTATCTATCTATCTGTCTGTCTTTCGTTCTTCTACCCTACATGTGATTGAGATGTATATTGTTATGTCACCTCCGTTCGGAGAGTATAAACTGTACAGGTACTTGATATTGATAGATGATTGACCTAGGACAGCGTTCTACCGCCGATACTGCGGCGTAGGCTGGGCGTTGTTACGTTCTCGTACCCTGACAGTGGGTGCGGGTCGTGACACGTTTTTAGTGGTGGCCCATGCAGGTCGAGTTTATGTAGTGGTACTCGAACTAGAGTATCACTACAGCCTGTGATAGGATTGGAGGAATAGGCTTAGAGAGAATGGATACTCAATCACTGCTAGGATACTTTGAGAGATTCCTGGGATGACCCTTGAGAATCTCATTTGAAATTACGATTTAAACTCCTTTTTCCTTGATTAAATTTGATTTTGGAGGATTCGCTGTAGAACTTTGAATCCTGGTGTTAGTTGATAATTTTAAAATTTTTGTATTTGTTGATTTTAATTTCTTAGTGTTAGATTAATATCTTTTATTTTAGGGTACTCAATCACATTTATGAGAAAACTCTTATCTGTTTCTTGCCATCTAATCCTCTTGCTAATTGCTTTTCATTGAAATGAACTGTCCCCTCTATTTTTGCATCTTGCTCAACTCCTACTACCAATCTATGTGACTGTAACCCAAACCTGACTTACTCGACATTTCCTCAAATCAAGACTTTATTGAGACCTTCTAACCTTGACCCTTGATTGATCGAACCCTAACTATATTCATCTAGTAGCCTATAAATCCCTAGGACAGTGTTCCTAAATTATTTACTGGACTCCTGATTAATTTTATTTTATGGGTTAATTTGATCCTCTTCAATTTTTGCATCAATTTGTCATGTCTCGAACTACCACTTTCTATTCTAGACCATTGGATGTCCTTTACCGCGACTTAGATATTCAGAGTATAATACTAGCTGTTACCTCCCAACAAACTTTACATATAAGACCTAGACTAGCCTACCTTCATGTAGGTATTCCATGTCCCACTAAAACCCGTCTCCTTGTACTCTATTTTCTTGATATGATTTTCTGGTCAAATGGCTAAACCATAACCTCTACCATGATACTAAATTGGTTCTTATTTCAATTAGAGATCCACCTTGGCTCAATTTTTTTGACCTGGTATGTGATGGTGTTCTGTTTGAACCCTCAAATACTTAACCTTGTACCTTACCTTGAATGCTTGACCCGATTGGTTAAGAATCTTGGACTATGTATCTTCTTTCATCATTTTCACCCTTACTTATATCTTCTGCTATAAATTTATCCTTAAGTTTTACAAGCTTATCCTTTCGAGCTTGATCATGATATATTTTATTGGGTGTACACCCACTAATATATTATCTAATCAGAACCGGCGTATGATGGTCTGATCAACCTATTGCGTTTTGGTTCGCCTTTTCATATATTAATCTACACGGATGGAGACAATTAAACTTGCCCTAGAATCTTATCCGCAGCAGCCTTGACAATTTTTCTTGGAATTATTTTTATCGCCTATGAACCTCGTATTCGTATCCAGTTAAATTAACTTAATCATGACCTGGATCTTCATCATTGGATGCTCGTGCTCGTACTCGATTTCATTGATTTTCCATCTTGCCCAAGTCTCGATTTATCCTGAAATTGATCAACTTAGATCGTGTCAAGACAAAAATCTAATTGTGATTGTTTGTGCCTAAATTTTCAATTTTCTTTTACCACTTTATGGAATGGTAACTTTAATGATTTCTCACTTGTTAATGACCCATTTTCATATAGGATGGTAGACGGCCTATAGCCTTGATGATTGTTGTTTCCTTACATTCCCAATTTGGACACCTTAGATTGCTTGTACGTTTTGATACCATAGGAACAGTCTTGATCTAGAATGACTAGTGCAGCCAGATGAGACCACAGACTTTCCCATTTAACCTGTCCCCCTGGTACCACTATTGCATCACCAATTCTAGTTAAAATTAGGCCATAGACCCTTCCCACTCTAAATTATGATCACCGTAGACACATTACCGTGACTTTTAAATTTGGGGCACAAGATTAGTTGTTTTCCCAAAACTGACTTCACATACCTGACCTAGACATGACATACTACACCCATGACCTTAGTGTCCCACTCAGGCATACCATTGTGTGCTTCATTTTCTTAGTACGATTTTCCTGACCCGAGGCTCCATCCTGATTTACCCCATGGAGTTATTTTTCTTTTTTTGGCTTCGATTTGAATTAAAACACCTTATGACCTAAAACTGTGAGCCAATTTTTGGACATGACCCAGTATAGGTCTACTACCCCTATTTGGCTTGTTGACCTTGTATGTTGCCTAGGTAGTGGCTTCGTTCTTGATTGTTGGTGGTTTGACCTAGGAGGAGTACGACCATCTAAATTTCGAGGACGAAATTGTTTTAAGGTGGGTAGACTTGTAACACCCTGTTTTCTGAAATTGGAGATTTTTGAAAATTTATTATTTTCTATTATTTATTAATGGTATTTTAGTCATGGTATGATTTTCTGGTGATTTTAATTAAGTTAAACCATTTCTAAAGTCATGCTAAGTCATGACTTATGACTTTGTGACCTTGTTAGTAAACCTTAGTGTAAACCCTAGTTTCTCTAACCTAGAAGTTGCCATGACCATGAGAGCTTGACCATAGGCTTAGAATATCATTTTAGTGATTTTTAGCCATAGGGGTATTTTGGTAATTTTTAGGAATTTATTTGGAATTTAGTGGGATTAGTGAGATTTTACTATTCATGGACTTTTAGATTAGTGACTTGCTAATCCCTAACCTAATTACCCTAATCCATAGGTTAGCTACTAACCTAGAATGACTAAGAGGATTAGATATTTCATGGTAGTCAAAGCTATATAAATATCTAGATATTTACTTATTGATATTTTGCTTAATTTATGCAAAATATCTTAAAACCCTTTACAAAGTCCTTCTCTTAGCCTAGAAGCAAGACAACCCCCCCATACCCCCATGCCTTGGCCATGCTTGGCCGGCCAAGTCACCCCCCCCCCCTTGGTTGATCATTCCTATATATTTAGTTCATTTCCTTGCATCAAATTTTACATGTTTTAAATCATTGTAAATAGCCTTTTCTTGAGAAATTCATAACTCTCAACATAGTGATCCAAATCACTTCAAACCTCTTGCATTGGGTTCCTACAACCTAGAGGGTGCTAAGGGAGGCTAGCAAGTTGGACACAAGGACTTGGACACACCCATAAGTGGACTTGGACACCCCCTCATTTATTGAGTTTTCAAGGATTTTGCACATATAGGTAAATGTCTCTAAACCATATTAATATTGTAGTTTTTCTTCATAAATGCATGCATATAGGTGTATACTAGCTGTGGGTAAAGTTTGGTGAAATCTAGGAATCGTTTGGTGTCGTATCGGACACGTATCCTACATATAAAACCCTATTTATGTTCACTGTTTTTGCACACTGTCACATTGATAACACACACTGTTTTGTAAAACTTTTTGAACCAAAACCTAGTCTTGGGTTCCCTAAACCTAACCCTAAAACACTGAGCACAAGTTGGGTTGTGTCGTGTCCAAAATCTGGACACGAAGCTCTTAGTTTCAATACACAGGACACACTGCACAGTGCACTGTAAAAATCCCCTGCTACCACCCCCTTAGTTCTCCCTACACACGACACTAGGACACGAGAAATTTTGTGGACACGAGGGGGCAATGTCTGCGCACATGCCCCCAAAATTTGGTGTCGCCTCGTGTCGTGTCGAGTGAGAAATCTCACTCGCACTGGACACGGGCTGTCAGCGCACACACGCACAGACACCAACTTCGAGTGTCTCGTGTCGCACGGACACGACACGATGACACCTCGTAGTGACACGAGAGTGTAGCCCTATAGTTGGCGTACACGAGGACACGAGCACGAGGTGCGTCGTGTCCTGTGTCGCGAGCACGAGATGTGTGCATCGCTGTACGACGCGGTGCAGAACACTGAGTATCAGTCGATTTCCTTCGACTGATACGGAGTTCGTGCCATGTCCTGAGGACACGTGGACACGAGACAGGCTACCTAAACCCTAGACCAACCCTAGGCGAACCTATCCACACGTAAATGAGACTTCTAGACACGTGTGTCGTGTCCTAGAGCTAAGTGCACGCGTGCACGACACTGCGGTTAGTGTTGTGTATCCTAATTTACCCGGGTGTGGTTTTCGTGTGTTTGGACACGTGAAACCATGTCGTGGTGTCGTGTCAGTGACCTAGGACACTAGGGTATGTGTGGGGTGTCAGTTACCAACCTTTGGTTGGGAGTCTTAGCTCGATTAGGTTCGTGTATTTCGGTTTACCTCAAATCGAGTGCACAGTGCACAGTCTCACTGTTGGGTTTAATTTCCAGTTTTTGGAAATGGATTTCAAACACGATTTTGATTGAATTAATCCATTAGACTAGTGTATTTTAGTATATATACGTGTAGTATATATGTATTTGAGGGCGTGGGTCGAATTTGGGGAGTTTTGGTAGTGTGTGTGTGTATATACATATGTATATACATATATATATATATGTAATGTGTGGTGTGTGTGGGGTGTTTCCTGTCTCAGGAAACCTGAGATACCCCCCCTTGTCTACTGTTCCTCTCTCTCTCCCTCACTGTCCCACTCTCTCTCATTCTCTCTCTCTCCCTTTGTCTCTCTCTCTCTATGTCTCTACATATATTTGTAATATATGTATAGTTATATATATATATATATATATATATATATATATATATATATATATATATATATATATATATATATATATATGTGTGTATTGTATATATATATATACATGATATATGTGTATATTTATTTTAGGTCTCTTAATGTATATTTAGTGTATTATATACATAGGGGTTGTATGTATATGATAATCATATATGGGTATATGGGTGGCTAGTATCTAATTATATATATATATAGATATAGTGATATATATATATATATATATGTATAACCTTTAGTTATAGGTTTATATTAAAACCTAGACTATGGCCTATGGCCAGGGTTATTGGCCTATGGCTTGGGGCTAGCCCTAATGGCCCAAAACCCAACTTGTTGACCCTTGATTACTAAGAGTTGACCAAAGTCAACCTAGGGTCAAACTTGACCTAGATTGAACTTGAATTAAACCTAGAATGACTAGTTTGACATTGGTTGACCTAACTTGACTAGTAGACCTAGTTTGACTATTAGAGTTTACCAAGAGTTGACTTTTGACCAGATTGACCTAGAATCATGTAGTATGCATTGTATACTTTATTTTACCATTGTGGATACATTGTGACTTGTATTGCTCTGATTAGGAGCCAGACACCTCTCCTCAGACAGTATATCCTCTTCAGACATTCAGTTATCAGGCGAGTACATTCTCTGACCGTTTCATACTTGTTCAGGCTTTACTTCTCGCTCTAGATTACTTTACTTGTTGCTGTCACGTTGGTAACACGGATTGGTACTATATGGATCTTTACATGAGATGTTATCCCCTTGGGAGCATCGGGTACTTCATGTTATGTGTGTTTCACTATCATCATGTACTCATGTGCTTCCATTATTCATGTACACTCATGTGATCATGTACTCTCATGTTTACTGAGCTCTCATGTATACTATCATGTGCACCCTTTCATGGGCCCTATGTGATATCATGTACAATAACGTAACTTGTATAGATCCTTGTGTATTGATTGGGGAAACGGGGGAGTAGAAGTGGTCATGTGAATAATTCTAAAGTAGTGTAATCATGTACAACTCCGTAGTGTAATCATGTATAAGTCCAGCCATTCACATGCCTATCTTATGCTCTACATCACTAGTCACTTACAGTTCTCTATATACAGTAGATATTTCATTACAGCTATCTCTTTTACAGCGTATATTTTCTTTCAGCAGTTCATGTATCTTACTCTATTGCCTGTATCGTATTTCCTAACCTGATATGCACTGCGTGAGATGTATTGTGCTCGTTCCCGTCCTGATTGGACCTGTTGAAAATATTACAGAGGATGAGGATGAGGCCCTGGTGTCTACCTATTATGGAGCAGGGCTAGATGATACTTATGTTGTGGACCCTCAGCAGGATCCACCTACAGTTGAGGAGGATGTTCCAGTAGTCTAGACCAGTTTAGTCTAGGCAGTCTTTCTATATTTATATTTTGTCTCACATTCTGTGTTGTATTTTTGAGATGTGGAGATGTATAGACTCTTAGACTTTTTGTATTATGAGTTGTCAGTTCTGGATATTGTGTTGTACTAGACACTTAGACTTATTCATCTATGATACTGTTCTCTTGAGTTACTATCTATCTATCTATCTGTCTGTCTTTCGTTCTTCTACCCTAGATGTGATTGAGATGTATATTGTTATGTCACCTCCGTTCGGAGAGTATAAACTGTACAGGTACTTGATATTGATAGATGATTGACCTAGGACAGCGTTCTACCGCCGATACTGCGGCGTAGGCTGGGCGTTGTTACGTTCTCGTACCCTGACAGTGGGTGCGGGTCGTGACAAGTACTTCCTGGCGACAGCTAGCTCGGCTTCCACTGCTGGGTCTGGGGTAGGGCTCGACAACGGCTCAGAGACCTCTGGAGGAACGTCATCCGAAGAAGACGAACTCCATTCCTCTTCCTCATCCGGAAATACAGCTTCTGCTGGGCCCTCGATACCAGAAGCCCCCACAGCAACTTGTATCTCCACAGAAGTCAGATCATCAGGGTTCTCCTCCACGGGAGACATCACAATCGGCGGAATGCGCTCATCAGGTGAGCCCGCCACCTTTGGTTTGCTTGCACCCGATCTCGGAGCTCGGGGTCTTCTCTTCAGCGGCTCCTACAAAAAAGAAAGCATATGTCACAAGAATGGTAGAATAAACCAGACTATGTGGGACGTCCTTACCTCTACAAAAGCCGATTCCGTTGACACTACCGGTGACACCGCTCTCCTCTGCCTCTTCGACGCAGAAGAATCGGCCTCCGTGTCGGCACGTCTCTTTGGGTGATCAGCCGAGGGCTCTGCCTGAGTACCCTCCGAGGATACGACAGGGGTATCTCGATAACCAACCCCTGGCGGGCGGTACAATCGAGCCTTCGCCAACATATTTCCAGTTGGCTCCAATTGGGTGCCGACAATAAAACTGGTCTCCCTATCATATCCAAGGGATACGGTGTTCATCGCACAATAAAATTTGGCGTCTGAGAAAAGAATCGACGGCTACGGATTCAGAACTGGCATGGTAAAGCGAGCTCCGGTGCATCCGGCATTGTAGTAATGCAAAGCTCGTGTCCCGTCCAGCAGACTCCCAGTATACCCCAGGCTAGTACTGGGTTCCCTAACATCAACTAAGCGTAGCCGAACTGACGTGCGAAATGGCTCGGCAAGTACGGCTCTAAGTAATACTGGTTTTTATTCCTGTATACCAAATGGGACGGCCGGATGCTTTGCAACCAACGGAATCCCTACAGAGACAGATGTAAAACCCCTAAATTTCTACTTTTTTATGGTACTGATTTAAAATTTTATTATTGTACGTCGCGTAGTCGTATTGTACGTCACACACGAAAATTTTGTTTTTGGTAATTGCTCGACGAGTGCGAATATGTGCGAGCTTACATATTTTTAGAAAAACATTTTTCTATAGTTTCAAAATAATATATCTAATAATTATTTTTAGTTATCGTACCAAAATTTCCAAGTTTACGATTTTATTTATGAAAGCCTTTTTGTTTATAACAGTTACTAATAATAAATAACATTCTTCATATATATTTTTATTATTTATTAGTGTATTTTAAACAATAATATTATTTTTGAAATTATTATTATTTGTATTTTTGGAAAACATATTTTAAAATTATTGTGGCAATTTAAATCTTGAATTAATTTTATGGATATATTTAAATAGATAAATTAATATTTATATTTGAAATTGATTTGATTTTAAACTAAAAGAATTTAATTAGATTTAAATTGGATTTGTGTTTGGATTTGGATTTGATTAATTTTAAATTAAGTTGCGAATTATCTATTTTTGGGTTTAAACTACTCTTAATCCTTATCCAACTGGGAATTCCCACATCCTATAAATAGGCAGGTACTCATCCATTATTTTTCAACAAGCCATAATTATTCCACAAATATTTCTACTACAAACGTGCATGCATCGTGTCCGTGTTCCCCGTCCAATTCTTATTCCAATTCTTTTACAATTATAATTATTCTTTCGTGTTGACAACCCCGACACCATCAAATTCCCAAACCTAAACCTAACTCGGCCATCCCCTGGCTGCCCACCTCTTCCTCGGCTCGACTAACACCACCGCCAGCCTACACGACCTCCACACCCCCGCCGTAGCCGTCGTCTCCTCCACCCGTTCTCCTTCACCACCCACACCACCTTCTCCTACTGTAGAACTCGACAGCCGAAGTCAGGACTCCAGTACGTCGGCCAGCGCAGCCACTGTCGCTGTTTCCGGCCGGCAACCCTGAGCTCCGCCCGACCGCTGCATCCCATCGCCCCGCCTGACCAAACCCCACCAACACCATCTCCATCATCACCACTATAACCACCACCACCTCCACGAACACCCGACGCCCAATTCTCCACCACCGGCAGCCAAAACTGCCACCGATCCCAGAGATACCACAAATAAATAAGCCCTAAATTAGGGAAACCCTTACCTCTTCCATCCCCTGCACCCTCCGCCATGCATCCGGCGACCGACCCTAGCCCAGATCGGCCGCGCCATCGCAAACCCTCGCCGCCGGCGAGATCCCTCCGCCATCCTCGTTCGCTTGGCCGTGCCATCCGCCGCCATCGAACCACTCTTTCCCACGCCTCCCGATCTCTCTCCTCCTCCTCGATCCACCTCCCGTTGTCGCAGCGCGCTCTCTCTCTCTCGATCTACCCTTCCTCCGTCGTCGGACCACCGACCCCTCGTCGCCTCTCCGTGCCTGCTCCGCACAACCCTCTCCGACCTCCATCTTCTCCTCTTCCCGCCGAGAAGACTTCCGCAGCCGCCGTAGACCGGCCGACCGCCCCTCCGCTTCATTTTCCTCTCCCGCTTCCCTCTCATTCTTACTCCCTTCGTCCTCTCTCTCTCTCCTCCCCTTTCTCATTCTTTTTAAGTAATCAAATGGAGCAGCAGTCCACGGACTCTGCTGCATTTTATTCTTTTTATTTTAGTTATTTTATGTTATTTTTTTCGTTTGTTTGTTTTTCTTTTCTTTGGTGTATTTTGTTTATTTAATTAATTATTTATTTATTTGTTTTGCTAATTATGATGTTATTTTGAGAAGAAGAGAACAGCAGTACATGTACTGTACTGTGGTAATTATTATAATTAATATTAATATTATTATTATTATTATTATTATTATTATTATTATTATTATTATTATTATTATTATTATTATATTTACTGTTATTAGTATTATCATTTTATTATTACTGTTATTATTATATTGATATATTATATCCTTATTATTATTTTAAAACTTTGTTATGATTATGATTTTATTTATTAAAATTTTATTGTATTCTTCTATTTTATTAAATAAATAGAAATTATTTTGACAACTTAGAGTTTTTCTTTAAAAACGACTTCCGATTTTTTGTATTTAATTGAAAGCATATTTTGACTAATAATTTATATTTCAAGTATTATAAAGTATTTGTAAAAACATATATTATTTGACTAAATATTATTTTTACTGGTAGTTAAGGAATATTTTCCTAAAAAGTATTACTAAATACGTTTTATAAGGCTTTCTAAAATAATTATGAATATTTCTAATAAATCTTCTAAAAGGGTATATATATGAATTATTATGGGACTGTCTTGCTCTAAATCGATTTCCTCTTAGGATTATCTTAATCGTGACCACTCCCAATCTTCCTATTGCTTTGCCAATTCTTTTCTTCCACCTATTGACCCTAACTAATTTGACCCTCATAGACCCGATGGAACTGTCAGTGCCACCACCCGAGGTCACCATGCATAGTGGTTGCACCGAAGTCGCAGTTCATGCCACCTTGATTATCGCAGCACACCAAGCGTACTACCAGGCAACACACCTTGCCATTTGCTGTTTATTTATTTTAGCTCATATTTCATGCATTATTTTTTTTTTTTATGCAAAATAAACTGTGATACATGGCGTAACTTGTTAGAACTTACTGTTCAGTTATATTCCTGCTATGTATTATTTTTCTTACACATTAAACCTAGATTTAAGGGACAACCTTTATGTGTTGCATTCATGGCCTTGACACGTTGTACCATGAAGTTGTGTGTCGCATGTAGAACACGGAAGTGCGTGATTGGCTGGCCACCAGTACGTACAAGCCATGTGATAGGAATAACCGCTAATAGAGGTTGCATGCTAGTTTGACCTAGCGGTTATAGAGGTTTTCTGTTGTGGATACAACATAGTAGGCATTGGACGGGGAGGACAATTCCTTAGCGTATGGGCTTCGATGCACTTTTTCTTGTGACCCGGAAGCTCCGCTAGAGATACAGGGTTGATGACCCATGATTACTGACGGCCACTGACGTTCTGCGGAACGTTATGCTCTTACTGATGGGACCTCTAGTGCCCCAAGGGGGGACCATGCCGATCCTATTTAGCCAGGGCCCATGCGTAGGAAGGATTATTCTTAACTACATTCCACTTAGAACGGTTAGGCTACCTTGTCCGCTAGGTACGAGTACTTTTGGTTTGGGTACTTGTATCTGACCGTGGCTTGGAACAATAACTTATCGCGGATTAGTTCGTCACATCTTGTCCTTGTTTGGTTGTAGGTGTGACTTACTACTTCAATGAGAAGGTATTGAACCTTGTTGGGGTCCGGATACCATATTGGATTCATAGCATGGAAAGATACGTCACCGTGAATTAGTTTACCATCCCCTATCCTTATTTGGTTGGGGGGATGGTAAGCTAGTCCAATAGATGTGTATTGGACCATGTTATAATTCAATTGACTTATTTATTTGAGCAATATTTATTCATTTTATATGGCATGATATTTTGTGTCTTGTTACGTCCCTCTGAGGACCTGGTTATCTCTCCAGGTGTGTGCTCTTGTCTTTTGCAGGTGTTCTAGCTCTAGCTGTGATCATCGCTATTTCTTTGAGGATGATTGCTCTTGGATCGTCTTCGCTTTGCTCGCCAAAATCATTTCTTTTCTCATGTATTTTTCCTTTACTTGTTGGTAGTGGATTTGTCTCCGCCCAACATATTGTATCAAGACAATTCATTACCATTATATGATATCTTTTATTCATTTATTTTTTGGTGGATAAGATTAGTTATGGTTCTACTGCATTTTACAGCTTATGTATTCATACGAGGTTTCCATATTTTGGAGTGTACTTCGTATGAGTACAGCTTGCATGTCTACGTTCCTAGTCCTACGTATTTTGGGACTGGGTGTTACAACAGAGTTGTTGCATCTTTACCCGAATCAGCTAAATCTTCATTTGCTTCGAAGCCGGTAAAAATAGGACTAACTTTAGTGATCTCCCATCCCAGAAGGTAGGATAAAACTTTCCTACAAACAGGAACGCCCGTATGCAGCCATTTCCTCTGGTAGAAGCGGCGGAGGAATGCATCTCCGGCCACGTGGTCTTCTTCCTGGCCCGGACTCATCACGTTGGGATGGTGCAAAATCAACCACCCTATCAGATAATAAAACGGCAGTTCGGCACGAAAAAAATTGCCATTTTTACCTCATTTATGAATGACATTACCTATAAATTCTTGTAAACCTCACAGCAGGTTGCATACCATCGTGGGGAGTAGAGCCAAAGGATGGCCAAAAACCAACTTCACAGCTGGCAGGATAAGGTTCCGGGTCACCCTCTCCACAGAGCCTGACCCGCCTGAAAAGTCGTAATCCCGGAGCCAGATCATCAGATAAGCAGCCAACGCTGCTTTGGACGACATTCGATGAGTGAGGTGCCAGAAACAGCTATAAGAACGCTCGTCCGACTCCCGGTCCTCATTTTTCCGGAGACTTTTCTCATTTAGCCTGCTCATTTCGGAGAGCACCGCAGTACTGGAGAGTGCTGGCGGAGTCATGAACCGAGAGGAATCCTCATTGTCTTGCTCAAAGACATAATCCCTCCAAGCAGTCATATGGGGCTGTGCCCCGCCCTTATCCTTCTTCTGCATATAATAATGGTGACTCGCCACTTCTTTGAAGATAGCCATAATCTCCTCTTTTTTTTCCCCCAGGACTTGGAACTCCTCGTTAGTCGGGAAGTACTCTTCATAGGGTTCTGATCCCCAAGGAAGCCTCGACACCTCATACATTTCATGAAGTGCAAGTCCTAGTTCCCCCACCGAAGTGAAGAAGGTCCCGGTCTGGGTATTAAACATCTCTAGGAGCGCAAGGAACATAGGCATGTTGATGTCGACGCCCGCCTGGGTGGCACGAATAGCGGCAGTCAGCCCAATCTCCCTGAGTTCGGTTCGAAACTTCGTCAGAACCCAGAGTGTCAGCTTGTCCCACTTGGATACATAATGACACCAGCCCTCTACTCGAAATTCATCCTTCAGGTACGACTACTTCGATGACAGCATACGATTAACGAAAGTCGAAGCACCAAAGGCAAAAGTGTCGGCAGGGACGTCGCTATAAATACTCCCAAGACGCAGAGTTCTCCAGGTAAAAGAAGACCCAGCCCACGTGGCGACCAAAATATCCCTCTGGTTTGAGGTAGCATCGATCCTGATGGTGCCCGCCATCGCTCCCCCCTGAGACGGGGTTAGCTCCCATGTCATCCTCCTCTTAGAAGCGAGACAACAGAAAGCTGTCAAAGGCCATTGACGCTCGAGCTGCTTCATGAACATGTGCACCCCTTTGGCTGAGAAGAACCAATCTTCCTTGATCCTCAACACCTTCGCTTCAGTAGAAGTGAGGCGATCCCCGAACAGAAACTCAGGCTTCAGGAAAGTCTCATTACCAGGAACGGCAGATTGTAAACTGCCACGCTCCATCATCCGTTGGAGGAACATATACTGTTGTTCCCCGATTTGGGTCATTCTCTCGGGAGGCTGATCCAGCATGATGGCAGCTCGGGCAGGATTTATTACCTCCTCGTTATAGTCAACTCCCATCTGATAAAGAGCAGCGTCCAGAAGTACTTCGTTCAAAAGCGGGACGGTCATCGAAACTGGCAATCAGGGAAAGATGACAAAGACTTAGATATGTTCTCATCAGAAGCGCACGCACTGAACCAAGGTTCAGGCATATCTGAAAAGAGGCTTCAGCACATTATCAGGACTCGAAGTCCATGCGCATCAGCAAGAAGCTTCAGCGCATCATCAGGACTCGAAGTCCATGTGCGTCAGCAAGAAGCTTCAGCACATCATTAGGACTCGAAGTCCATGTGCGTCAGCAAGAAGCTTCAGCGCATCATTAGGACTCGAAGTCCATGCGCGTCAGCAAGAAGCTTCAGCGCATCATCAAGACTCGAAGTCCATACGCGTCAGCAAGAAGCTTCAGCGCATTATTAGGACTCGAAGTCCATGCGCGTCAGCAAGAAGCTTCAGCGCATCATCAGGACTCGAAGTCTTTGCGCGTCAGCAAGAAGCTTCAGCATATCATCAAGACTCGAGGTCCATGTGCGTCAGCGTATGTAAGTCCTAAAAAGATTTTTCTTCTCAAGTATAAAAAGGTACGGTAAAGAATGACAAACCCACCAATCATCGTCGGCCGAACGTCGACGGGCGTCCTGGGGACATCATCAACATCGGCCTCCGCAGGCACTTTTTCTTTGCTTCGTCCTCGGCCAGCACCATTGCGAGGAGTTTTGGGAGCCATCTCGTAAAAAAAAGTTAGGGTTTTTTGAAAGAAGAACTCTAATAAAGAAGAAAGCAAAAAGAAGAAGAACTCTCTCTCTCTATCAGACGCCTATTTATAGGCTTGGGCATACGCAGAAATCGATAAAGAGTGACGTCAGCCACCGCTTGGGGTTCTACGAAATGATAACTACAAATAATCCAAAAAGATCATCATTAATCTTTTTGTTTATTTTGAAGTGTTATCATTTGCATTTAAATCTGAGAGGAGCGTGCACCTCATCACAGATGCGCGGAGCAATCATGCGCCCCGAACAGTCATGCGCCCCATCGAAGACACCACCATGCTTCTTATTCAAAGTATTCCAAAACTTGACGAAAAGTATTGAAAACTTTGAAGGGGGTCTTGTAGAAGCATAGAATTTCAGGCGCATCTACAGGACAGAATTCCTATGCGCTTAATACTACTCGCCAAGGAGCTCAAACGAAGTACTTGGCACAGCAAAGGACAGAAAAAGTATAGGCATCAAAAGAAGATTTTTATCTCATATAAAAGTCTATTACATGTCTAAAGAAAGGCTTTACAAAGGAGAAATTCTACAAAAAGAAAGATCCTACTACAGCCATGCACCCCATGCCAGACGCATCATCCGTCAGGCGCATCTCTTCAGCGTCTCAGTCAGGCGCGTCTCTTCAGCGTCTCAGTCAAGCGCATCTCTTCAGCGTCTCAGTTAGGCGCATCATGAAGTCTCAGCATATGCGCTCTATTTCGACCCGGTCAAGTGCTTCGGCTAATGAAGCATTTATTGAGCAGAATAAGGATGGGCGATCAACTCCACTCTAGCTGGAGGAAGAGCTCTCCAAAGCCCAAGGAAGAGGAGAGCACCGCAATTTTGATCTGCGGCTCTTCCAGCATAATGGGGACGGGACTCGAGCATCCCTATCTTTGGATGCAACAGGCACCTTCGGCCTGCGTCGGGAGCTCGCTATCCCAATTTTTGGATGTAACAGTCACCTTCCCAAGTGTGCGTATGAAGACAACTCGTCGCATCTTCACCCTCAGGAGCGTCTTGACAACAGAATGTACTCGAGCAAAAATATTTATCTCCATTCGGGAAGACGGAAGAAAATGAGAAGCAAACTCTCTTTCTGCTGCTATTTATAGGCCGGGCAAATCAAACCCATGCGTCAAGTGATGGGCTCTTCGAATCTCGTGCAATAAATTTGTATTTATGGTGATGAACCTGATCCCTCGAATTCAGCTAAGACAAAATGACTATTTAAAGCACTCGAAGAACTCAACAGTTGGACCAATAAAAGATATGTCATACAACAGATGCGCCGGTCAGATACCGCACATCATACAAACGCACCCAGTACCAAGTGCCTCATAAAGATGCGCCCCACGTATCCCCATGTGCCTAGTGGAACGCAGATCAATATGCCCACTCAAAAGCCCATCACCCGTCAAGAACATTAAATGCTGAAGTCTGATACGACAGCAGCCATGCCTCGATGACAGAGCAGCAACAGCTTTTACAGAAAATAAAGTGCCGCTGACGTCAGCATCATCATTACTTTCCTCTGACGGTTACAAGCCACATGGCCGATCAACCACTCGCATGCGCCTCCGCAGCCATGCGCCCGAAGATTCGCATGCGCCTCAAAAGACATGCGTCCAGACTGGTTCGTGACTCCTGAAGGTTACGAGCCAAAGTCTTCTCATGCGACCAATCCCAGGCGCATCATGTTAGATTACTCCCCACCAAATCCGACATCTTTCAGCTACGGACATGCGCTACATGTCCTTTGACTCAGTTCAGCCTATAAAGGAGTGCTAACCACCCAAGATCTCAGCAACTGAAGAATCCTTTCAGCTGACATGTGCCAGCTCACAAATGCAGCAGGAAGGATTCAACCCACAAGTCATGGCACAACACCCACGTGCCCCCTCCCTCCCGCAGCTCCAGCCACGTGGCGTTCCCACGACAAGGCGCATCCGACGTATGCGTGCATGAGCAGCCAGCCTGCAAGCTATAAATAGAGGGATCATTTCCTTCTTCCACACACAGGAAGACATATACAGACATACACAGTCAAAGACAGACATAACCAGATCATCATAGTTACAGAGACGCACACAGAGATCGGAAGAGACACTCAACGTCTTCTTCTCCTCTGCAAGCTCCGGCATTCAGAGCAACCCAGACCTTCAGAGAACCGAAAACTATCGTCAGATCGTCAATGGAGTCAACGCATTACCACTCGCTCCATCGACACAGGACCCAGATAAAAACAAAAGTGTACTCCTAGGACTACATCTAAGTCCTACATTGTAACACTGTTCTGTTTGTAATTGAAATTACAATTCAAAGATTTTAATGGCAAACACCAGTTACTCGAATTCTTCGAAGATGAACCCTGGACTCAATGCCTGGGATCCCAATGGAAATGGTGCTTCAAACAGCACGAATCTTCCACTGAAGATGAGGTCATCCAAATCGAGCTGGGAGATGAGACTTCCCCTAAACCCATCTTTATTAGCAAAAGCTTAACTGAAGAAGACAAAGAATCTCTGATACAACTTATCCGAGAGTATATCGATGTCTTTGCTTGGAGCTATGAAGACATGTCGGGTTTAGACCCGCAAGTCACCATGTACCGTCTCAATATCTTACCCGATGCTAAGCCTGTCAAACAACAATAGTATCATTTCTGTCCCAATATCATGGATGTTATTGAGAAAGAAGTCCACAAACTCATGGAGAGTGGCTTCATTCGCGAAGAGTAACATCCGGATTGGGTGGCCAATATTATCCCAGTCACCAAAAAGAATGGGAAGATTTGGGTCTACATAGACTTCAGGGATCTCAACTTGGCCTGTCCAAAAGATGAGTTTTCCCTTCCGATCACCGACGTGATGATTGACAACACTTATGGCTTCGAGCGTATGTCCTTCATGGATGGTTTCTCGGGCTACAACCAGATCAAGATGTTCCCTGAAGACGAAAGCATACTTCATTTTGGACTCCAAAAGGGATATATTGTTACACGGTAATGCCTTCGGGTTGAAGAATGCGGAGGCAACATACCAACGGGCTATGAGCACCATATTTCGCAAACACCACCAAAAAGGTAGAATGTTATGTTGATGACATTGTCGTTAAAAGTAAGAAAAAATCCAGCCATTTGGATGACTTGAGGATGGTGTTCGTCTTGATGCGGACACATCGACTAAAGATGAACCCAACCAAGTCATTTTTGGAAGTCTCTAGGGGCAAGTTCTTCGCCTTCATCGTCACAGCCAAAGGTATTCATATTGACCCTGAGAAGACTAAGGCGATCTTGGACATGGCTCCACCGAAGAATCTCCGTGAGCTTCGAGGCCTACAAGGACGCTTGGCATATATCAGAAGATTCATAACAAATCTCTCTGGTCGATGTCAACCCTTAACCAAACTCATGAAGAAAGGAGTTTCGTATGCCTGGACCAAAGAATGCCAGCACGCGTTTGACGACATCAAAAAGTACCTCACTAGTCCTCCAGTACTGGTAGCACCGGTCGTAGGGAGGCCCTTCCTGCTATATATCCGAGCTATAGACCATTCTCTCGGTGCTTTGCTAGTCCAGAGAAGCAACAAAGGCCACGAACAGGCAATCTACTATCTCAGCAGGACCATGATTAGGGCCGAGCACCGATATAATCCTGTGGAGAAGGAGTGTCTTGCTCTACTCTTCGCCATCCAGAAAATGCGTCATTATGTGGCCGAACAGACAATCCACGTCATCTCTCGAGTCAACCCCCTCAGAGTCCTCATGACTAAGCTAGGGGCTTTAAACTCGCGATTAGCCACATAGGCGATACTCTTGACTCCTTATGACATAGTGTTCGTCCCACAAAAGGCAGTCAAGGGCCAAACATTGGCTGACTTCTTGGCAGCACATCCTGTGCCAGAGATGTCAAAACTCTATGACGACATTCTCGATGAAGTCCTAAAGTCCAATGCTATCCCAGACAATCATGTGTGGCATATGTTCTTCGACGGTGCTTTAAGAACAGGACCGAAGGGCGAGATCATCGTAAGGGTCCGAGTCGTTCTCATCACTCTTGACGGCCTAGTCATCCACCATGCATATTCTCTCATGGAGTCATGCACCAATAATATCGCTAAGTATAATGCTCTCATCATCGGGCTCTAGCTTGCTAAACAGTTGGGGGTTGACTGCATCGAGGCCTATGGCGACTCGAAACTGATTAATAACTAGGTTCGAGGACAATACGAGGTCCGACATGAAGATCTGGTTCCTTACCACCAGGCAGCAATCGATATCATTTCTATCTTTATAGGGTTCTTTATAGACCATGTACCTCGGCTACAAAACTTGGAGGCCGACGCACACGCTGGCCTCGTCGCTTCTCTGGCAGCTCCTGCTGGAACCCAATATACCATCACGGTGAAGGGTCGAGAGCTGGTTTGCCCGAAGAATAATCTACATACGTGTCTAAGTTACTCAGTACTAGTAGACACTAATATTGACGTTCAGGACTGGCGATTCCCGTTTATAGACTACGCAGTCTACGGAATCCTACCCGAAGACCTGAAGGAAGCTACTTCTGTCAAGAGACGTTCGCTTCGGTTCTTCTAAGACATGACTACCAAAATATTGTATCGTTGTTCATATGCGGACTTCTTCTGCGATGTCTATCCAAGACAGAAGCACAAGAAGCACTCCGAGAAGCACATAGTGGTACCTGTGGGGATCACCAGCATGGTCCTAAGTTACAGGATCGACTGCGTCGCATGGGTTACTACTGGCCCGCCATGATGGCAGATACCATTAATTATGAAAAGAAGTATCGGGTATGTCAATTGCATGCGGACTTCATCCACCAACCTTCTGAGTTCCTATACCCTACGGCGGCCGTCTGGCCGTTTGAAGCATGGGGAATGGAAAATAAAATCCATAACTACGACCGCCTGGCCCTACGGGTCTGTACGTGTGTGTGTGTGTGTCCAATTCCGACCCGAATACGACATGAAATCCATTTCAGTCTTCACAAAATTTATCATACACATATAGACCTAGGTATCTATATAATTAGTTTTTCAAAAATCGAAAATAAAATCCGTTGTGATATTTTAACAAACACCTACACACACATCATGATACGTGTCCGATACGGACACTAAATGGACACGAAATTTACCCAAACTTTAGGGACAGCTAGGGGTCTCCTAGATCTAGCCTAATATGCAAAGAAATCGAAATTAAAATACAATTTAAGGGGTTCTACCTATAGGTGCAAATAGCAAGAAAGAGCTTCAAATGGGAGGTGTTCTCTTTGATGGCCAAAAGCTCCAAATTGATCCAAGGCTGAGATTACTCTCCATAAACAGCAAGAAGAGACTAATTAGAACCTAATGCAAAAGATTTGAGCCAAAAAGGACTTGAAATGAGAAAGTTATGGATTGGAGAAGATGGCTCTTTACCTCTTTCTTCAATTTGTTGAAATATTACAAAGAGGCAAGAACAACAATGAAGAGATTATTTATAGGGATGGGAGCCCTAAGTGGCTGGTCATATTGAATGAAAATTAGGGTTAGGGTTTCTAGTTAGTGGGCTTTGAGCTAAGTCACATGAGCAATGGGCTCTCTACCTTAGCCTTAAGTCCAACATTAAAATCCTTCCTAATTTTCTCAAGAGCTAAATCACTCAAGTCAAAACCAAGTCGACTTAAGTTAGATTAGGGTCTCACCATGCTAATCAAGTCACCTTAACTAGAGTCAGCATCTAGGTTAGTCTCTTAAGTCACAACTAGCAAAAGTTAAAATCAACAACCGTCAATCCAATAAATAAATCAATAATTCTAATAAGTCAAAATAACCAAATTACCCCTAGGCTAAAAATGATAATTAATATTCCAAATCACAGGGTTAGGCTCTAGGACAGACAGTCTCTACGGTTTCACTAACTGCACATCAAAATCACAAGTCATGGTTTTTAAATAGTTTTAAAATGATTAAAAATTACCAAAAATCATATTATTATTTAAATATCATAATTTAATAATAAAAATCATAAAATTTCAAAATTACCCTCATTTAGAAAACTGGGTGTTACAAGTCTACCCACCTTAGAAAAATTTTGTCCTCGAAATTTAAGATGGTTGTACTACTTCTAGGTCAAACATAGTCAAGGGTCAACCACTAGTCAATTTGACAACATCCAAGTACTTGGTCATCAACTGGTCAACTTCTTAGGATTTTACCTATGCTAGCTATCTATGTGTTGGCAACTAGAGATTAGCAAAAAAGAATAACTCTATAATAGGCTAACTCTTAACTTTCCAATCTTATCAAGTCACCCATACCTAAATACCCATAATCTAAGCACACAAATCCTAATACCATATATACATAAGCTCAAGAACAACAACCCATTATATATATCCTAAGTATATCATCTATATATCCATACATATATAACTGATCATCAAGGGTTAAAGTAGACTGAACTTATAAGGAACTGAACAAATGCTCAAAAATTAGGCTAAGGATGAATGGTCTGAAACATCAATGTAGGCAAAAGGAAATGATGCTAAGGAGACTTAATTTATAAGAAAAGGACATGACATCTAGTGAAGGGTCTGCACACTGCTATAAAGGTTGATCTATCATGCCTGAACTCATCACAAGGAGAACTTAACTAAAATAGAAAACTGAACCAAATATAGGCTAAACAATATGTCTATAATCCTATACAACAATGGCCTATAGATACCAACTAACCCATATCCCATATGCCACTATCATCTGCAATCTATCTATATATATAGACCTCTCAGTCTTAGGTGAACTACAACTATACTCAAGGACAGGATCTGGTCATGGGTGCCTTACTGGAAAGGACAAGGGAAAATAATAACAATCATCAAGGCTGCAGAGCAGACTAACATCCTCTATGGAAACTGGTAGGTATTATAAATAACAGGAGAATCATCTATAATGGGTTACTATTCTAATACCAATGCTAACTATCATCTCTAGGGTACAGCCACGCTACAAGTCATCATATCATTGCACTATGAAAGAACTACATATGAATAAGCTCTATAAAACTAAAATATCCCTACTCCTAAGTTATTTGATGATGGAATACAATTTATAACAGAAGGCTACGATAGAGATGATATGTTTAAAAACCTTCTCAAGATACAGTCTGATACTCATATACGTCTGTCCAAAATCATGTTACTCAGAGCCCTCGCCATGCCAGTAAGCAAGGTTACGATAAACGATAGATTCCATAACTGGGGCATGCACCTCTATAATCATGTCGTCTGGAATTTTTGCTATGCCGACTAGTATAGCTGCAAGAAATTCCAAATCTCATAACCAAGAAACATACATCCGAAGTCAGGTCTCTATGTTTCCGCCACGCCAGCTAATATGGCTGCGATAAACTACAGGATCCATAATCAAGTAGACGTTTTACCATCCCAGTTATTCCCGTCAACATATGTTATCAGAAAATATCGTAACTCAGGCCATAAAATTCATCTCGATAGGAAAATCAAAATCAACAACGATCCATCAAAATCAAATTCAATAATCAAGGAGTGAGAGCGAACAAAATAAGGGAAAGAATTTTGAATTGAAGTTTAAATAAGATTCTCAAGGGTCGTTCCAGGAATCTTTCAAGGAATCCTAACTGTGATTGAGTACCTTCAAAAATATATCCTAATCCTACTGCAGGCTGTAGGGATACTCTAGCTCGAATACCACTACATAAACTTGACCTGCATGGGCCACCACTAAAAACGTGTCACGATCCGCACCCACAATGAGGGTACGAGTACGTAACTGCGCCCAATCTACGCCGCAGTGTCGGCGGTAGAACGCTATTCTTGGTCATGAACTATAACTACATAACATAAAATACTCTCCCAAAGGAGGCCAAACACAGAGGTACAACTCAATCACAATATAAGGTAGAATATAGCACGATGGAATAGATAAAGAAATCCTCAACTGAGGTAAAACATAAATGAAATAACATAAGTCTCAACAACTACCAGTCTCCATAATAATACAACTCTGAATCCAGACAACTACTAACATAAAAATAAAGAACAGTCGAGACTAACTATACTAAGCATAGGTATCATCCTCAGCAGCTGCCTGAACCTCCCCAGGGGTCCAGGTCGCGAGTGTCATCTAGGCAAGCTCTAAGGTAAGGGGTACAGGGTTCCTCATCATCCTTTGTAAAAATTTTAACAGGTCCAGTCAGGACGGGAGCGAGCACAATACATCTCACGCAGATCATAACAGGTTAAAAAATATAAACATGCAAGAGAATACGATACATGAAACTGAAAGAAAGTACATGATGTAAACAGAGAGAGAACTGTAATAGAAATATCTACTATAAGTAGAGAGCTACCAGTGACTAGTGATTTAGAGTACAAAGTCGATATGTGAACGGCTGGATTTGCACATGAATATACTAAAGAGGCGCACATGGTTATACTACTTTGGAATTGTTCACATAATTATTTATACTTTCCCATACCCTAATCAATACACAAGGATCCAGACAAGTTATGTTATGCACATGATTTTCACATGAAAGCCCATAAATGGGTGCACATGAAGTATACATGAGGGCTCATAAATGAGTGCACATGAAATTCACATGAAGGCCCATAAATGGGTGCACACAAAATTCACATGAGGGCTCATAAATGAGTGCACATGAAGTATAGGTTATACATGAGAAACATGACCGAACATGAGAGCACATGAGAGTACATGAGCATGCATGAACGAGCATGAAGCACATGAGAAACAAGAATAACATAAGAGCGAAGAATACATGATGTACATGAAACACACGACATGATGTATCCGATGCTCCCGAGGGGTATAACATCTCAATGTAGGGTTCCATATAGTATCAATCCGTGATAATATCGTGACAGCATCAAATAAGGTAAACTAGAGCAGGAATATAATTCTAAGCAAGTTATGAAATGATCAGAGAATGTACTCGCCTGGTATCTGAATATCTGAAGTAAATGTACTGTCCGAGATGAGGTACCTGACTCCTAGTTAGAGCAACACAAGTCAAGATGTATACAGGGGATGATAAATGTAATCTACAATGCATCTACATGCTGTCTAGGTCAAACTAGACTAAAGTCAACACTTGGTCAACTCCAGTCAACTATACTAGTCAAGGCTAGGCCAACTAGGTCAAACTTAACCCAAACAAGTCTAATAAGTCTCACTAGGCCTAACCAAGCCTAGGCTAGAAACCAAATACAAGCACAAGCCAAACCAAGCTAAGCTAGCACTCACACACAATCACAAGGCAATGTGATCCACAACAATGCATAATATAAAATAGATACCATACAATTACATACGTATATACATAGATACATAGCTACTATAGTACATGCATGCATATATAGGCAAGGGTTAGTGTCAATATCAAGTGTAAAGGGTGTGTGTCTCTGTGATATGTGCATGGGTGTAACAAGGCCATGGGTTAGTCTACATCATGACATTGTATTCATTTAGTCATGACAAGGCACACAACTAAACATTATATTATATTCATATTTATATATATTCACATAGAGAAGGAAAAAGGGGAAAACATGTAGGTCAAATTAAGTGGGTTGCCTACATTGCATATAATTCATTCATTCTAATTATATGGAGAATATGCATATCTATATTACGTTTCATATATCACACTAGGTTATATTATATTATATTATATCACATACATATAAAGAAGGTAGGGTGTCATGTTATATGTGTGTGTGTACATGTCATGAATGTGTGTGTGTGTGTGTGTTTTTAGTTCTCAGTTATTGTGTCTCAGGTTTATGTGTGTGTAAGTTTATGGTGGACCTGTGTGACAGCAAGTACATGGGGGATATATTAGTGTGAATTCAGTGCATAGTGTCTCAGATTAACGTGGCAGTTTAGATAGGTGTGTGTGTAGAGCTAATGTGAAATCAGTGTGACAATGGGACTGAAGTAAGGGAGTAATCTCAGGATTTCTAAGTGCAGCTCATTTTTCCAGTGAGGAATGTGTATAACACATGTAGATATAGGATGTGCGTTCAGTAGTGTATTATGTGAACCAATGTGGGTGTGTGTCTCAGGTTTGTCCCAGGTTTCCAGTTTGGAAAATTCTTAGATTTCCAATGTAGAACATGTAGGCATACAAACCTAATCACTATCAGATTTTCAGAATTCATAGGGTGTACATGGTGTCTCAGGAATAGTGCTAAGGGTGTTGATTCTCAGTTAACAATGTAAATCGAAATCAAAGTATTAACCAAAACAAAACCAATTTCTCAGTTTACATATAGGAAATGAATTCTCAGTTTTCAGGAATTACCCAACAGTTAACATTACATACAACAACTCAGATTTAATGTGAGTCACAAACAGTGTGTCCAATTGATGAAGATGCAAGGGGATATGCAAGTGGTTATGTGCAGGATGATAAATGAGTGCAACATGTGTGAGCTAACAGGGAATACCATGTATCAAGTGGCAGTGTAACTAATTAGGCAAGTCAGGATATCAATTGGTGTATGCAGGAGAATGCTCGACTGAAATCTGAGCAATGTGGGCAGTAGTGGAACTGAATCTAGTGTACAAAATCTCAGGATTTAGTATTCTCAGATTTTCAGGTAAGATTGTATAAAGGAAATCTCAGTTTTTGATTCAGTCTTCATATAACAATCCTAAAGCCAAATTTGAAAACCCAACTCATGATTCAACTTAACAGTAAACTAATACATGTATTTGTGAATTTATCTAGTGATTTAGGTTATTAACAATCATTTTAAATTATAAATTAAACATCAGGAATTCAAATTAAAGAACTGTGTATCAGTCCTAACATCTCTTTGAAATTTCGAAAGCCAACAGCACAATTGAAGCTAAAATCGCATGCCAAACATAACCCTTAGCACATTGGTTAATTTTTTTCCAGGTTATTATAACACAAATTAAATCACAAACACAGGTAATTCAAAATCGAATTCAGGAGTTCAAACAGACAGATCTCAAGTATCAGGAAAAATAGGAGATTCCCTATTTCGAATATCATATTAATCCAAAACCCAAATCAGGTGCATACGAAGGTGAGTCACATGTGCACATGTGTCATAGAGTCATTTTGTGTCCAACCAAGTCGACACAGACGTGTCCAAATAACCACACATACACAGACACAAATCTGTGTTCAGACAGTGTCGTGCACACGTGCACTTCACTCGTGGATACGACACAGTGCACCACGTATCATGTACACCTACCTATGTGTTCGCCTAGGGTAGGTCTAGGTGTCTAGGACCCTGATTCGTGTCTAGATGGTGTCATGTCTAAGTTATCAGAGAGTATCAAGGCACGAAATCCGCACGTTGCAGTCCAGTGCGAGACCAGTGCACCACGTGTGTTGTGTCTGACACGTCACAAATAGTCTAGGACTTGGGGGCTGACATGTCAGTCAGTACCCCCTCCTCCTCACCAAAAATCGTGTGTCGAAGTGTAGTATCCAGGGAGAAATGGACACGAGGTAGCAGGGCATGTGTACGGGTCTGTACGTGTGTGTGCGTGTCCAATTCCGACACGAATACGACATGAAATCCATTTCAGTCTTCACAAAATTTATCATACACATATAGACCTAGGTATCTATATAATTAGATTTTCAAAAATCGAAAATAAAATCCGTTGTGATATTTTAACAAACACCTACACACACATCATGATACGTGTCCGATACGGACACTAAATGGACACGAAATTTACCCAAACTTTAGGGACAGCTAGGGGTCTCCTAGATCTAGCCTAATATGCAAAGAAATCGAAATTAAAATACAATTTAAGGGGTTCTACCTTAGGTGCAAATAGCAAGAAAGAGCTTCAAATGGGGGGTGTTCTCCTTGATGGCCAAAAGCTCCAAATTGATCCAAGGCTGAGATTACTCTCCATGAACAGCAAGAAGAGACTAATTAGAACCTAATGCAAAAGATTTGAGCCAAAAAGGACTTGAAATGATAAAGTTATGGATAGGGGAAGATGGCTCTTTACCTCTTTCTTCAATTTGTTGAAATATTACAAAGAGGCAAGAACAACAATGAAGAGATTATTTATAGGGATGGGGGCCCTAAGTGGCTGGTCATATTGAATGAAAATTAGGGTTAGGGTTTCTAGTTAGTGGGCTTTGAGCTAAGTCACATGAGCAATGGGCTCTCTACCTTAGCCTTAAGTCCAACATTAAAATCCTTCCTAATTTTCTCAAGAGCTAAATCACTCAAGTCAAAACCAAGTCGACTTAAGTTAGATTAGGGTCTCACCATGCTAATCAAGTCACCTTAACTAGAGTCAGCATCTAGGTTAGTCTCTTAAGTCGCAACTAGCAAAAGTCAAAATCAACAACCGTCAATCCAATAAATAAATCAATAATTCTAATAAGTCAAAATAACCAAATTACCCCTAGGCTAAAAATGATAATTAATATTCCAAATCACAGGGTTAGGCTCTAGGACAGACAGTCTCTACGGTTTCACTAACTGCACATCAAAATCACAAGTCATGGTTTTTAAATAGTTTTAAAATGATTAAAAATTACCAAAAATTATATTATTATTTAAATATCATAATTTAATAATAAAAATCATAAAATTTCAAAATTACCCTCATTTAGAAAATTGGGTGTTACAAGTCTACCCACCTTAGAAAAATTTTGTCCTCGAAATTTAAGATGGTAGTACTACTTCTAGGTCAAACATAGTCAAGGGTCAACCACTAGTCAATTTGACAACATCCAAGTACTTGGTCATCAACTGGTCAACTTCTTAGGGTTTTACCTATGCTAGCTATCTATGTGTTGGCAACTAAAGATTAGCAAAAAAGAATAACTCTATAATAGGCTAACTCTTAACTTTCCAATCTTACCAAATCCAAATCTAAATACAATTCTAATTTAAATCAAATTAAATTTTAGTTTAAAATCGAATAGGATAAATCAAATTTTCAAATTTTTATCTATTTAAATAATTCTAAAAATCAAATCAAGATTTAAATGGCCACAATAACTTCCAAATATATTTTTTAAATACCAATAATAATAATTTTGAAAAAAATAAATATTTTTAAATATCTTTTTGAACAATAAAATATTAATATTAATAAATCTCAAAAATTATACTTTTATTTAAAATAGACCAATAAATAATTACGAAATATATGTATGCAAAAATATTCTTTTACATAATTAGGCTTTTCTTGTATACAAAAATATTATTTATTATTAATAACTTTTAGAAACAAAAGGCTTTTATAGCAAGAATATTTATATAATATTTTGAAAGTGTATAATAAAATAGAGAAAAAAGTTTTTTTTCTAAAATATGTACGCTCGCACATATTCGTACTCGACGAGCAACTACGAAAAATAAAATTTCGTGCATGACGTACAATACGACTATATGATGTAAAAATACAAAAATTTTAAATCAGTACCAAATTTAATTAAAAAATATAGTAGAAATTTAGGGGTTTTACATCCTACCCAACTTAAAAGAATTTCGTCCTCAAAATTAAGAATTCGTAAGGGGGTGAGAGGACACAAGGGGGTATCAATGGGGATTCAATGATGACAATGTTTTCATAAAATTATGTCGAAATCGCGATCTAGATCGTAGAAAAACTATACGGTATGGTCACGGGTAATGAATGAGGGTTACAACGAAATAGATTCCTTTAATTAAGCGATTAGAGGGTCTTGATAGGGTCGAGCAGTTTAGGATGAAGATATAGCAACATCGAGTGAGAATGGTCATAGCCGATAGGAAGGCTAGAGGAAGTTCTAGTATAACGCCTTCGTCCTCCTAAAATAGGTGAGGGTGAAGCAATATAGAGTTTGAAGGAGGCGTTATCGAATACGAATACGTGATTCAAAGACGACCAAAAAAAATTTTAAAAGGAGTTGCCAAGGCAGTCGTGGATGGAACTCTAGAGGACAGGTTTAATTATGTTCCATCCACGTAGAATAATAGGCAAAAGCGAACCAAAGTGCACTTGGTTGATCAGACCATTATGCATCGGTTCTGATTAGACAACATGTTAGTGGGAGCTCTTCCAATAACTTATGTCTTGAACAAGCTTGATAAAAAGATAAGCTTTAAAAACTAGGCTACATTAGCATCATTAGTCTAGATATTTGAACATATGCACGATGGTAGATAAAAATAAAACAAATATGAATAGTCTATGAGTCATAAAGATCTAAGTCTTGTTTATTCCTATACCGTCATTCTACGGTTTTATTGACCAAGGCTTGGTTGACCAAATGGGTTAAATTCCTCTAGTCTCTATAGTCTAGATAATACTATTTATATTCTCTTTAATGGTCAAGGTTGTGTCGGTCGTGGGGTATTCTATCCAACTTAAAGAATTAAGCTAAGGGTGTTTGGGACATCTAACTAGTAGGGTCAATCTCTAGCAAGCACGAAGGGAAGACAATGATAGAAGGAATCAAGCAAGATGCAATCGACGAGTCGATTGGTAGTTCGAATATGGAATCGAGGAAAAAGGTCAAGTATGTGGATGAGATCCTATACTTCTAATCCTATTCGCAAGCTTGCTTGGTACGGTAAAGTAACCAAACAATTTATCTTGACCTGCATGGGCCACCACAAAAACATGTAATGCCCCAGTCCCAAAATACGTAGGACTAGGAACGTAGATATGCCAGCTGTATTCATACGAAGTATACTCCAATATATGGAAGCCTCGTATAAATACATAAGCTGTAAAATGTAGTAAAACCACAACCAATCTCATCCACACAAAATAATTGAATAGAAGATGTCATATAATGAGAATAAATTGTCTTGATACAATAAGTTGGGCGGAGACAAATCTACTACCAACAAGTAAAGGAAAAATACATAAGAAAAGATATGAATTTGGCGAGCGAAGTGAAGACGATCCAAATGCAATCATCCTCGAAGAAATAACGATGAACACGGCTAGAGCTAAAGTACCTGCGAAAGACAATAGCACACACCTGGAGAGATAACCAGGTCCTCAGAGGGACGTAACAAGACACATAATATCATGCCATATAAACTGAATAAATATTGCTCAAATAAATAAGTCAATCGAATTATAACATGGTCCAATACGTACCTACTGAACGAGCGTACCATTCCCCAACCAAACAAGGACAGGAGATGGTAAACTAATTCACGGCGACGTATCTTTCCATGCTATGAATCCAATATGGTATCCGGACCCCAGCAAGGTTCAATACCTTCTCATCGAAGTAGTAAGTCACACCTACAACCAAACAAGGACAAGATGTGACAAACTAGTCCGCGACAAGTTATTGTTCCAATCCACGGTCAGATACAAGTACCCACCAAAAGTACTCGTACCTAATGGATAAGGTAGCCTACCGTTCTAAGTGATATGTAGTTAAGAACAACCCTTCCTGCACATGGACCCTGGCTAAATAGGATCGGCATAGTCCCTCCTTGGGCACCAGAGGCGCCATCAGTAAGAGCATTACGTTCCGCAGAATCGTCAGTGGCCGTCAGTAATCATGGGTCATCAACCCTGTATCTCCAGTGGAGAGTCCGGGTCACAAGGGAAGTGCATCGAAGCCCATACGCTAAGGAATTGTCCTCCCCGCCCAATGTCTACTGTGTTATATCCACAACACAAAACCACTATAACCGTTAAGTCAAACTAGCATGCAACCTCTATTAGCGGTTATTCCTATCGCACGGCTTGTACGTACTGGTGGCCAGCCAATCACGCACTTTCGTGTCCTACATGCGACACACAACTTCGTGTTACAACGTGTCAAGGCCAATGAATGCAACACACAAGGTGGTCCCTTAAATCTAGGTTTAATGTGAGAAAAATAATACATAGCAGGAAATATAAATAAACAGTAAGTTCTAACAGGTTATGCCATGTATCACAGTTTATTTTGCATAAAGAAAATAAATAATGCATGAAATATGAGCTAAAATAATTAAACAGTGAATGGTAAGGTATCTTGCCTGGTAGTACGCATGGTGTGCTGCAATGAACAATGTGGCACGAACTGCGACTTCGGTACGACAACTACACAAGGGGACCTCTGTTGGTGGTACAGACCGGTGCATCGGGTCCAGAACGGTCAATTTAGTTAGGGTCGACACAAGGTAGACTAGAATTGGTGAGGGAATAAGAGGAGCGGTTATGGACAGGAGAAAAATCAAAGAATAATGGATAAATAATTATATACCATTTTTAGAAAACCATTTAACCCAAAAATATATATTATTAGTAAAAATAGTTTTTATATAAATATATGAAAATGTAAAATAAGATCGCCTTTAGGCAAAAACAAAATTGTACATGTGTAAAAATAATTTGTTAATAGCTATCTCTATTTTGGTTCGATAAATATAAAACCTAAAAATATATTAAGCTAAAATACTCCAAAGTGGTCAAAAATGATTTTTTTAAGTAGTAAACTATATTTCATTAATTATAATATATCATAGATAAATATTTAAATGCTAAATCCTTAAGACCAAACTACTTATATTCATATAAATTTAGAAGGATATTTTAGTGTTAAAACTTAACTTTGAATTTAGCTAGAAGTATTTATACGAATACAATCATAATATTAACAAAACAAGAAAATAGTGATAATAGTAATAATGATAATAATAAAAACAGTAATAATAATAATGATAATAATAATAATAATAATAATAATAATAATAATAATAATCATAATCATAATCATAATGATGTTGATAATAATAATAATAATAATAATAATAATAATAATAACAAATATAATACTCTAAAAAACCTTATTCCCTAATTCTTTTCGTACAGAGGATAGAGAGAGAGAGAGGTGGAATGAGAAATCGAGAAGGGGGAAAAAGTGAGGAGCTCACGGCGGTTGCCGACGTGGTCGCCGGCGGCGAGCGCGGAAGGGTACGGTCGCGCGCGGAGGTGGAAGGGCCGAAGTGGGGTCGCGGCGGACGGGCGCGGTGGAGGAGATGGGCTGGAAAGGGGGCGGCGCTCGCGGCGTACGGAGGGAGGAGGCGCCGGGGTCTCGTGGTGGAAGGGGGTGAGGAGCGGGGTTTTCGGCCGGCGGAGGGTTGGAAGAGCGGAGGCTGTGGAAGAGTCCAGCGGCGGGGTACTCGGCCATGCGCGGCGGATGCATGTGGTCCGGCCGACGGCAGAGGGGGTCGTCGGCTGGGGTGAGGCGGGGCTCACCGCGGAGCACAGTTCCGGCGACGGAGCGGCTGAGCGGCGCTGACGGGGTGAGTCGAAGATGATGGGGCGACGTGTTCTGGACGCTGGGCTAGGTCGGCGTCGGCGACAAGAGGGCAGCCGCGCGCGGGAAGGGTGGTTATAGGCTGCGGCCAAGGTGGTCGCCGTCGAGGTGAGTGGTTTTCTATATTTGCTGGGATTTTGGGTTCTGTTTTGGTAGTGGCGTCGGGTTCCGGCCATGGCGAGGTGGTGGAGGTGGTGTTGTGGGTTTGGTCATCGGTGGTGTTGACGACGGGGTTCGGTCTCAGGTGGGTGGCAGAACGGGGTTACCGGCTCTGGCCGCTGATGGCGGAGGCAGTCGTGCGATGCGGTTGCTGGCCCTAGTGAGCGGAGGCGATGGTGGTGATGGGGGTGTTGGTGTGGGTGATATTCCAGGGAGGGTGGCTGGGTACGTATGATCTGGGTGCGGGATGGAGGACGGTGGCAGTGGATGTGGGTAGGCCTATCGCGGTTGCTGCGACAATGGAGGCGTGGTGGTCGACAAGGCAGGATAGGGTTAGGATTTTGATGTCGGGGTGGTTGTAGATTTGGAATTCGGGTTGTGTCGGGAAATGTCCCACACGGCCTAGAGGAACGTCCAGAATTGTCGGACGTGAGAGAATTGTACATGTAAAAGCAAAATAATTAATGGAGGAGAAGAGACACAGACACGATGCACAAGTTTTGGTTTGAGGAATTTTGTGGAATAATTAGAATTTATGGAGGAGTACCTGCCTATTTATAGGATGTGGGAATTCCCAATTGGATATGGACTAGGACTATTTAAAACCCAATTAGATAATTCTTTTACTTAATTTAAAAACCAAATCCAAATCTAAATACAATTCTAATTTAAATCAAATTAAATTTTTGTTTAAAATCGAATAGGATAAATCAAATTTTCAAATTTTTATCTATTTAAATAATTCCAAAAATCAAATCAAGATTTAAATGGCCACAATAACTTCCAAATATATTTTTCAAATACCAATAATAATAATTTCAAAAATAATAAATATTTTTAAATATCTTTTTGAACAATAAAATATTAATATTAATAAATCTCGAAAATTATACTTTTATTTAAAATAGACCAATAAATAATTACGAAATATATGTATGCAAAAATATTCTTTTACATAATTAGGCTTTTCTAGTATACAAAAATATTATTTATTATTAATAACTTTTAGAAACAAAAGACTTTTTATAGCAAGAATATTTATATAATATTTTGAAAGTGTATAATAAAATAGAGAAAAATATTTTTTTCTAAAATATGTACGCTCGCACATATTCGTACTCGACGAGCAACTACGAAAAATAAAATTTCGTGCGCGACGTACAATACGACTATGCGATGTAAAAATACAAAATTTTTAAATCAGTACCAAATTTAATAAAAAAATATAGTAAAAATTTAGGGATTTTACAAAATACCCATAATCTAAGCACACAAATCCTAATACCATATATACATAAGCTCAAGAACAACAACCCATTATATATATATCCTAAGTATATCATCTATATATCCATACATATATAACTGATCGTCAAGGGTTAAAGTAGACTAAACTTATAAGGAACTGAAAAAATGCTTAGAAATTAGGCTAAGGATGAATGGTCTGAAACATCAATGTAGGCAAAAGGAAATGATGCTAAGGAGACTGAATTTATAAGAAAAGGACATGACATCTAGTGAAGGGTCTGCAGACTGCCTATAAAGGTTGATCTATCATGTCTGAACTCATCACAAGGAGAACTTAACTAAAATAGGAAACTGAACCAAATATAGGCTAAACAACATGTCTATAATCCTATACAACAATGGCCTATAGATACCAACTAACCCATATCCCATATGCCACTATCATCTACAATCTATCTATATATATATACCTCTCAGTCTTAGGTGAACTACAACTATATCAAGGGCAGGCTCTGGTCATGGGTGCCTTACTGGAAAGGACAAGGGAAAATAATAACAATCATCAAGGCTGCAGAGCAGACTAACATCCTCTATGGAAAATGGTAGGTATTATAAATAACAGGAGAATCATCTACAATGGGTTACTATTCTAATACCAATGCTAACTATCATCTCTAGGGTACAGCCACGCTACAAGTCATCATATCATTACACTATGAAAGAACTACATATGAATAAGCTCTATAAAACTAAAATATCCCTACTCCTAAGTTATTTGATGATGGAATACAATTTATAACAGAAGGGTACGAAAGAGACGATATGTTTAAAAACCTTCTTAAGATACAGTCTGATAATCATATGCGTCTTTCCAAAATTATGTTACTCAGAGCCCTCGCCATGCCAGTAAGCAAGGCTGCGATAAACGATAGATTCCATAACTGGGGCATGCACCTCTATAATCATGTCGTCTGGAATTCTCGCTATGCCGACTAGTATAGCTGCAAGAAATTCCAAATCTCATAACTAAGATACGTACATCCGAAGTCATGTCTCTATGTTTCCGCCACGTCAGCTAATATGGCTGCGATAAACTACATGTTCCATAATCAAGTAGACGTTTTACCATCCCTGTTATTCCCGTCAACATATGTTATCAAAAAATATCGTAACTCAGGCCATAAAATTCATCTAGATAGGAAAATCAAAATCAACAACGATCCATCAAAATCAAATTCAATAATCAAGGAGTGAGAGCGAACAAAACAAGGGAAAGGATTTCGAATTGAAGTTTAAATAAGATTCTCAAGGGTTGTTCCAGGAATCTTTCAAGGAATCCTAACTGTGATTGAGTACCTTCAAAAATATATCCTAATCCTACTACAGGCTGTAGGGATACGCTAGTTCGAATACCACTACATAAACTCGACCTACATGAGCCACCACTAAAAACGTGTCACAACCCGTACCCACAGCGAGGGTACGAGTACGTAACAGCACCCAGCCTACGCCGTAGTGTCGACGGTAGAACGCTGTTCTAGGTCATGAACTATAACTACATAACATGAAATACTCTTCCAAAGGAGGCCAAACACAGAGGTACAACTCAATCACAATCTAAGGTAGAATATAGCAGATGGAATAGATAAAGAAATCCTCAACTGAGGTACAATAGAAATGAAATAACATAAGTCTCAACAACTACCAGTCTCCATAATAATACAACTCTGAATCCAGACAACTACTGACATAAAAATAAGGAACAGTCTAGACTAACTACACTAAGCATAGGTATCATCCTCAGCAGCTGCCTGAACCTCCCCAGGGGTCCAGGTCGCGAGTGTCATCTAGGCAAGCTCCAAGGTAAGGGGTACAGGGTTCCTTATCATCCTCTGTAAAAATTTTAACAGGTCCAGTCAGGACAGGAGCGAGCACAATACATCTCACGCAGATCATAATAGGTTAGAAAATATAAACATGCAAGAGAGTACAATACATGAAACTGAAAGAAAGTGCATGATGTAAACAGAGAGAGAACTGTAATAGAAATATCTACTATAAGTAGAGAGCTACCAGTGACTAGTGATTTAGAGTACAAAGTCGACATGTGAACGGCTAGATTTGCACATGAATATACTAAAGAGGCGCACATGGTTATACTACTTAGGAATTGTTCACATGACTATTTATACTCTCCTATACCCCAATCAATACACAAGGATCCAGACAAGTTATGTTCCGCACATGATTTTCACATGAGAGCCCATAAATGGGTGCACATGAAGTATATATGAGGGCTCATAAATGAGTGCACATGAAATTCACATGAAGGCCCATAAATGGGTGCACATAAAATTCACATGAGGGCTCATAAATGAGTGCACATGAAGTATAGGTTATACATGAGATACATGAGAAACAGACCGAACATGAGAGCACATGAGAGTACATGAGCATGCATGAACGAGCATGAAGCACATGAGAAACATGAATAACATGAGAGCGAGGAATACATGATGTACATAAAATACACGATATTATGTATCCGATGCTCCCGAGGGGGATAACATCTCAATATAGGGATCCATATAGTACCAATCCGTGATAATATCGTGACAGCATCAAATGAGGTAAACTAGAGCAGGAATATAATTCTAAGCAAGTTATGAAATAATCAAAAATGTACTCGCCTGGTATCTGAATATCTAAAGTAAATGTACTGTCCGAGATGAGGTACCTGACTCCTAGTTAGAGCAACACAAGTCAAGATGTATACAAGGGATGATAAATGTAATCTACAATACATATGCATGTTGTCTAGGTCAAACTAGACTAAAGTCAACACTTGGGCAACTATACTAGTCAAGGCTAGGTCAACTAGGTCAAACTTAACCCAAACAAGTCTAATAAGTCTCACTAGGCCTAACCAAGCCTAGGCTAGAAACCAAATACAAGCACAAGCAAAACCAAGCTAAGCTAGCACTCACACACAATAACAAGGCAATGTGATCCACAACAATACATAATATAAAATAGATACCATACAATTACATACATATATACATAGATACATAGCCACTATAGTACATGCATGCATACATAGGCAAGGGTTAGTGTCAATATCAAGTGTAAAGGGTGTGTGTCTCTGTGATATGTGCATGGGTGTAACAAGGCCATGGGGTTAGTCTACATCATGACATTGTATTCATTTAGTCATGAAACGGCATACAACTAAACATTACATTGTATTCATATTTATACATATTCACATAGAGAAGGAAAAAGGGGGAAACATGTAGATCAAATTAAGTGGGTTGCCTACATTGCATATAATTCATTCATTCTAATTATATAGACAATATTCATATCTATATTACGTTTCATATATCACACTAGGTTATATATTATATATATATATACACGTACATATATAGAAGGTAGGGTGTCATGTTATATGTGTGTGTATATGTCAAGAATGTATGTGTGTGTTTTTAGTTCTCGGTTATTGTGTCTCAGGTTTATGTGTTTGTGAGTTTATGGTGGACCTGTGTGACAGCAAGTACATGGGGGATATATCAGTGTGAATTCAGTGCATAGTGTCTCAGATTAACATGGCAGTTTAGATAGGTGTGTGTGTAGAGCTAATATGAAATCAGTGTGACTATGGGACTGAAGTCGGGGAGTAATCTCAGGATTTCTAAGTGCAGCTCAGTTTTTCAGTGAGGAATGTGTGTGACACATGTAGATATAGGATGTGTGTTCAGTAGTGTATCATGTGAACCAATGTGGGTGTGTGTCTCAGGTTTGTCCCAGGTTTCCAGTTTGGAAAATTCTCAGATTTCCAATGCAGAACATGTAGGCATACAAACCTAATCACTATCAGATTTTCAGAATTCATAGGGTGTACATGGTGTCTCAGGAACAGTGCTAAGGGTGTTGATTCTCAGTTAACAATGTAAATCGAAATCAAAGTATTAACCAAAACAAAACCAATTTCTCAGTTTACATATAGGAAATGAATTCTCAGTTTTCAAGAATTACCCAAAAGTTAATATTACATACAACAACTCAGATTTAATGTGAGTCACAGACAGTGTGTTCAATTGATGAAGATGCAAGGGGATATACAAGAGGTGATGTGCAGGATGATGAATGAGTGCAACATGTGTGAGCTAACAGGGAATACCATGTATCAAGTGGCAGTGTAACTAATTAGGCAAGTCAGGATATCAATTGGTATATACAGGAGAATGCTCGACTGAAATCTAAGCAATGTGGGCAGTACTGGAACTGAATCCAGTGTACAAAATCTCAGGATTTAGTGTTCTCAGATTTTTAGTTAACATTGTAAAAAGGAAATCTCAGTTTTTGATTCAGTCTTCATATAACAATCCTAAAGCCAAATTTGAAAACCCAACTCATGATTCAACTTAACAGTAAACTAATACATGTATATATGAATTAATCTAGTGATTTAGGTTATTAACAATCATTTTAAATTATAAATTAAACATCAGGAATTCAAATTAAAGAACTGTGTATCAGTCCTAACATCTCTTTGAAATTTCGAAAGCCAACAGCACAATTGAAGCTAAAATCTCATGCCAAACATAACCCTTAGCACATAGGTTATTTTTTTTCCAGGTTATTATAACACAAATTAAATCACAAACACAGGTAATTCAAAATCGAATTCAGGAGTTCAAACAGACAGATCTCAAGTATCAGGAAAAATAGGATATTCCCTATTTCGAATATCACATTAATCGAAAACCCAAATCAGGTGCATAGAAAGGTGAGTCACATGTGCACATGTGTCATAGAGTCATTTCGTGTCCAACCAAGTCGACATAGACGTGTCCAAATAACCACACATATACAGACATAAATCTGTGTTCAAACAGTGTCGTGCACACGTGCACTTCACTCGTGGACACGACACAGTGCACCACGTGTCACGTATACCTACCTATGTGTTCGCCTAGGGTAGGTCTAGGTGTCTAGGACCCTGATTCATGTCTAGATGGTGTCGTGTCTAAGTTATCAGAGAGTATCAAGGCACGAAATCTACGCGCTGTAGTCCAGTGCGAGACCAGTGCACCACGTGTGTTGTGTCCGACACGTCACGAATAGGTCTAGGACTTAGGGCCTGACATGTCAGTCAGTACCCCCTCCTTCTTACCAAAAATCGTGTGATAAAGTGTAGTATCCAAGGAGAAATGGACACGAGGTAGCAGGGCATGTGTACGGGTCTGTGCGTGTGTGTGCGTGTCCAATTCCGACACGAATACGATACGAAATCCATTTCAGTCTTCAAAAAATTTATCATACACATATAGACCTAGGTATCTATGTAATTAGTTTTTTCAAAAATCGAAAATAAAATCCTTTGTGACATTTTAACAAACACCTACACACACATCATGATACGTGTCCGATACGGGCACTAAATGGACACGAAATTTACCCAAACTTTAGGGACAGCTAGGGGTCTCCTCGATCTAGCTTAATAAGCAAATAAATCAAAATTAAAATACAATTTAAGGGGTTTTACCTATAGGTACAAATAGCAAGAAAGAGCTTCAAATGGGGGGTGTTCTCCTTGATGGCCAAAAGCTCCAAATTTATCCAAGGCTAAGATTACTCTCTATGAACAGTAAGAAGAGACTAATTAGAACCTAATGCAAAAGATTTGAGCCAAAAAGGACTTGAAATAAGAAAGTTATGGATTGGGGAAGATGGCTCTTTACCTCTTTCTTCAATTTGTTGAAATATTACAAAGAGGCAAGAACAACAATGAAGAGATTATTTATAGGAATGGGAGCCCTAAGTGGCTAGTCATATTGAAGGAAAATTAGGGTTAGGGTTTCTAGTTAGTGGGCTTTGAGCTAAGTCACGTGAGCAATGGGCTCTCTACCTTAGCCTTAAGTCCAACATTAAAATCCTCTCTAATTTTCTCAAGAGCTAAATCACTCAAGTCAAAACCAAGTCGACTTAAGTCAGATTAGGGTCTCACCATGCTAATCAAGTCACCTTAACTAGAGTCAGCATCTAGGTTAGTCTCTTAAGTCACAACTAGCAAAAGTCAAAATCAACAACCGTCAATCCAATAAATAAATCAATAATTCTAATAAGTTAAAATAACCAAATTACCCCTAGGCTAAAAATGATAATTAATATTCTAAATCACAGGGTTAGGCTCTAGGATAGACAGTCTCTACGGTTTCACTAGCTGCACATCAAAATCACAAGTCATAGTTTTAAAATAGTTTTAAAATAATTAAAAATCACCAAAAATCATATTATTATTTAAATATCATAATTTAATAATTAAAATAATAAAATTTCAAAATTTCCTTTATTTAGAAAACTGTGTGTTACAAAATCGATATATATTTCTACATCCCCAACGGATGTTCATGAATTATATTAACGAGTTCATCTCTCTTATATTCCTTCAGTAGAGAAAAAATTTCACGTCCATATAACCTCTGAGTTGCTTTTCTACACCCTACAAAAAAATTCAGTATTTACCATGTCCATATTACCTCTAAGTAAACACCCCTTCCATAACAAACCCCCTGATTGTCATAATTATCTATAGAACCTTTTACGTCCATATCACCTTTAAGTCATTCTACACCCGTAGAGTCTATCTTTGCCATGTCCATATCACCTCTGAGTAAGAAAGGTCCTACCACCAAAAATTCTGTGTTTACCATGTCTATACTACCTCTGAGTAATCACCCCTTCCATGACAAACCCCGTGATTGTCATAATTATCTATATAACCTTTCACGTCCATATCACCTCTGAGTCCTTCTATACACTCGTAGAGTCTATCTTTGCCATGTCCATATTACCTTTGAGTAAGGAAGATCCTACCACCAAAAATTTCGTGTTTACCATGTCCATATAACCTCCGAGTAAAACACCCTATCCCCAGCGGAGTTATCTCCATTCCCTCACGGTATACTACCTCTGAGGGATTTCTCACTCTTATATGAGAAAGTATACAGCAAAAAGACAAGCAGAGAAACAAAGCCAAAATTTTCATTCATAAAATGGAAAGGTTTCTTTCTTTAGCTACAAAAGAGTCTCTCGAAAAGCGAGAGATAAAAAGACAAAAGGATGTCAGCATTGAGAAGATCGATGCATGAGTTCTTCTAGTCATCTCCTCAGAAGAGCAACTTGGGGCCCAACCAATGCTTTAGCTCGACGCTCTGCCTCCTGACGTCGAGCAGCTTCATCCTCGAGCTAGGATAGGTTTTAGCGCACAAGGGCCAGCTCTGCCTGACGGACGCCAATACTTTTCCTCTCTCGATCCAGAGTCTCAGAGCGTTGGCGAAGGACCTCATGCTCATCCCTTGACTTCTCCAACTCGCTCTCGGTGAGGGCCAAAGTCTCCTCTAACTTCTGGATCTGCTCCCGGAGGGCCTCATACTGTTCTTTCAAAGTTGTACGACGACAGACCCAAGCCTCTTCGGCGTCGGTCACTGCTTCAATTTCGGCCTTAACTTCGGTAAGACTGACAGTCAGGGCCTGACATTTCTGCTCGTACTGGGAAACTTCATAGGCCATTTTCTCTAGCACTGCAGTTGCTAGGGGTCGAAAGACTGCGCTCAAGATTGTGAAGCTCTGAGGCGGTGACTTCCAATTCTGCCAGCAGAGCCTCTATAGCGTCCTAGCGTCCACCTTCACCTCACACTCTGGATAGTCATGCAGTGCCAATAATTGGGCCTCCACTATAGACCGGGCCCGTCTAAGTGATTGGTTGTCCTGCAAGATGCCCTCTATGTCGTGCATCAAAGCATGACGAATTGTGCCTAGAATGAGGTTGGTATAGTACGTATTGTCAGCTGAACTCATCGGGGTCACCGGAGATGCCACAATAGAAGGTCCCGAAGCGGCAATAACAGCCAACATGTGTCTAGGTATTGCAGCCGGAACAGATAGCGCCATGACTGGAATGGAGGCCGTCGGTGGTACAGAGATGGCATGAACCAACATTGCCCGATGTATAGCCGGCTCTTCAACAGGCTCTTTCGCTAGTTCTTCAACCATCTCCGCAATCGAAGCTGTGTGAACTGGAGCATGAGCAACCTCAGCGACCATCTTCTCAACGGTCGGCGTGACCAACTCCTCAGCGATCTTCTCAACCAGCGCTTCAGCATCCGGCTCGTCAGCAATCTTCTCGGCCGATTCTTCCACAGTCTCTTTTGTCGGACTCCTGGTGGTTACGTTGGCACGCTCATCAGCAGCACTATCGACCATCGTCTCAGTAGCCACCTCGGCTGGAACCTCAGTTATCGGCTCGTCAGTAGCCGCGTCGACATGTTCTACATTAGTCTCCTCGGTTATCTCTCCGAGGACCATATCAGCCAACTCCTCAATCGTCTCCTCGGTGACTTATAAAATGACCTCGTCAACCAATTATTCGACAGTCATTTTTGTCGACCCTTCAACAGCTTGGCAGGCCAATGCTTTGACAGCCTTCGTTGTCAACCCTTCTAGGTGATCTTCGACCAGCCGCTAAGACGAATCCCCAAGATTCGCTAAAGACAGCTCCTCAGCATCTTTCTCGTCTACCGGCGCATCGGGATTATCCTCAACCCTTCTTTTGACATGGAGAGAAGGTACGGTAGAAGGATTCTGGGTAATATCCTCAGCATCCATGTCTACCTGGTCCGTTACGGGTACAGACTCTAGAGTCCCACCCTCGGCTGCCGCCACGTCGACCCCAGGTATCTCCACGGGCTCATCCTCGATCGGCCCCATGAAAGTTACCTGCTGGAGCAAAGCCAATTGCTCCGAAGAACCCTGAGTCTCATACTCAAAGGGAGTGGGAAGAAAGACATCTTTCGAGTCGGTAGTTTCATCAGCTGCAGTCTTCCCTCGGTCCCTACGACTCGAAACACCTCTGGGGCAGGTTCTTTGGGAAGTTCCCTAAGCCTCTCTGACCATGTGGGCCCCGTGTACACAAGCAAAGCAGTAATAAATAGAAAGTACGGAATGAAACCCCAAAAATAAAATACTAAGGTTTACCTGTGAGGGAGATTCAACGGGTGGGGCACTCTGTTCTAATAAAGACTGTCTGGAGGGTTCGCACCGTAGAGGAACAGCTGTTCTTGTTCTCTTGACAGGAGGAGGGCACACCCTTGAAGAAACTTGATGCTTTCTTGGGTTACTCAGGAGTACTTCCACTTCTCTCCCCTCCTGCGATGAGCTGGAGCCGTCTGTGGATCTACTCTACGATGATGCAAGCCCCTGAAGATGCACGGAGGCCAATTGAGGGGTCTCAAACTTCGTCCCCTCGAGCAAGCTTTACTCTCGATCGTACTCCGGTGAGAAGTTGTTCGCGATGCAGTAGAACTTTACAGAGGAATACAAGATATGAGTCTCCTCATGCATCGAGGGGATCATAAATTTTACTCCAGTACTACCGATATTATAATAATACCATGCCCGGGTGCCGTCCAATAGACTTCCTTCATAACCAAGACAGGAGCTCGGATTGCCCATCATAGTCTGGCTATAGCCAAGCTGACGTATGAATAGGCTCGACAAATAAGGCTCCAAGTTTACCCGGTTCTGATTTTGATACACCAAATAGGAAGGACGGATGGACTACAACAAGTGGAATGCACCAAAAGTTAAATCACTATCAACTAACTCATCATTCGCAAGGTAACCTTTGTACGTAGGCGAGACCCTGTTGAAAGTATAGTCGTCTAAATAGCCCAACATCTACCTGCAGACGGGGACACCCTGATGGAGCCATTTCATGCGATGATAGTTACGCAGCGTCGCATTTCCTTCCTCGTAACCATCGAGAGTGCTTGGGACTATCAAACTAGGGCGGTGTAATGCCAACCAACCCGTCAAGTAATGGTAAGGGAGTCCAACCTAAGGGAATTCATCGTTCCTCCCGTGGCACCTATTATCCTCTTGGAGAACTCTCGCAGACTTCGCAAGATGTCAAATACCATAACCGCCAGCAGAGCCAAGGAATGTTTGAAGGCCAGCCTCACAGCTGGCAAAATAAGTTCTCGACCAATCCGTCCCACGGGCCTAGAACCTCCTGGAACCACGGCTTTCCGTAGCCACATCATCAGAAAGGCGGCTAATATTGATTTTGGACTTAAAACAGTCAAATTCTGACAAAAGTAGTTGTGAACAGTAGAGGTGGGCTTTCCCTTAGTATCTACTGAGGGAGCAGATACCCCAGCTTCAGCCGTCAGATCGTCTACTTCATCAGCCGCATATGCCTTGCGTATGGTAAAATGAACCGTATCCGGCATCGACGGATGCTATGTGAATATATAATCCATCCAGGCCTTAATGTATGGTAGAGCATTCGTCCCGCCATGGCGCATGCATACTTGATGGTGTCAAAGCAATTCTTTGTACACAGCCATCATTTTGGGATATTTGTTCTCCAACACCAAAAACTCTTCCTTGTAAGGGGTATATTCCTTATATGGTTCGTCCCCTCACGGCAGCTTCGAGATGGCACGCATCTTATGGAGGACCAAGCCCATCTCTCTACGAAGGGTAAAGAAAGTCCTGGTATGTTGGTTAAATAGTTCCAACAAGGCTATAAACAAAGGCCGGTTGATCTCTATACCATGCTCGGTGGCCCTGATGGCACGACGCAGGCCCGTACCTAACAAGTCCTTTTTGAACCTACCTAATACCCATTGGGTTAGTTCATGCCATTCTGCCCTAGGATAGATCCAACCTTCGACACGAAAAACCTCCTTCGGATATGTACAACCCGTGGCCAGAAGCCTATTAGCAAAAAGAGAGGCACGGAACGTATGCACCTCTATGGTAAAGTCGCTGAGCAGATGACTGGGGAGTAACACGCGTAGCATAAATAATGGACCATCAGGTGAACTCTTGAAAGAATCCCTCTGATTAGAGTATCCATCCACTTGGATATAGCCAGTCATTAAACCCCTTCGTTTCGGGGTCAGATCCTATTTCACGAGACGCTTCTCAGCCAAGCAAAAGAAAATTGAGAGCGGGAGGTATTAGTTGACTGACGGAACGTACAAAGAAAGACTGTCATTCTTGAAGTACTAGTTTTTGTTTATCTCCAGGAGCTTGGTCTTTTCCAGAACCAGCTGATCGCCAAAAACGAATAAAGGTTTCAGCATCTTAATGACATCAGAGGAGAGAGACAACTTGCCTTGATCCATCATACGACGAAAGTATACGGGTTGTTGATCACGTATCATTGTTAGTCGCCCTTTCGGTTGACCTTGGGCAATCAGCTGCATGGCAGGATTAGTGAGCGCCTCGTCGACCTTTATGCCTAGGGTACAGTCCGTCGATTTTAGAAGGATATCCTCGAAGAGGGACGCGGACACAGGAACTCCACATAAACAAAGTGTGTCAGAAAAATATAAAATATCTCTGCAAAAATAGAAAGAGAAAGCACTGCACCGTAAAAAGAGAGCATCTGTACAGTCATTGTGCGAGCATCCACGCAGGCACTACCAAAGTCGTACCACGCGTCAGCCAACAAGCATCCGTACATGTACCTTATAAAAAGAGCTGCACATGGACACTGGATGTACGCCTACAGAAAGCCTCAGCACATCCGTAGTCATTACTTAGTAAAAAGTAACGACTATGTGCATCGGTTGATAAAGCTTTAGCACATTTTCAGAACGCCACTCCGAAGAATGGCACCCAGGCACATCAACAAGAAAAAGCATTAGCATATCTTCAAGACGACACTCCTAAGAGTCGACGCTCATATGCATCAGCAAACCAAGATTTCAATGACGATCAGACACCTACTAGCAATGGGTGGCCGTACATCTCCGTGTACCAAGACTCCTATGACAGGAGCTTGCTCAACGATGACGGCTTCTGAGGCTAACTGCTTTCCTTTGGCCTATCGAATGCTCGTTGTGGCCTCTCCAGCTTGTCTCACCGACGACGCTCTAGTTTGTCTAACACTCATCGCAGCTTCCCCAGCCAGTCTAGGGCTAGCCACTGCCCTGTTGGCCTTCTTGGAGCTCGTCGTAGGAGCTTTCGTGGTTCTTGATTTCTTGGGAGCCATGGCAGGAAAGCTAGGGTTCGAAGGAAGAAGAAAGCTCTGACAAAAAGCTTTTGTTGGAAGGAAAAAAGAAAGAAAACTTTTCTCTCCAAACAGCCCCTACTTATAGGGTGCGGCCACACAAGCAAAAGAAGACAAAACGCTTCGTGCTCGAAGAGACTCTTCGGACGACGTGGGAATTAAGAGTTGAGATCGTGATGACCAATTCCTAGAAACGAGGAGTTATGATCAACTTTTAATAAAACGATGGCTCAAGTCATTTAATACGGAAGGCTAAGCGTGCCGAAAGTCTGTCAGCAAGCGTATTGGACATTCGTTTGTAAAGGACATGTGTCATGCTTCTGTTCAAAGTATCCCGAGCTTGACTCAAGTTCGAAACACTTTGAAGGGGGTCTTGTAGAAGCATGAAAAAGTGTAGCCGTAACAAAAGCGCAAGTGATAAAAAGTCGCTGCACAAAAGTGCAGGTCTCTAAAAGCGCAGACAATAATAAAAAGTTACAACAGACAAAGTTGGTGCGTAAAAAGTTCTTTATTAAAATCATGTCTAGAAAGATCTATTCCAGATTCTTCATGGTTACATATAAATACTAAAATACCTAAAGTCTACAAGTGGACATTCTTCAGAAAGTGCGCAGCCCCTCAGACGCGCAGCTCGTCAGAACGAATCACTTCCTCGTCAGAGCAAACCACTTCCTAGCTAGACGCGGAGGAACTCTGATATGGCTAATGAAATAACCATTGGCCCGAGCCAGAATGCAGCTCCTGCTCGCCACACTACTGCGGCTCTTGAGTAGGGAAGAGCACAACGTGGGGCTCTTCGGATTGGCAATCAATCCAAACCCGGAAGCTTGGATCTCAAAGCCCTCCAAGATGTTGTTCAGGTTCGAACTACTTATGCCAAACGCTCAAGTGCATCTTAAAATCCAATATACATGGATATAGCTTCTTTGAACGAAGAGATCCACAACCAACAGTCGATTTGTGCAAGGCCAACGGCCGTTCTAAGCCAAGTCAGGATCGAGCATGACGGTGTGAATGCTAAGAGACAGTGGACGTAACTCTTCAGAAAAGCTTTCCTTTATATAGGCTGAGTGTGGTCCAACCCTAAATGCCACGTGTCAACCGGTCAAAGACCTCCAAATTAATGGGATGAACCTAGGACTCAGTATAGGCCTCAAAAATGAAGTCACGCTGAGTTGATCAGAACAAGTCACGCAGAGTGATCCGAGAAGCAGCACAAAAGATACGCTAAGTTCTGCCTGGCCATCTCCTTTAGAAGTCACGCAGAGACAGCTCAGCCATACGTCAGAATCATAATGACTGACAACACAACAGTCGAGAAACGTCTCCTCGTATGCCACGTATGCACAGAACTCGAGAGATCACAGCCGTCTTTTGCGTGATTTTCGAAATCTTCCTTAGCAAGACTCACTCTTCACCAAGTTGGCATGACTTTGGGTCTTATCTTCATTTAATGCGGCTGACAATATAATCAATGTCAGAGATTTTGTGTCAGACGAAGCGTGCCAAATCAAGACAGCTGGCGGTTTGCATGGATTCTGAACCTTCTCCTTCCTCAAAACATTGCGTGACTTTTGAGTTATTCTTCTCAAAGCCTGCGTGAATTCTGAAGTATTCTTCTTCAAAGCTTGCGTGGATTTCGCCTTCAACGAGTCTGCGTCAACGAATCTGCATGGATTTTTGCCTTCAGCAAGTCAGCGTAGATTTCATTTCAACTGGAGTACGTGGCAGCCATGCCACCGATCTCTCTCTCGCGTTCCCAGTAACTTGCACACGACCCATGCACTGATGCCATGTGTCCAACAGTTACGGTCCATGTCCAGTAACTACTCACTAACCCTGCGTGTATGTAGAGTCTGCGTGACTTTTCAAGTGCACCAGTGGTGAGGTAGTTATCTTTTCAGTTACTATTTTGACTCTATAAATAGAGTTCTTTTTCTCATTCATTGTACAGATACATTGATATCTACTGTCAAAATTTTGAGAGCTTTTCTTCTTTGTATAGTCCAAGGGATAAAGCGATCGTCTTCTAGATCGGATTCCTACAGTTGTAATTTTCCCAGAAACACAACAAATAAAGAGAATTTCTTTATGGAAAACAAATTGGCGACTCTGCTGGAGAAAACCATCTCCTCTTCTGAGATGGTAATAACTCAATGCGACACTTCGTCAATCGGCTCGACGAAGAAGGTGATGACGATCAAATTCGATCAACTCGTCTATGAAGAAATGCAGCGGGCTAAGGGTGGCAAGCCCACTCCAGTCTCCATTATCACTGCCAAGTCGAAGGGACACTCTGTCTATGTTCCTAAGAATCAGTTGGCAGTCAATGGTGAAGTCTCTGCCACAGTGTCTACTCCTAACACTGGCAAGAACTCTACTGCAAGCACGTACACTCTTGTGCGCTCGAAGATGACAGTAACTAAAAGTCACGCTGACAGTACTGGCTCCTTAGCCGAATCTGTTCCAGCGTGCAAATTTAACTCTAAAAGTCACGCTAATAGTACTGGCTCCTTAGCCGAATCTGTTCTAGCGTGCAAATTCAACTCTAAAAGTCACGCTGACAGTACTGGCTCCTTAGCCGAATCTGTTCCAGCGTGCAAATTCAACTCTAAAAGTCACGCTGACAGTACTGGCTCCTTAGCCGAATCTGTTCCAGTGTACAAATTCAACTCTAAAAGTCACGCTGATAGTACTGACTCCTTAGCCAAATCTATTCCAGTGTGCAATCCCACATTCAAAAGTCACGCTGACAGTACTGGCTCCTTAGCCAAATATGTTCCAGCGTGTAAATTCTAAAATCAAAAGTCACGCTAACAGCTCTGGTTCTTTAGCCAAATCTGTTTCAGCGTGTATTTCATCAGAGAAGAATAGCTCCTTAGTTATCTCTTCTTCTTCACCGAGTTCTACTAGAACTGGGGGTGGTCTTCCACACAAAGTCCCTTCGAAAAGGAATAACTCTTTAGTTGTTTCTTCTGCTCCTGTAGTTTTTACTTCAGGAACAGCTTTGGCTGATACTTTTGTTAGTCAAAGGAAAGGAGATGGTCTTTTGACTACTCTTCCTTCTGGACATTCTATGTCTCAAAACTTGAATGAGTCTAAGAAGAAACATTCCTTAATGTCTTCTTCTTTGATTTCTTCAAATTGGGCACAGAATCTGTCCATTAAAGAGGGTCTGTTACCAACTCCTAATCAAGGGAGTGGTTTAACTCTTTCTTCTCTGTAAATATCCAGATCAATGGAAGGAAAACTCTATGTTTCCAAAATTAATGTGTTACCTTCCACTGATTTAAGAACAAAACTCAGCACTTCTGGTGTTAAGAAACCATACCAATTGGATATGAAGATAAAAGATCCAGATGCAGAGTATGCAAGAAATTATGTGGCTCACATTAATCACTCTTTGTATAATCAAGAGCCATCAAGACCCAAGAACTGGAAGTATACTCCTCAATCTTCACAAACAGATTTACGGGAATATCTTCAACAGAAGAGGAGTAATTCTATATCAAAGGAACATGCTGAATATGACTTCTATCCAAGAGTCATAATTCAGTGCAGATGTCAATCAACAGTTCAAGACCATGGTGATCATGAATGTGACTTCCAGCCAAGAGTCACAATACAATGCAGATGTCAAAATAAACGACAGTCTGTCTTCAATAGGATTCAGTATGAACCTATGCCTGATAAAGATGAGCCTTTGTTTGCCTCTGTCAACATGACTTCTCGGGACACCGGGGGTAGATTTGATAGTCCAGATGGAGTATATAGAAACACCAGAGCAAGAGTCCTGGCTTCTAGTCAAAGAAATTTGATCCCTGAAATTGATTCTGAATTTCTTGGAGAATCTAACTTCCCACCTCTTCCTACTGGGGGTAATTCTCCTATAGTTGACTTTGATACACGAAGCAATGATTCAGAGTATACAACATCTACTAGTTCATCAATAATCCCTCATACAGTCACGACTTACATAGTTGATGGGAATACTGATGAACCTTCTTGTCACTCCCCGTTCCCGGAATGCGTATTTTATATATGTACAACTCATGAGCATTTATTTAGTATTTATCATGTAGTATTCTGTATTTAAATTTTTATGTTAATTAATTATCTGCTCTTTAAATTCCATGTTAATTTTATTTTTGCAATTTTATTTCTGCAATTATATTTCGGCAATTTTATTACCTGTATTTTATTTTGCTGCTTTAGTGTTATTTGGTTCGGCCTTATTGGGTTCGGATTGGTGGTGGATCTGTGCAACCCGGCCCACTAGCTTCCACCTACCACCCCCTTCCTATTTAAAGCTTCTATCTCTTTCTCTCTCCTCATTACTTCATTCTCACCATTACTTCTTCTTCTTCCTCTCATTACTCCCCACCACCTACCAGCAGCAGGAGAAGGCAAGTGCAAACTTGCTTCTCAATCACCCATTTTTAGTTCATTTGCCTTCTTCTCGTGATTCCAAGAGAGATTAGTTCTTAGCATTTTTGATTTCTACGGCTGGTTTTCTCTAGATCTAAGTTATAGTATTTCGGCTGCTCATGGGTTCTTGATCCACCAACTTAGCGTGTATTTCCGGCACTGGAACAAGGCTCCATGGGACTTGGAGTTTGGGAGATGTTTCACGCACACGTTCTTACGTGCTCGCGTAAACATCAGCCCAGTCACGCACACATCTATACGTGTTTGCGTGTATTCTTAGTCACGCTCACGTTCTTACGTGTCCGCGTGTATTCTTAGTCACGCTCACGTTCTTACGTGTCAGCGTGTATTTTTAGTCACGTTCACTCTGTGCGTGCGTGTATTTTTAGTCACGCTCACTCTGTGCGTGCGTGTATTTTCAGTCACGCTCACTCTGTGCGTGCGTGTATTTTCAGTCACGCTCATATCCTTGCACTTGCATGCGTGACTTTTTACGCTGCGCTTGCGTGCGTGACTTTTCACTTCACGTTAAGCCAGCGTGAATTTTGTATCACTTTTCACGCTCATGCTTACCAGCGTGTATCACTTTTCACGCTCACTCATTCAGGCTAGACTTAACGTACTTTTCACGCATACGATTCTTGCGTGACTTTTGGACTTAGCTTAGACTTGTTAGCATGACTTCCTGATTTGGGAGTTTTTATTTGTTCTATATTTTATTCATTTAATAGTAGCATGATAATTACCTATTATATCCTTACGCCTTTTTTTGCATGAACCCGAAAATCTTAGCATGTTAATATTTTAATACCTATGGTTGTGTATTAGTGCCAAATGTCTGGATTGGTATATGGATATCCAGTGAGACTGGAACTTGACCTTGAAAGTTATAGACTCAACCCTATTTAATGATAAATGACTTTCATGCCTTGTCACCATTAATGACGATGGTTATTTAACTAATTGATCATGCGTTCCTAGTTGGAACTAAGAGACTGGCTAGTCATCTTATTAAAATGAATGAATGAGACACGTTCATGTTATGAACTATTGCAATCGACTGGCTGATCCCGAAATATTGACATACATGCACATGCAGGCTTCAATCTATTTATTTATTTATTTGTCTATTTATTTATTTTCTACAAAAGAAGCATGTGTATCTTATGGTCAAGGCATGATTACCGTGGTTAGATTTGATTGTTGCATTACGCTATGTAAGACCTGCAACCTAACCGCACTGGTATCGTTGTAGAGTTGTGCATATCGTACCCCGTACGAAAGTACTCATTGGAATGACCATGATCCACGGCATGGGACTTCACTCAACGTAGGGACTATTAAGTTAAATAAAATAATAATTGCATGGAGAGAATGGATTCCCGAGTTCTTATATGGCAGCCCCCTTGGGACGAGTAGTACCCGACGGGCCGGCTAGTTCCCACAGATACTGTAAATCTGCCACACGGGCAGGGAACAGTATCTGCTTTTATTATTATAGTATATTGTATATTGACGGGCGTCCTGCTAGGACTCGTCTAATTCATGCATGGCGCACATGATTGACTGGATAGACTAGCCTTGCTCGCACATAGTAAGAACTGAGGAATCTTTATTGCATGATTCCAGGATAACTTGGGACTCATAATAGCAAGCCGTAGGAATTGATTGGCCGTTCAAGATGATTTGTTTGTATACTGTACTACTCTGTTACCTAACTAGGATGATCAGAATGTCAGGACATGACGGGCCAACTTCTGTCCTTGTTTGGTTGGGAGGTTGGTTCGAAGTGTCGTGATGTGATATGAATCCTAGTGGAAAGCAGAGATCTATTATCATTATATTCTTTTACTTACTGGTTTATGTCCTTCATATCGTCCTTCCTTGTGGTACTTGCTATTAGAGGTCTAACCTCTCTGGTTTTGCATGGCCAGATTTAGAGCCGGTTCCCGAGGATCCAGCGTACTTCTACCTCCAAGATGGTTAATACTAGAGGCATGATAGCAGGAGGACTCGAGTGGGTTCCTTACTTCACCGCTCGTTTTGTTATATACTTTTATACTTAGTCGTTTGGCACCGACATGTTAGTCGGATTGTCTTGTACTTACTTTTACATGATTATAATTAAGTCGGACTGCAGCTGATAACAATTGTGTATACTTGCTATACCATCTGGCTATGTTTTGTAAAGCCAGATCTCAAGAACATTTTGACTGAGCGTTTGGAACGCCTTACTGCTTTATCTTACATGTTCTCTATTACTGTTTCTTGCTTGAATGATTGAGACAATAGATATGAAATGACCATAGTAAGACTCTTATGTAGTATGCACCCCCTCGTCTGGTTAGACAGCATTGATCGTATTATACGGTATTCATCTACCCGTAATACGTAGCTGGCTGAGTCACTCCCCCGCTCTCCAGTATTCTGGTTCTGGGGCGTGACAAGGTTTTAGTGGTGGCCCATGCAGGTCTGATTTCAGACTTGTGGGGTGTTTTGATTTATAGGATGTCTCAATCACACATATTTCCCCTAGATCTCATGATTCGTTATTCTCAAACCCTTGCTTGACATTCCGGTATCCTTTGACTTCATCGATCCTTCATGTCCGGTTGTTTGACTGTTCTCTTATCCCTTTTCTTAGGGGCACTTCGTCCGTATCAGTCAGAGCTGGGCAGCAACAACAAAGGCAACAAGGACAACCTGACCAGGATGGTCAGCAACCAGGGCCAGTCTCACCTCAGGAGACTATCCAGGAAGAAGTGATAGTAGAACCAGCAGTTGGGCCGCAGTATCCAGATATTCCAGACCCACCCATAGTTCCACCTACCCCTGTGGAAGTGGACACACCAGCCCTTCTGGAGATCATGAGAGGAATGATGGCTGCTCAGCAACATCAGATGTTAGCCCAGCAGCGCATGCACGCTCAGCTACAAGAGCAGAATGTGTTGCTCAACCAAGGATTGCAGACGGCTTTGGAGAGGGGAGTGAGGGCTGATTCAGGAGCATCAGCCAGGTTTTGTAAGTACAACCCTCGCTGTTTCGAGGGCATGGAGGATGCCATCTCAGCAGATGCATGGCTTAAGGATATGGAGGCTATTCTGACAGCAGCTAAGGTACCGGCAGAAGAGCGTGTGGATCTAGTGAAGTTGTTACTTCAGGATCTCGCACGTGATTGGTGGGAAGCAGAGGAAGTAGGCATCAGACGTCCTGTGGCTTGGGACGATTTTACTGCAAGATTCAAGACTAAGTACTATAGAGTTGTGGCACAGTTTGAGCTACAACAGAAATTTATCAACCTCAGGCAGGCCGGCAAGACTGTAGATGCTTATGCATCGGAGTTCTGCAGATTGAGTAGATTCGCCCCAGAGATGGTAGCAATGGAGCGCCAGAGGGCCATGAGGTTTCAGCAAGGGTTTCATCTTGAGCTCTTGCAATTGATAGAAGGGCACAATTACCAAACTTTTGATGAGATATTGACGGCAACTCGAAGGCATGAGCTCACCATTCAGAGGCTTGCGACAAGGACTGGGGGTCAAAAGAGATCCCACAGTCAGATTGAAGGAGGAGGGGGAGCAGCGCCCCGAACAACAGTATCATCCACTGGCATTCGTATCCATGATATAGCGATACGAGGACCAGTACCACCACCCAGGCAGCAGCAGCATCAAGGCAGGGGCCAGCAGCAGCATCAGGCTAGGCCGCAGCATGGAAATCAGCAAGGAGGTCGAGGGCAGGCATTCACTCTGTCCTTGGAGGAGGCATTGGCATCGGGAGATGTTGTGACAGGTAACATTCTCGTCGCCTCATATCCCGCAGTAGCATTGTTTGATTCGGGAGCATCCCATTCATTTATATCTGTACGATTTGTGACACGACTATGAATGGAGTTCGAGGCATTGCCAGGGAGGTTGAATATACTCACTGGTAATGGGCTCGTAAGGGTTAGTAGAGTTATCCTAGCGTGTAGTATTGTAGTTTGCGGGCATTCCTTACCCGCCCAGTTGATAGAATTTCCTGTAGGAAATTTCGACGTTATCTTAGGCATGGACTGGCTGAAAGACAGTCATACGACAATAGATTGTCGTAGAGGGAGTGTATCTTTTGATATTCCAGGCATGAAGAGGTTTACCTTAGTCAGATCAGAGGCAACTCAGCAAGAGCAGGGAGTAGTGACGGCAATGGAGGAAGTTCAGATTCCGAAGGTAGTTGAAGAATTTCTAGACGTATTTCCTGAAGAACTTCCAGGTCTACCACCAGTTAGAGATATTGAGTTCAGTATAGAATTGGCACCAGGAACTAAACCGATATCAGATCGAGTTTACAGAATGGCGGATTCAGAGCAGGCCAAGGTATATGAGCACATAGAGGAATTGAAGGAGAAGAAGTTCATTCAAGCTAGCGTGTCACCATGGGCAGCACCAGTGGTACTTGTGGGAAAGAAGGATGGGTCGTCCAGATTATACATTGACTACAGGAAGCTTAATGCGGCGACAGTGAAGAACAAGTACCCATTACCCAGGATCGACGACTTATTTGATCAGTTGAGCAAAGCTAGAGTTTTCTCCAAGATAGATCTTCGTTCAGGGTACCATCAGGTGAGAGTTCGGAAGGAAGATATCCCCAAGACAGCTTTCAGGTCAAAGTATGGGCATTACGAGTTCTTAGTAATGCCGTTTGGTTTGACCAATGCTCCAGTAATATTTATGGATTTGATGAACCGCATCTTTATGCCATATTTAGACCAGTTTGTCGTTGTGTTTCTTGACGATATTCTCGTATACTCTGCTAGTGAAGAGGAGCATGAAGACCACCTCAGGAAAGTATTGCAGGTTCTGAGAGAGAACCAGTTGTATGCCAAGCTCAGTAAGTGTGAGTTCTGGACGGATCATATTTCATTTTTGGGTCATATCATATCAGGAGCTGGAGTAGCAGTGGATCCCAAGAAGGTAGAAGCAGTAGAGAGTTGGCCAGTACCCAAGACCGTAGCAGATGTGCAGAGTTTCTTGGGATTGGCAGGATATTACAGAAGGTTTGTGTCAGACTTTGTAAGGCTTTCAGCGCCCATGACCCGTTTGACCCGGAAGGATGTGCCATTTGTTTGGTCGGCAGAATGTCAAGCATCATTCGAGACTTTGAAGCAGAAGTTGATATCAGCACCTATCCTTATATTGTCGGTTGGACCCGGAGGTTTTACAGTATATTGTGATGCGTCAGGTAAAGGACTTGGATGTGTCCTTATGCAACATGGGAAGGTGATAGCATATGCATCTAGGCAGCTTCGGGACCATGAGAAGAATTACCCAACTCATGATTTAGAGTTGGCGGCAGTAGTGTTTGTTCTGAAGCTATGGAGGCATTACTTATATGGTGACCGAGTAGAAATGTACACAGACCATAAAAGTCTGAAGTACATCTTTACTCAGAAGGAACTGAACATGAGGCAGAGAAGGTGGTTGGAGTTGATCAAGGATTATGACGTGGAGCTTCAGTATCACCCATGCAAGGCTAATGTAGTGGCAGACGCTCTCAACAGGAGAGGCGGCGCATTTATGTTGACAACGCAGAAGCATATCTTAGAAGACCTTCAGGAGATGGGCATCGAAGTTATATTTCCTAGTAATGTAAGAGTTCTAACTAGTCTACAAGTCCAATCTGACTTAGTAGACAGGATCAAGGCAGCTCAGGCACAGGACCCAAGGATTCAGAAGCTTAGGGCAGAATGTGAGTCAGGGCTCAGGAAGGAGATAAGAATTCATGAAGATGGTACACTTAGGTTCGGATCGCGTTTATGTGTGCCTAGTGGAGATATCAGACAGGAGGTTATGGCAGAAGCTCACAGTTCTCAGTATTCTATTCACCCTGGAGGGACCAAGATGTACCAAGATATCAAGCAGCACTTCTGGTGGAACGGGATGAAGAGAGAGATAGCTAGATTTGTTTCCCGTTGCTTGGTATGTCAGCAAGTGAAGGCAGAACAGCAGAGGCCAGCTGGGTTATTGCAACCACTTCCTATTCCAGAATGGAAATGGAAGCATATTACAATGGACTTTGTGACCGGTTTACCGAGATCACCAAGTGGTAAGGATGCTATTTGGGTGATAGTAGACCGGCTTACGAAGGTAGCACACTTTCTTCCTTTCAGAGTAGGACAATCTACAGAAAAGTTGGCAGAGTTGTATATGCAACAGATAGTCAGGCAGCATGGAGTCCCTGTCAGTATTGTGTCGGATCGAGATACCCGCTTTACATCACACTTCTGGAAGAGCTTACATCATAGTCTGGGTACCAAGTTAAGATTTAGCACGGCTTACCATCCACAGACGGATGGGTAATCAGAAAGGACAATTCAGACTTTAGAAGACATGTTGCGAGCTTGTACTCTAGATTTTGGAGGGTCTTGGGAGAGTCACCTGCACTTGGTCGAGTTCTCATACAACAATAGTTATCAAGCCAGTATCCAGATGGCACCATTTGAAGCATTATATGGTAAGAAGTGCAGGTCACCGCTTGCATGGGATGATATCGGGGAGTGGAAGATACTAGTCCCAGAAATGATGGTTCAGACGGTTGAAGTAGTTAAAGGGATTAGAGAGCGACTTCGAGTTGCGCAGGACCGGCATCGTCATTGGGCTGATCAGCATCGTAGGCCGTTAGAGTTCTCTGTTGGGGACCACGTATTCTTGCGAATCTCACCTACTCGTGGGGTCATTAGATTTGGCGTTCGCGGGAAATTGAGTCCGCGGTACGTGGGCCCATTCGTTATCCTTGATCGGATAGGCGATGTTGCTTATCGTTTATCCCTCCCACCTTCGTTACGAGAGGTGCATGACGTGTTTCATGTATCTCAATTACGTAGGTATGTATCGGACCCAAGTCATGTCCTCGATCACTCTGAGCTGGTTGTTGGTACCAACCTGTCTTACGAGGAACAGCTTGTGTCCATTTTGGACCGAAGAGAGAAGATACTCAAGAACCGAACAATTAATCTTGTCCGTGTTGCTTGGGGTCATCACTCCTTGGGAGAGTCAACGTGGGAACGTGAGGATGATATCCGATCACGGTATCCACACCTGTTTGACTCACAAGGTATATCTTTTTCTGTATACCTTGATTGTCTTGATTTCTCATGCTTATCGCCTTATGGATAGAACTACCTGATATCATAGATTGATGGATTTACATATATAGTACTTGCTTCTGATATGGTAAAAATGATTGCTTGCTCACTAGAATTGCTTGTATTAGTTTAGCTCCGATGTTTCTATCCTGCTTGGATTTGAAATTCCGAGGACGGAATTTTTCTAAGGTGGGTAGAGATGTCACTCCCCGTTCCCGGAATGCATATTTTTATATATGTACAACTCATGAGCATTTATTTAGTATTTATCATGTAGTATTCTGTATTTAAATTTTCATGTTAATTAATTATCTGCTCTTTAAATTCCATGTTAATTTTATTTCTGCAATTTTATTTCTGCAATTATATTTCGGCAATTTTATTACCTGTATTTTATTTTGCTGCTTTAGTGTTATTTGGTTCGGCCTTATTGGGTTCGGATTGGTGGTGGATCTGTGCAACCCGGCCCACTAGCTTCCACCTACCACCCCCTTCATATTTAAAGCTTCCATCTCTTTCTCTCTCCTTATTACTTCATTCTCACCATTACTTCTTCTTCTTCCTCTCATTACTCCCCACCACCTACCAGCAGCAGGAGAAGGCAAGTGCAAACTTGCTTCTCAATCACCCATTTTTAGTTCATTTGCCTTCTTCTCGTGATTCCAAGAGAGATTAGTTCTTAGCATTTTTGATTTCTACGGCTGGTTTTCTCTAGATCTAAGTTATAGTATTTCGGCTGCTCATGGGTTCTTGATCCACCAACTTAGCGTGTATTTCCGGCACTGGAACAAGGCTCCATGGGACTTGGAGTTTGGGAGATGTTTTACGCACACGTTCTTACGTGCTCGCGTAAACATCAGCCCAGTCACGCACACGTCTATACGTGTTTGCGTGTATTCTTAGTCACGCTCACGTTCTTACGTGTCCGCGTGTATTCTTAGTCACGCTCACGTTCTTACGTGTCAGCGTGTATTTTTAGTCACGCTCACTCTGTGCGTGCGTGTATTTTTAGTCACGCTCACTCTGTGCGTGCGTGTATTTTCAGTCACGCTCACTCTGTGCGTGCGTGTATTTTCAGTCACGCTCACTCTGTGCGTGCGTGTATTTTCAGTCACGCTCATATCCTTGCGCTTGCATGCGTGACTTTTTACGCTGCGTTTGCGTGCGTGACTTTTCACTTCACGTTAAGCCAGCGTGAATTTTGTATCACTTTTCACGCTCATGCTTACCAGCGTGTATCACTTTTCACGCTCACTCATTCAGGCTAGACTTAACGTACTTTTCACGCATACGATTCTTGCGTGACTTTTGGACTTAGCTTAGACTTGTTAGCATGACTTCCTGATTTGGGAGTTTTTATTTGTTCTATATTTTATTCATTTAATAGTAGCATGATAATTCCCTATTATATCCTTACGCCTTTTTTTTGCATGAACCCGAAAATCTTAGCATGTTAATATTTTAATACCTATGGTTGTGTATTAGTGCCAAATGTCTGGATTGGTATATGGATATCCAGTGAGACTGGAACTTGACCTTGAAAGTTATAGACTCAACCCTATTTAATGATAAATGACTTTCATGCCTTGTCACCATTAATGACGATGGTTATTTAACTAATTGATCATGCGTTCCTAGTTGGAACTAAAAGACTGGCTAGTCGTCTTATTGAAATGAATGAATGAGACACGTTCATGTTATGAACTATTGCAATCGACTGGCTGATCCCGAAATATTGACATACATGCACATGCAGGCTTCAATCTATTTATTTATTTATTTGTCTATTTATTTATTTTCTACAAAAGAAGCATATGTATCTTATGGTCAAGGCATAATTACCGTGGTTAGATTTGATTGTTGTATTACGCTATGTAAGACCTGCAACCTAACCGCACTGGTATCGTTGTAGAGTTGTGCATATCGTACCCCGTACGAAAGTACTTATTGGAATGACCATGATCCACGACATGGGACTTCACTCAACGTAGGGACTATTAAGTTAAATAAAATAATGATTGCATGGAGAGAATGGATTCCCGAGTTCTTACATGGCAGCCCCCTTGGGACGAGTAGTACCCGACGGGCTGGCTAGTTCCCACAGATACTGTAAATCTGCCATACGGGCAGGAAACAGTATCTGCTTTTATTATTATGGTATATTGTATATTGACGGGCGTCCTGCTAGGACTCGTCTAATTCATGTATGGCACACATGATTGACTGGATAGACTAGCCTTGCTCGCACATAGTAAGAACTGAGGAATCTTTATTGCATGATTCCAGGATAACTTGGGACTCATAATAGCAAGCCGTAGGAATTGATTGGCCGTTCAAGATGATTTGTTTGTATACTGTACTACTCTGTTACCTAACTAGGATGATCAGAATGTCAGGACATGACGGGCCAACTTCTGTCCTTGTTTGGTTGGAAGGTTGGTTCGAAGTGTCGTAATGTGATGTGAATCCTAGTGGAAAGCAGAGATCTATTATCATTATATTCTTTTACTTACTGGTTTATGTCCTTCATATCGTCCTTCCTTGTGGTACTTGCTATTAGAGGTCTAACCTCTCTGGTTTTGCATGGCCAGATTTAGAGCCGGTTCCCGAGGATCCAGCGTACTTCTATCTCCAAGATGGTCAATATTAGAGCCATGATAGCAGGAGGACTCGAGTGGGTTCCTTACTTCACCGCTCATTTTGTTATATACCTTTATACTTAGTCGTTTGGCACCGACATGTTAGTCGGATTGTCTTGTACTTACTTTTACATGATTGTAATTAAGTCAGACTGCAGCTGATAACAATTGTGTATACTTGCTATACCATCTGGCTATGTTTTGTAAAGCCAGATCTCAAGAACATTTTGACTGAGCATTTGGAACGCCTTACTGCTTTATCTTACATGTTCTCTATTACTGTTTTTTGCTTGAATGATTGAGACAATAGATGTGAAATGACCATAGTAAGACTCTTATGTAGTATGCACCCCCTCGTCTGGTTAGACAGCATTGATCGTATTATACGGTATTCATCTACCCGTAATACGTAGCTGGCTGAGTCACTCCCCCGCTCTCCAATATTCTGGTTCTGGGGCGTGACACTTCTTCTTCCTTGACTCCTCAAGATCAAAGAATTGCTTCTTTGGAACAGCAAATGAAGTCTATGACTGACACAATGAAGTCGATGTATGAACTCATGACAGCTCAGTTGCAAAATCGACAGACTGTATCAGATGCCATACCAGTTGATACTGATATAAATCCAGTACAAGTTCCTCCAGCAGCACAATCCAATACTCCTGGACCAGCTCAACCAAATCCTAGTCTCTCTGGAGCTGGGGGTAGTGCTTACAATGCTGTTCCTCCTCCCAACTATTCTCTACAAGCCACAACTCCACAATCTTCGGGAGTTATCTCTGAAGAATTGAAGAATCTCAAAACTCAATTCGAGGCATTCAAACAGAAGGATGGTTTACAAAGGTTAGGTATCAAGCAGCCTTATCCGATAGAATGGAAGCAAGTATCATATCCTCCTAAATACAAGCCTCCTACTATCTCATTCTATGATGGAACCACTTCTCCAAGTCAGTTTATCAATCACTTTGAAGTGATGACTGATCAACTACAACCAAGTGATGCCCTCCTTACTCGGGTATTTATTGGATGTCTCAAGGGAACGGCTTATGAATGGTATAGAAGTCTCCCAGATGGGAGTATTACCTCATTTGCTGGTTTCAAACAGATGTTTCTTGAAAGGTTCTATGAAGGGCTTAATGACATGACTATGTCTGCTCTTATTAGAATCAAGCAGAAAAATAATGAATCTACAGAGGAATACATTGAATGGTTTCGAAGAGAAGCTCTGAAGATGCCTCTTGGAACTCCTGATGCTGTCACCATTGACACGTGCAAATCAAACTTGTTGCCAATCATCAGTATGTGGACAGGGTCCACTCAATTTTAAGATTGGCCTTCCTTCATAGTCAGTGCCAAAGCTGCAGAAATCAGTACTGAAACCTTCAAAGGTTTAGGAGTGCAGATGACTCCTAAAGAAACAGGACAAGGTGCTAACAATAAAAATAATGCTCGCAAAGGAAAAAAACTCTTGAAGTTAATCTTCAGAGCAAAGATGCATCAAATGTTTAAACTCCTGCCTCTACAACTCAACAATCAAGAACACCTCGCCCCAGAGAAGAATATTCTTTTGATGACGACGATGTCCTTGGTATCTTTAAATGTCTGCTGAAAGGTAATAAAATACAATTACCAGAGATCAAGAAACCTGATGAAGCTGGTAAGACAGATCATCCTAAATACTGTCCATATCACAGAATGCTGGGTCATACAATTCGTACATGTTATGTACTGAAAGGAAAGATTCAAGAAATGATTAAATCTGGAGCTATCTCTCTTACTCCAAAAGAGAAGACCGTCACCTCCAACGTCGTCTCTATGCAATTTGGAAATTTCCCTCCTCAACTCCTTGAAAGTGGGATTGTTCCTATTCCCAAGGCAACTCTTGACATAGTGAATCTTCCTCCTCCACAGTCTGAAGGATTAGTGCCAATCACTTTGGAAACAGGGGAAATCATGTGGATCCATCCTGATCTAGTGGCAGATTTTGAATCGCCTTCTCCTCAAAAGATTTCTTCTCAAAAATCCAAGAAGGCTGGAAAGATCAAGTCATGTCATATGACTTCTCTTGGGTCTACCTCTGACACAGAGCCAAAAGACAAAGAAGAAGCACTTGTTAGTGCTACTCGAACGGGGAAACCTTACCTAAAGGATTATTCTAAAAATTCTGAAGATCCTACTGATATCCCTTCAGATGCTAAAGATGTTCCTAACGTTCCTCCTGAAGAAGAATCATCTACTGAACCTGTTCCTCCCAAGCCTACGTGTCACGACCCGCACCCGCAAAAAGGGCACGTGACGCGACAACGCCCAGCCCTCACCGAAAAATCGGCGAGGAACGCTGTGGATTTCTCTACTTCTAAACAGTTTATATATATAACAAAAACCTGTCGAGAATATGGTCAACTCCGAACGGAGGACAAGCAATGAATATATATACGAGTACTCAATCACGACTCTAAGATAACAAAGTAAAGACTGAAATGAAAAGACAACAAGACGATAAAATAATATATGACCTGTCAAGTCCAACACAAAGAATATATACAGTCCAAGTCTCTAATACAGTCCATAGTAATAACAGACTCAAAAGTAGCTGGAGACAAATTCCAGCATAAAAGACCTACTCTAACTAAGTAATAGGTAGGGTCTCGTCAGGCGGAGCTAAGCCCTGCTGGACTAAAGTCTCCAGGTCTATGCCCACTACGTCATCCGGACCGTAGTAGGTACTGTAGTCTCCCTCATCTGCATCTGTAATATTTTCAACATATCCTGTCAGGATGGAACGAGCACAATCCACTAACAACATTTCACAAGATATGACAAAAGCTATAATCTGTAAATAGAGAGTATATACAAGAAAATCATGGAATGTACATGTGAGAATCATGGCAAGGTAAGCTGTAAAACTAAAGCTAGAACAAGGCAAGTAAACTGATCATGGCATGTACAAGAGTCAAGAACCATATATCTAGGTGTGTGAATACTAGCTACAACATGTGGCCGGATTGGGTCTGCACAAGGTTATGATCAGTCAATCCCACGTGGAGTGTAGGATTGGTAGCATTCAAGGTCTACAAGAATAAACAAGGTGGATAATGACCACACATCTACACTAGTACTCCCCGTCCCCGACTGGTAGAGTGGATCCAAGCAAGACACGTTATGACACGGGATTCTACGAGAAGGGAGCAAGTCTTCTCGAGAATCGGTGTCCATATACTGCACAAGAACTACAAGGGGGCTTGCACAAGATATACCAAGATAACGAGGAATAACATCTCATGTCGGGATCCATGAATACCAATCCGTGTGACCAATGTGTCGAGAACAAGCATATCTACACTAATTACATGGATTATATCAGTCAGCATAAATTGGAAAAGTGTCAGAGAATGTACTCGCCTGAAATATGATATGGTACGTCAACCGGAGCAAATGCAGTATCTCGAGGACCTATAGAGAACAAGACGATCAATACTAAGTTTAGGAAGTAAAGTTAAATCAAAATAAACCCTATTTAGTCATTCTAGGTCAAGACATGTCTAGTCGGGTCAATCTTGGTCATAGGAGAACATTAGAAGTTCAACCGGATCAATCTAGGTCGAAAACTGACTTACCGTTGACTTTTGGTCAACGGGTCAATTCTGGTCAACTCGAGGTCAACACTAGGTCAACACTGAGTCAACCCTAGGTCAAACAAGTCAAATGTTGACTAACAGTTGATTTTCAGTCAACTGGTCAACTCTGATTTGGTTTTGGTCAATTCTAAGTCAAGTGTTGACTTGAAGTTGACTTTTGGTCAAAAAGTCCACTCTTGGTCAACGGAGGTCAAGACTAGCCTAAACTACCCTCATATAGTCATTACCTACCAAGACAACTTATTTCTAATCCCATCTTAGAAGTCAAACTCAATATCTCATCAATACCCAATTTCCTACATTTACCCTTTTCATTCTCCTTCTCATTCTCCTTCCCATTCTCCTTCCTATTCTCCTTCCTCATTCTCCTTCCTATTCTCCTTCCTCATTCTCCTTCCTATTCTCCTTCCTCATTCTCCTTCCTATTCTCCTTCCTCATTCTCCTTCCTATTCTCCTTCCTCATTCTCCTTCCTCATTCTCCTTCCTATTCTCCTTCCTCATTCTCCTTCCTATTCTCCTTCCTCATTCTCCTTCCTATTCTCCTTCCTCATTCTCCTTCCTATTCTCCTTCCTCATTCTCCTTCCTCATTCTCCTTCCCATTCTCCTTCCTATTCTCCTTCCTATTCTCCTTCCTCATTCTCCTTCCCATTCTCCTTCCTATTCTCCTTCCTATTCTCCTTCCTCATTCTCCTTCCTATTCTCCTCCTCATTCTCCTTCCTATTCTCCTTCCTCATTCTCCTTCCTCATTCTCCTTCAACCACACACACATCCATGCCATGCCATGCCTGGCCGAACCTGCTGTCCTCTACACCAACACAAGGACACACACACACAACCACATACACATATATACACATAAATAATCCTCCATATATATATATATATACATACATATACATATATACACACACACACATATACATATATATATACATATACATATATAATTTCCCACACACACACTCTTACACACATACACAACTACAACACCACCCTCATCCTCTCCTCTCACAACACACACAATTATATATACATACATACATACATACATATGTATATATATATATATATAAAATTCCTAACCAACCTACAACTAGAATTTATGGGAAACCTAACAAGTTAGGGGGCAAAATGAAGAGGAGAGCATCCTCTACAACATTAATGAAGGGAACAAAAATAAAGGAGGAGTTAATGGGGGGTTTATGACATACCTAAAGCTTGGAGAGAGAGAGAGAACTTGGAGAAAGAAAAGAATTGTGGAAGAAAAAGAAGAAGAAGACTTTGTGATGTAGAAGAGAGGGGGGTTCATGCATGGCCGGCCACCTTAGGGGGTTATTGGGTTGGGACCCAATAGCCCACAACCCTATAATCCTAAGTTTGGGTTCAATTCAAGTTTGGGTTGGTTCGGTTCGATTCGGTTTGATTTTAAACAACTAATTAAGTCTCTAAACAGACTAATTAAGTCATGGAAAGTAGGTTAATAATTTCTAACCCATTTATGATGGTACATGGGCTAAGCCCAGCTAGTATGGGGGTTCCACTAGGGTCCAGGCTACCCGGGTCTCCAAATTGGGTCCGAATTGGATAAAATTCAAACCAACCCAAATAAATTCCTAAAAATCACATAAAATCATAATAAATTCCTAAAATATTATAAAACTTGAAAATGACAAAAATACCCCTAATTTGAAAAACTGGGGGTGACAAATCTACCCTCCTTAAAAAATTTCGTCCTCGAAATTCAAACGGTAGTACTCTTCTATAGGTCAAGCACCCCACAATCAAGGTCTACTAAATTTTATCCTAAGTTATATAACATGTAACCCAGGCAATCAGAACACATGCATGGTTTTAAATCTCTACAGTATCGTGTTATTGCAGTCTTCATTGGGGTTTCTATTTAATCTAGCATGATCATCACATATGCAAACTAAAGGTACTAAGAAAGCAATCATCAATCAATGGGCGAAAAGAACAGGTAAAAAGAAAGGGCAAGATCCTACCTCCTAGTCCAATGCGTGCAGGATCCTCAACTGCCATCGCAAAAACCCTGTCCTGGCGGGGTATATCCCGCTGCTGGTGGGGGGCGTGATGCGGTGCCATAGGTGGCCTACCCTGTGCTCCTTGAGCTGCACGACGATGGTTCGTAGGACAATCTCTCAACTGATGTCCAGCCTCCCCGCAATAGAGGCACAAGCCCAGCCTCTTCCGGCAGACCTCCCAGATGTGACCGGACTTCTTGCAGTAGCCGCAAGGAGCCCCATGCTGTGCCTGCCTCTGCTGAGCGTGCTGCACCTGCTGCTGGACCGGTGCTCTGGCCTGCACCTGCGGCTGGTGATGCTGGAACGACTGATGCTGAAGCTGAGGGCGCTTAGCAGGCCCTGCACTGCTACTGGCCCCAGAAAACACATCTCGATCCCTCTTCGGCTTCAAGCCCAAGTCCCTCTCTACCTTCCGAGCCTCTGCGTAAACCTCCGCATATGTCGCGTAGAAAGAAGGGATCTGGAACTTGATATCCCAAGCCAATCCCTCCCTGAAGCGCTCCGCTCTGATCACCGGGTCACTCACCATGTACTCGGCATATCGGCTCAGCCGGCCGAACTCCGCCGCGTACTCCTCTACGGTCATGCTGCCCTGCTGCAGGTTCTGGAACTGCCGCACTAGGCCAATCTTGTCCGTAGGGGAAAAGAACTTCTCTCTGAACAAGGTCCTGAACTCCGCCCAAGTATGGCCCTCTCCTGCAAGAGCCGGCTCATTCCGGAACCATGTCCGGGCAATATCTAACAACTGCAACCCAACCGCCTCGACCCTCAGGTCGGCTGCCAGGCGGCAGGCTCCCATCTGGCGCTCGATATCCTCGAGCCAATCATCTGCATAGATAATGCCCTCAGTCCCCTTGAAATCCCTCGGGCCAAGCTTCTTGAAAGCATGGATATCCCCGATCTTCGGCTGCTGCTGCTGAACCTCCCTCTGTGGAGCCTGACGCTCCACTGCCGCCATAGCCAATCTGTGCGCATCCTCCATCCCCTGGCGTATAACCTCTGTCTGCCTCAACTGAGCCTCGTGCTGAGCCTCGTGCTGAGCCCGCTGGGACTCAAGCACCTGGTGGAAGAATGCTAGCATCTGCCCCATATCCGTGGGCAGAGGAGGCAATGGAGGAATAGCTCCCATCATCACCGGAGGAGTCCCCTGCTGAGGAGGAAGAATACCCCCGGCAGCTCCCGCTGTGGCCCCTGGCACTACGGGAAGAGTACCCGCAACGGCCCCAGGGACGGTCATAGAGGTAGCTGGAGGAGTACCCCCAAGAGCCCCAACAGAAGTCCCATCAGCCGGGGAAGTAACCGGAGCCTGTCCGCCAGAGGTGGCAGACCTCTCCGTCTCCCCGTGCTCCTCGCCAGGAGAATGAGTCATAACTATCCTGGAGACAAATTGAAAAGAAGATATCAATATGGCACATGAAGGCAATATCAAGGGAGGATAGCTAGAAAGCAGTAAATCAATATCAAAGACGGTAAGCAAGATAAGCAAGGAAAGATCCTACTGTGATTGAGTACCTTAGCCTATAGCCTATCCTAGATACGTACCGCAGGCTCGTAATAGCACTCTAAGTCGAGCGCCACTACGACATCGCACTAATTGCGACTTCAGGACCTGCGTGGGCCACCACTAAAACGTGTCACGACCCGCACCCGCAAAAAGGGCACGTGACGCGACAACGCCCAGCCCTCACCGAAAAATCGGCGAGGAACGCTGTGGATTTCTCTACTTCTAAACAGTTTATATATATAACAAAAACCTGTCGAGAATATGGTCAACTCCGAACGGAGGACAAGCAATGAATATATATACGAGTACTCAATCACGACTCTAAGATAACAAAGTAAAGACTGAAATGAAAAGACAACAAGACGATAAAATAATATATGACCTGTCAAGTCCAACACAAAGAATATATACAGTCCAAGTCTCTAATACAGTCCATAGTAATAACAGACTCAAAAGTAGCTGGAGACAAATTCCAGCATAAAAGACCTACTCTAACTAAGTAATAGGTAGGGTCTCGTCAGGCGGAGCTAAGCCCTGCTGGACTAAAGTCTCCAGGTCTATGCCCACTACGTCATCCGGACCGTAGTAGGTACTGTAGTCTCCCTCATCTGCATCTGTAATATTTTCAACATATCCTGTCAGAATGGAACGAGCACAATCCACTAACAACATTTCACAAGATATGACAAAAGCTATAATCTGTAAATAGAGAGTATATACAAGAAAATCATGGAATGTACATGTGAGAATCATGGCAAGGTAAGCTGTAAAACTAAAGCTAGAACAAGGCAAGTAAACTGATCATGGCATGTACAAGAGTCAAGAACCATATATCTAGGTGTGTGAATACTAGCTACAACATGTGGCCGGATTGGGTCTGCACAAGGTTATGATCAGTCAATCCCACGTGGAGTGTAGGATTGGTAGCATTCAAGGTCTACAAGAATAAACAAGGTGGATAATGACCACACATCTACACTAGTACTCCCCGTCCCCGACTGGTAGAGTGGATCCAAGCAAGACACGTTATGACACGGGATTCTACGAGAAGGGAGCAAGTCTTCTCGAGAATCGGTGTCCATATACTGCACAAGAACTACAAGGGGGCTTGCACAAGATATACCAAGATAACGAGGAATAACATCTCATGTCGGGATCCATGAATACCAATCCGTGTGACCAATGTGTCGAGAACAAGCATATCTACACTAATTACATGGATTATATCAGTCAGCATAAATTGGAAAAGTGTCAGAGAATGTACTCGCCTGAAATATGATATGGTACGTCAACCGGAGCAAATGCAGTATCTCGAGGACCTATAGAGAACAAGACGATCAATACTAAGTTTAGGAAGTAAAGTTAAATCAAAATAAACCCTATTTAGTCATTCTAGGTCAAGACATGTCTAGTCGGGTCAATCTTGGTCATAGGAGAACATTAGAAGTTCAACCGGATCAATCTAGGTCGAAAACTGACTTACCGTTGACTTTTGGTCAACGGGTCAATTCTGGTCAACTCGAGGTCAACACTAGGTCAACACTGAGTCAACCCTAGGTCAAACAAGTCAAATGTTGACTAACAGTTGATTTTCAGTCAACTGGTCAACTCTGATTTGGTTTTGGTCAATTCTAAGTCAAGTGTTGACTTGAAGTTGACTTTTGGTCAAAAAGTCCACTCTTGGTCAACGGAGGTCAAGACTAGCCTAAACTACCCTCATATAGTCATTACCTACCAAGACAACTTATTTCTAATCCCATCTTAGAAGTCAAACTCAATATCTCATCAATACCCAATTTCCTACATTTACCCTTTTCATTCTCCTTCTCATTCTCCTTCCCATTCTCCTTCCTATTCTCCTTCCTCATTCTCCTTCCTATTCTCCTTCCTCATTCTCCTTCCTATTCTCCTTCCTCATTCTCCTTCCTATTCTCCTTCCTCATTCTCCTTCCTATTCTCCTTCCTCATTCTCCTTCCTCATTCTCCTTCCTATTCTCCTTCCTCATTCTCCTTCCTATTCTCCTTCCTCATTCTCCTTCCTATTCTCCTTCCTCATTCTCCTTCCTATTCTCCTTCCTCATTCTCCTTCCTCATTCTCCTTCCCATTCTCCTTCCTATTCTCCTTCCTATTCTCCTTCCTCATTCTCCTTCCCATTCTCCTTCCTATTCTCCTTCCTATTCTCCTTCCTCATTCTCCTTCCTATTCTCCTCCTCATTCTCCTTCCTATTCTCCTTCCTCATTCTCCTTCCTCATTCTCCTTCAACCACACACACATCCATGCCATGCCATGCCTGGCCGAACCTGCTGTCCTCTACACCAACACAAGGACACACACACACAACCACATACACATATATACACATAAATAATCCTCCATATATATATATATATATACATACATATACATATATACACACACACACATATACATATATATATACATATACATATATAATTTCCCACACACACACTCTTACACACATACACAACTACAACACCACCCTCATCCTCTCCTCTCACAACACACACAATTATATATACATACATACATACATACATATGTATATATATATATATATATAAAATTCCTAACCAACCTACAACTAGAATTTATGGGAAACCTAACAAGTTAGGGGGCAAAATGAAGAGGAGAGCATCCTCTACAACATTAATGAAGGGAACAAAAATAAAGGAGGAGTTAATGGGGGGTTTATGACATACCTAAAGCTTGGAGAGAGAGAGAGAACTTGGAGAAAGAAAAGAATTGTGGAAGAAAAAGAAGAAGAAGACTTTGTGATGTAGAAGAGAGGGGGGTTCATGCATGGCCGGCCACCTTAGGGGGTTATTGGGTTGGGACCCAATAGCCCACAACCCTATAATCCTAAGTTTGGGTTCAATTCAAGTTTGGGTTGGTTCGGTTCGATTCGGTTTGATTTTAAACAACTAATTAAGTCTCTAAACAGACTAATTAAGTCATGGAAAGTAGGTTAATAATTTCTAACCCATTTATGATGGTACATGGGCTAAGCCCAGCTAGTATGGGGGTTCCACTAGGGTCCAGGCTACCCGGGTCTCCAAATTGGGTCCGAATTGGATAAAATTCAAACCAACCCAAATAAATTCCTAAAAATCACATAAAATCATAATAAATTCCTAAAATATTATAAAACTTGAAAATGACAAAAATACCCCTAATTTGAAAAACTGGGGGTGACACTACGGCTCTGGAGAAAGGCAAACAACAGGCTCGGTTTGATAAGCCAATCAAGAAGTCTTCTCCTCTTGGACTTCAGAAGCCTTACAACTTCGACATTTTGGCTCAACTTGCTAATACTCCAGCTAGAATGTCCCTTTTTGAACTTCTACGTCTTTCCAAAGAGACTCGGGAGACGTTAAGTGAAGCACTTCTACAAGCTGACTCTTGTCTTGCACAATTGAAGAAGCCGGATGCGGAACCTGCCACTTGCTTACATTGCAACAGTGTACTGGAGATTATCCCAAATATCACCTTTACACAAGACGACATGTTACTGGAGGATAATCGACATGACCGACCTCTCTACTACACTGGTTATATTGATACGATGAAGATAGATCGTATCCCCATTGACCCAGGGTCTGCTATAAGCATAATGCCAAAGAGTTTGTTGGATGAACTAAAAATCCCTCTTCACAAGCTTTCCAAGACGGTTACTACTATCTTGGGATTCAATCAAAGCCGAAGTGAGCCTTTGGGAAAGATTCATCTGAAGCTTCAGATAGGCGATTTCAGATCTAAAGTCACTTTCTATGTGATCGAGATCGCGGGATCCTATAATCTTCTTCTGGGGAGGCCCTTTCTTCATGAAAATAATGTGGTGCCCTCTACTCTTCATCAATATTTTAAATACATTGATAACAATAGAAGAGTACAAAAAGAAGTTGCTGATATAAATCCCTTCCATGGGGTTGAAGCTTATTTCAACGATTCTCGAATGTACAAAGAAGAGTATACAAGGATCATACAAGCTATGGAGAAAGAAGATGCACAAAGTGAGACTTTAATAATCCCTGTTAAATGTCGAACTACTCAGCAACAATCTCCTAAACCCTCTGGAGAAGATTCTTTCATCATTCCAGTGAGTGGACGGATCTCTCCGTTACCTCAGTCATCTACTCAAAATATACTGATCATTCCTGTCAGTGGGCGTACTACAGTTCCTGTACCTTCACAAGATACTCTGCTAATTCCAGTTGGAGGGCGGACTACTCTTTCTACTCAAACTTCAAGGGAGCTCACCTCTTCTGAGCCATTTGTTATCGATCTTAATCGAAACAAAGCTTCTTCTTCTTCTCCCCCTTTAGTCATTGACTTGGCTAAAATCTCTAAGGCTCAGCCTTCTCCCAATGTAAATATTGCTACTTTTACATTTAATGAAAAGTCTCCACCTTTGCAGTACGTTGATGTGTGTAATTATGTTCATAGTTATTTACATCTGTTAGATGACTTGAACACAATAACCATAGGAGTTGTACAGACTGTTCATACAGATGTATCTCTAGAACCTGTACAATCTTCATACTTTCTAGTTCCCAGCAGAAAGCCAGGAGACATTCCAATATTCTTCTACAAAGGGCCTCAAAATCCTTCTGATCTTGAAGATGATGACAAAAATGATGATACTGGAAGATTACAACTACGTCGTTATAGTCAGCAATCTAGAGACATCATCAAAAATATGGGCCAAAACTTCAAGACCGTATTCGACGGATGGATTATTATTGGCCAACTATGGTATCAGATGCCATTGAATATGCAAGGAAATGCAAAGCTTGCCAAATCCATGCGGATTTTATACATCAACCTTCAGAATTTCTACATCCGACGGCAGCATCATGGCCCTCCGAAGCTTGGGGCATGGACATTGTCGGCCCGATCAATCCACCGTCATCTAAAGGTCATCGGTTCATTCTCGCAATAACTGATTACTTCTCCAAATTGGCCGAAGCCATTCCTTTATCTGAAGTTAAGACGTCTAATGTCATCAGCTTTATTAAGCACCACGTCATCTACAGATTTGGTGTTCCTCGACGCATTGTTCATGATAATGGACCACAGTTCGTCAGCCAGAAATTTACTCGATTCTGTGACGATCACCGGATCAATAATGTTGCTTCTACCGCATATAATCCAGCAGCTAACGGATTAGCAGAAGCTTTCAACAAGACTATCATCAAACTCCTAAAGAAGTTTGTCTCCACTAACAAACGTAATTGGAGTGACAAGCTCGGGGAATGCTTGTGGGCTTATCGCACTACAGTCCGTAATGCTACTAAGTGTACACCTTTCTCTCTGGTGTACGGATCTGAGGCTGTTCTCCCATTAGAGATTCAAATTCCTTCTTTAAGGATAGCAATCGCTAATAAACTCACTGCTGAAAATAATGATCGTCTTCGACTTCAAGAATTGGAGGCTCTGGATAAAAAGCGGTTATCTGCTCAACAGAATATTGAATTCTATCAAGCTAGAATTTCAAGGGCTTTTAACAAGAAAGTCAGAATTCGAACATTTCAGAAAGGAGAACTTGTGCTTACTGTCAGACGCCCGATGACTATGACACACATGAGTAAGGGCAAGTTTGATGCAAAATGGGAAGGTCCATTCATTGTCAATAAGATCTTTTCTAATGGGGCTTATCAACTCACTACTCTAGATGGTAAAGCCACTATGATGCCCATCAACGGCAAATTCTTGAAGAAGTACTACGTCTAATATTTCTATCAAGATTGTCCTCCCATCATTCTCCAGCTGTTTTATTGTTCTTTCCGAAGAATCATTCTGATATCTATTATCCCCAGTGGAGATAGGCATTCTACTTTGTATCGTTTTCTCAACAAATTTAATATCCAGAAAATCATGTCCACATTACCTCTGAATTTTCTATCTCAATATCATATTTATGAAAATGATATTTAGTCTTTCTGATTTCTGAGTCAAAAGATCAATGAATAAAGGCAAAAATATAAAGTGGGAAGGATATATCGTAAACAAAGTTTCCTTAAACGGAGTTTATTTGAGACAAATTCTTCAAGAAAAAGAGTACATCATCATGGAAGATCACTGTAATCCCTTTCATATTTGGGACGAGGACCACATACATAATCAGCAAAAGAATTGAGTACATCTTTTCCTGACCGCACCAAGAATTGACAGGCAGCCAGCCTCATTGCTTCTTCTTCTTTGGTTTCTCCTGGTTCGACCAGGAAGTCCAGGATATCTTTCGGCGGCTTGGGAGTAGACGAGCTTTCGCCCATTTCCTTCTTCTACGGAGGTGGATGTTCTTTAACACCTTCAGTAGCTTCGGGGGCGACTTCAGCCTTCTTTATATTCTCTTCAGAAGACATTATGGATAAAATGCGATCCTTCTATTCAAATATATGCTCTATTTATAGGCATATGGTTACAAGGATCGAAGGGACGTATTCTTTCCCGATATTCAGTTCATCCATTCATTTCTCACATTCATCCGACGTTTCACATGTTCATTAATACTTGACGGTTCATCCGTTCATTTATTACATTCACTCGACAGTTTATCTGTTCATCATTTCCTAACGGTTCGTCCGTTCATAATCTTCTATCAATTTATTAAGCGGGAATTCGTTATTTATCATGTTTTCATAACCTCTGAATCAATTCCGAATCTGCTTACTCATTTGTCATGTTTTGACCTCTGCATAGAAATCAATCTATTTTCTTTCGAGTTCCTATATATTATCATGTCCATAATACCTCTGATAATATCATATACTCTAAAAACAGAAAAGATGATTTTATTATCTATCATGTCCATAATTTATCCACAAATACAAATCATTGAGCATAGAAGAAGTGTCATTTCCATTCCCATTTTACCACAAAAAGTCTATTACATTTTCTTAGACTTTCTTACAAATCATAATGGAAATCTATTACAAATCTTGGATTTTCATTCTATGTACAACTGAGATCTATTCCTTCTTGGATCTTCTCTGGCAATCTCGTTGTTTGTGGCAATTCCTGGGTGTCCAGCAGGAATCAAACTCTAGTCTTATCTCTCAGACGAGAGGAGAACCACAGAGTAGGGCAACACGAAAACGTGTTGCTGCCAATACAACTGGTGGATGGGGGTAACCTCTCAAGGAAGACAGGAATGTATCCAACCTTGGGATACAATTCCTAGTTCTCCCGTAAAAGGAACTCTACTACTCGATTTCTCGGTAGTAGAGTTAACTCCACCATCCAACTCTCGTGTATAAAGGCTCTTCCTACCATCTAAGGAAGACCCTTCTATCTCACGAAAAGTTCTGAGTTGTCTGATTTACGCGTCAAAAGCGTATGAGCTCCCTGATGTGGGTGTCAGAAGAACATTGTCCACAGCATCCACATCACCAATGCCAGTTCTGAAGAAGGTTTTCAGCCAAAATTCTGCAAGAAACAGTAAGGAAAAATCAGCCAACAGAAATTGGCCAAGCAAAGACAGATGCATTCTGTTCATTTCAGGAAGATGAATTTGTTTTTAGTAAACAAAAAAATTCGATGCGTGTATATTGAACTTACCGCTGAGTTTGCTGCTAAGGATTGACAGACCCATGTCTGGTAGCGTGCACAGAGATCTGACATCAGACAACATGGCTTTCCTATTTTCTTCTCACAGAAAATTCATTTCTCAGAAGAGAGGAAGAAGAATGGGAAGATGAGTTTGCGTGGAGTTCATCCATCTATTTAAAGGGTCAAGTGCAGGTCTATTCTTGGAAAAGATCCGCATAAATAACGCTCGTAAATTGTGGAATGAGTGTCACGTGTACTTCGGGAGACAGTGCAACATTGGAAACAGTCAAAGTGTGCTAATTAATATTCTTCATTAAAAGGCACGCAGATCAAACACAAAAGTTGTACTTCATTCTTTAAACAGGCACTGATGGCCTTACAAAAAGACAAAACAGAAAAGTGCAACAAAAGCGTAGAAAGTTATGCTCTATTTTCCAGAGCGACTAAGTTTGATGCCTAACTCCTCTACGCTCTTAACTCCCAGGCGATGCAACAGAGTCTCGAGCATTTCACGCTTCTCCATAAGGCTCCGTCCATCAGAAGAAGACGAGCCATCCAATCCAAAGTAGCTCAAGAGATTCTTGGCTAACTGCGTGGCGTCGTCCTTGAGCTCGATGACGACAGGTTCGGGTTCTTTGCCCCCAAAAGTGGGGTCACCATGGGAACAAAAGCCCAACTTGCGTGCTTTCTCTTCGGCTGCTTCCTTTGGGGTCATATTTTCGAGAGATGAATGTCAAAACTGAGAATCTCTTCCTGTTTATATAACAGATCTCGTCGACAGTTCATATTCCACCATAAATTGGACGCAATCAGTCTCGGAGAACGAAGAGTCATTATGACATTTAATAAGTTCATTTGGATGTTTTCAAAGAGCTTCAAAGTCTTTTCGACTTTCGAAAAATCATTTAAGTCATCTCAGCGTGACTTTAACTCATTTCATCATCTCTATTTCAAAGTATTTCGAAAATATTTTATCATTTTTTCGAAAACTTTGAAGGGGGTTTTGTAGGCCTAAAAAATGAAGTCACGCTGAGTTGATCAGAACAAGTCACGCAGAGTGATCCGAGAAGCAGCACAAAAGATACGCTAAGTTCTGCCTGGCCATCTTCTTTAGAAGTCACGCAGAGACAGCTCAGCCATACGTCAGAATCATAATGACTGACAACACAATAGTCGAGAAACGTCTCCACGTATGCCACGTATGCACAGAACTCGAGAGATCACAGCCGTCTTTTGCGTGATTTTCGAAATCTTCCTTAGCAAGATTCACTCTTCACCAAGTTGGCGTGACTTTGGGTCTTATCTTCATTTAATACGGCTGATAATATAATCAATGTCAGAGATTTTGTGTCAGACGAAGCGTGCCAAATCAAGACAGCTGGCGGTTTGCGTGGATTCTGAACCTTCTCCTTCCTCAAAACATTGCGTGACTTTTGAGTTATTCTTCTCAAAGCCTGCATGAATTTTGAAGTATTCTTCTTCAAAGCTTGCGTGGATTTCGCCTTCAACGAGTCTGCGTCAACGAATCTGCGTGGATTTTTGCCTTCAGCAAGTCAGCGTAGATTTTATTTCAACTGGAGTACGTGGCAGCCATGCCACCGATCTCTCTCTCGCGTGCCCAGTAACTTGCACACGACCCATGCACTGATGCCATGTGTCCAACAGTTACGGGCCATGTCCAGTAACTACTCACTAACCCTGCGTGTATTTAGAGTCTGCGTGACTTTTCAAGTGCACCAGTGGTGAGGTAGTTATCTTTTCAGTTACTGTTTTGACTCTATAAATAGAGTTCTTTTTCTCATTCGTTGTACAGATACATTGATATCTACTGTCAAAATTTTGAGAGCTTTTCTTCTTCGCATAGTCCAAGGGATAAAGCGATCGTCTTCTAGATCGGATTCCTACAGTTGTAATTTTCCCAGAAACACAACAAATAAAGAGAATTTCTTTATGGAAAACACTCAGTACAGTGAATCTCATTTAGTAGGTTCATTTGACTGAATCTTAGGCCACAAACTTCTTGAATTTCCCAAATGACAACGGCAATTAAAGAAGAGGATGACTGACTTATCCGTTAAAAGAGCAGTCATTAAATTGCTCCTATGACTTCGACAAAAACTAGCTCCTTTAACTCAGAGGCGCAGCCACTTCAGTTCGGCTCAGAAGAGCAGCCACATCAGCTCGACTCAGAAGTGCAGTCACTTCAGATCGACTCAGAAGTGCAGCTCCCTCGCTTCAACCCAGAAGCGTAGCTCCTTCTATCCTATCCAGAAGCACAGCCCATTCAATGGCTCCTTCAGCTGACACTTTGTTGCCTCAAGCATAAATCTTCTTGTCGCCCAAAAGTATAGTGACTCTATCGTCTGCAAAACATAGTCTACTCGTCGCTCCAAAGCATAATCACTCCGTATTATTCAAAATACAGTCTTCTCGTCGCCCAAAAGTGCAATGATTCTGTCATCTTCGAAATACAGCCTACTCGTCGCTCCAAAGCATAGTGACTCTGTCACCTGAAACATAGTTTACTCGTCGCTCCAAAGCACAGTGACTCCGTCGCCTGAAGCATAGTCTACGCGTCGTCCAAAAGCACAATGACATCGAAGCCTCACCAGAAGCACAGCTCGTATAGATGTGTAGTTCTGTGAGGTAATATTGTCCCACGTGGCCACAAACGGGTACTTATATCTTGTCAGATATCACCCAATCGGTTTGGTTAAACCACCGCTCTTAAGATAGAACAGAGTTTGATTTTGTTGATAAGAACAATATCCTATCGGGTTGTTTAAAGTACGGATAAGGATTGAGTTTGTTCCTATAGACGTAGGCCATATCCAGTCGGTTTGTTTAAACCAATGGTCCCCTAAGATAAAGACAAAATCCAACTTCGGGGATAGGAACAGAATCTACTCAAGTTCATCCAATCAACACTAAATGCACGCCATGTGTCATTTATTCAGTTATGTTGATAACTCCCCAAGATCTTGATAAAAGAGAATCCTAGCGTCCACCATGTGTCAGCTCTGTAGCAGCCCTCACCGTGCAGCCTCAAGATTCTCTCATATCTCTACGTGCAGCATTCCTGCACGATCCTTATGCACATCATATATGTGCTCACCTATAAATAGAAGGAGTTTTCCTTCGATAAAGAGGCTTCAAAATCTTCATAACTTCGACGTCCTTTTGATTGGCAACCAAGAGTTCCAATCGTAAGTACCAGAAAGCCAGAGCAAGTTTAACTCGTTGTTAGATCGTCAATGGAGTAAAGGAGCCGCTGCAGTGCTCGACCTCCACCGTCATACTTCTCTAAAAATTTTATACTTAGATCTCCTATTTAGGAATCGATTGTACTCTTTACACGTTCAATATACAAAAAGTTCATATAACCTTTTGTCATGGCAAACAGCTTACAGTAATGCTGTTCGCATGAGTCTATCCCCACAATATGTACCCCCCTGGCTTAAATTATGTGCATGAGCGCTCAAGTGACAGCGAGCCTTTACTGGTCGAGGGATCGATGCACTCGAATCAATTTTGTATAGTTTCCTATCGGCTGCGTGTATGACTGTCAACACAGGCTTTTGGTCAGCTATTAGCGTAGCATGTTGATTACACGAGGCGCATGCAGCCTTAGACTTCTTCCTACTATCCCTGGAAGGTGCGTAGTATTCAGATTCCAACATAGTAGTTGGCGTAGCACTTTGGTCGCACAAGGCGTATGCTGCCTTGGATTTCTTCACGCTATCCCTAGAAGGTGTATGGCATTCGGAATCCAATATAGTTGTTGGCATAGTACGTTGATCGCACAAGGCACGTGCTGCGTTGGATCTCTTCACGCTACCCCTAAAAGGTGTGTAGCATTCAGAGTCCAACATAGCCTTACCTGATGGGTAGGCAATTCTGACAAAGATAGAAGTTCTCGCCTGTGCAGCAGTCTTTATGCGCAGGTGGGAAGCTGCACACGACTTCCTATGTTGTGCCTTCATCGGGCCTACAATAGGAGGAATGTGCTCTTCGCTACGCTTCTCCATAATTGGAGTTGGTCAAGGAAGTATAGCAGTAGAGGTCAAAGGCGTCTTCGATGCTTCATCGTTCAGAGGGTTCTAGAGCGTGTCCCCCTCCTCCATACTACTCGTCACAACAATCTTAGGTACCCAAGTGCATCGAGTCTTCTTCGATTTTATGAACTGCTTTGAAGGGCTCAACTTCTCTTTAGAGAGGAGATTGCTGGTCGAAACGTATGACCAGCATCTTTTGAGAAGATTCTAGCAAGTTATCGTCGGACTGCGTCACCATCTTCTCGTCGGAGGAGAAGGAAGTCCCAGCAGAGTCGCCATCTTATTTGCCATGACAAAAGTAATACAAACTTTTTGTATGTTAAATGTAAAAAAGTACAAGATATTCCTAAGCAGAAGATCTAAGTACAAAAGTTTCTAGAAAAATGTGACGGTGGAGATCGAGCACTACGGCGGCTCCTTTACTCTATTAACGATCCGACGACGAATAGAACTTGCCATGACTTTCTGATGCTTGTGAGTGGAACTCAGGATTGCCAATCAAGAAGACATTAAAGATCTCTTGAATGAAGGAAAACTCCTTATATTTATAGGCAAGCACATATACAATGTGCATAAGGGTTTTGGCATGCATGAGCAATGGACGTACGAGACTTCGAAAGGATCTGTTGTAACTGCTTTATGAAGGCTGCTGCTGAACTGACACGTGGCAATTTTTGGGGATTCACCGTGATCGGGATCTTGGACAATTATCATCCTTTATCAGCATGGTCGAGCAACTGACACGTGGCGTATGCTCATTGTTCGATTTTCCTGTACGGATGAAATCGAATAGGTTTTGCTTTTATCAAGAGAACGACTATTTAAATAAACTAAAATCCAATCTCATCTTAGGAGTGATGGGATTAAAAAAATAGGATTTGATTGTATCGAAAAAGATGCAACTATTTAAACTAAATCCGATTCTATCTCAGGGGTGGAAGCTTAAACAAAACCAGATTTGATTGTATCTGAAAAGATATACAAAATTGGGCTGAAATGTACCTAAAAAGATACAGCTGTCATACTGTCCATGTGGCATGATGACATATTGTAGGGGAACTGCTCTATGCAAGCTGCACTTTTAGGAGTGTTCGAGCCACTGCGCTTTTGGACGACGAAGAGACTGTGCTCTTGAGGCGACGAAGTCAATGCGCTTTCGAGCGACGAGGAGACTATGCCCTTGAGGCAACAAGGTCACTGTACTTTTGGGCGGCGGGAAGACTGTGCTCTTGAGGCTACGAAGTCACTGCGCTTTCGGGCGTCGAGGAGACTGTGCTCATGAGGAAACGAGGTCACTGTGCTTTCGGGCGACAAAGAGACTGTGCTTTTGAGGCAACAAAGTCACTGCACTTTCGGACAATGAGGAGACTGAGCTCTTGAGGCAACAAAGTCACTGCGCTTTTGGGCGACGAGGAGACTGTGCTCTTGAAAAGCTCTGAGGGATAAATGAAGGAGCCATAAAAGGGCTACGCTTCTGTGAAGTTTCTGAGAAGTCAATAAAGGAGCCGTTAAAGGGGCTGTGCTTCTGGGCTGGACTGAAGGAGCTACGCTTCTGGATTGGACTGAAGGAGCTGTGCTTCTAGATTGGACTGAAGGAACCGTACTTTTTATGAAACGTCGAAGTCACTTTTGCTCCTAAGAAAATTAATGACTTTCTTTGAGTGTTTGAGTCAACATCTTCTTTAATTACCGCTGTTTTGGGGGCTCGAGAAGCGGTAACTTAAAAACTTAGTCAAATGAATCTATTAAATAAGATTCATCGTGCTGAGTTCTAGGTCCATCCCATTACTTCGGAGTCCTTTAACCAAATGCCACGTGGCAAGTGGGTTGGACCACACAGCCTATATAAAGAGGAGCTTTTGGGTGAGATCTTGCTCAGAGCTTCCAGTTATTCTCCAATCATGCTCGACTCTGACTTAGCTCCGGACGGCTATGGGCCTTGCATAAGTCGACTATTGGTTGTAGATCCCTTCGTTCAAAGAAGTTGTGGCCTTGTAGAAGAACAAGTACAGAGTTTCAAGATGCACCTGAGCGTTTGCCATAAGAGTTCGAATCTGATCAACATCTTGGAGGTCTTCGAGGTCCAAGCTACCGGGTTTGGATAGATTGCCAATCCGAAGAGCCACAGGCTGTGCTCTATCCTGCTCAATAATGGCTTCATTAGCCATATTGGAGTGGGGGGAGTTGTGTGCCCTGTTAGGCTGAAAGAGTGTGAGCCCCTATTTTTCAAAATTTATTTAATTAGTGCTAATTAATTATTAATGTCATATTTAGCCTTAAAAATATTTATTATGATTTTTAAGAATTTTTCTAGAATTTTTAAATGAGTTTTAAATGAGTTTTAAATACAAAAATACTATTTTGCAATTTATTAAAATGTTTTAAAGTAGTTTTGCAATTAACCGAAATATTTTAATACCATTTTATAATTTTCCAAATTATTTAGAAGTCATTTTGTAATTAGTTAATTGTTTTTAATATGGATTGCAAATTACTATTTGCATTCAGTCGCATTAGGGACCGGTTTGTAATTTCCTAAAAGTCTAAGGACCCTAATGTAATTCCTAACCCTACCCACCCCCGACGACTGCCCGACGACCGTCGACCGACCTGCCCCCGCCATTTCCGGCCGCCCAACCGACCTAGGACCGACTCTGACCCCCTATAAAAACCCCCACACTCTCCCCGACCCATCTACCACCACCACGACGCAACCACAGCCTAGCTCCACCCTATTTTTTCCCAGAACCCATCACCGGAACCCTAACTTCGAGCTAACCCCCAGTGCCGCTTCCCCGACGAGCGTCACCGCCCCCAACTACCATCAGCTGACTCGCCGCGCTGAGGCGAGTCGATCGCCACCCGAGTGCCGCTTCCCCATCGCCTCCTCCGCCGTCCACGGCCTTCGAAACCCTCATCAATCGCCGGACACGTAAGTTGCAGCACTGAATCGTGTCGTACGTGTCTCGAATCCACGTATGTGGTTCGCAAGGACATGGGGACCCTAGTCCAGTACTTGGACACGCGTATCCATACTCGTGCGTGTCGTAAATAACCCCGACACTTAGACTCTGTGTCCCAAACTGTCAGGATACATTTCGATTTATCGGGTTACTGTTATTTTAACTAAAACCTAAATAAAATAAATCTAAATCCTAACCCTAACACAACGAACGAGCTGACCCCCTGGCCAGCTCGACCTACTCTAAGAACCCGACCCGTAGGGCGGAGTTCGATCCCCCCCTGCGCTGTTCTTTTATTTCTTTTTCTTTTTCTTTTGTTTTTCTTTTGTTTTATTATATATATATACATATATATATATATATATATATATATATATATATATATATATATATATATATTTTATATATATATATATATATATATATATATATATATATATATATATATGTATATATATATATATATATATATATATATATACATATATATATATATATATATATGTATATATGTATATATATATATATATATATACATATATATATATATATATATATATATATACATATATATATATATATATATATATTTTTTTTATATATTTTTATATATATATATATATATATATATATATATATTATTATTATTATTATTATATTATATATACTGTATTATATATATATATGTTGTATTTATATATATATATATTTTATATTTAGTACTTTATTATATCTATATATATATATATATATATATATATATATATATATATATATATATATACATATATATATATATATATATATATATATATATATATATATATATGTATATATATGTATATATGTATATATGTATTTAAAAAAATATATATATGTATTTATGTATATATATGTATATATGTATATATGTTCATGTGTATATATATTATTGTAGGTAAAAAAAAAAAAAAAAAAAAAATCAAACTGCGCCTAGTTGACTGCTTAAAGACAAACTGCGCCTAATTCATGAATCTGGGCAGACTGCGCCTAGTTTTCCGTCAACAGGGCAGACTGAGCCTAGTTTTCAGCCAGCTAGCCAAACTACGCTTAATTCATGAATCTGGGCAGACTGCGCCTAGTTTTCCGTCAACAGGGCAGACTGTGCCTAGTTCTCAATCAAACTCAAATAGCGCCTATTTCTGCATCATAGAGGCGCATTTCACAAACCGCGCTTAGCTGACGAGGAGTCATCATTACCCGACAAACACGAAGATCGAGACGGCGCTATCATTCCTATGATGGCACGGCGCTCGAGGAAGATATGACAGCTGTCTAAACAGACTGCGCCTACTTTTTACTATATCAAGCACACTTCGCAGATTGCGCCTACTTCTATCCAAACTCAGCACACTTTGCAGATTGCGCCTACGAAGAAGGCGCAGTTCAAAACAACATCAATTCAGAGCTTACCACGTGTCCCTGAAACAGGCGCACTTTGACTAATTCAACGCCTAACTACCACTCTACATGTCCAACACGTGTCCCACTAACTGTACACGACCAAGCGCATGTCAATCAAATAATGCCACGTGTCTAGAGCAGTTGGTGCACGTTCGTGATAATGGAGTGAAAACAGGCGCAGTTTGTCATACGTGCTCAAAACAGGCGCAGTTTGTCATACGTGCTCAAAACAGGCGCACTTCAACCAGGCACTCTCCAGAATAACTGCCCAAAACAGTTATTTCAGAACTCTATAAATAGAGTTTCGTTTCCATTCAACAGGGGAGAGATAGGACAGATCAGAGAGATCAGATTACACACAGAGAGATTATTCTCTTCAGAGAATCCAGGAGTTCTTGCTAAAGTGCTGCTGCGTTCTTCAGAGGCTCTTCGCCTTCAGTTCATCAGAGGCTTCCTGCCTTCGTTCCATCAGAGGCTTCCTGCCTTTAGTCATCTTCAAAAGCTTTCGTCTTCAAAAGTTCACATCGTCCAAGGGATAAAGCGATCGTCATCCAGATCGGATTCCTATAGTTGTACTTTCCCAGAATTCTTGTAATATTCTTTACAAAGTTTGTGAAATAAATATCATACTTTTGTTTTTGCAAACAAAATGGCGACTCTGCTGGGGACGACCTTTTCCTCCGATGAAGAGGTGACAACTCAATGTGACACGGCGTCTATCGGCTCGACGCAGAAGACTTTGGTCGTGAAAGTTGACCAAACGGCCTACGAAGCAATGATTAATGCACAACCGCACTACGACTTCCGTCAAGAGCAAGACTCGCTCAGTGTGGGCTCCCAAGAACTCTGCTACTTCTCTAATGAAGAACGCTGCCACTTCCTCGGCACAACCTGCTGTTTCTAAGACACCAGTGTCTATCTCTGGTAATCAGGCGCAGTTTGTTCTCTCCTTAGGGAAACAGGCGCAGTCTGCTGTTAAACCATCTTCTGGCACAGTTCATGCCAAAATAGCACAATCTCTGCCTCACAATCAGGCGCAGTCTGTTCTCTCCTTAGGGAAACAGGCGCAGTCTGTTGTTAAACCATCTTTTGGCACAGTTCATGCCAAAACAGCACAATCTCTGCCTCACAATCAGGCGCAGTCTGTTCTCTCCTTAGGGAAACAGGCGCAGTCTGCCACCAAACCTTCTTCTGGCACAGTTTGTGCCAAATTGGCACAAGTCAATCTTCTGCTGCTGCCAAGGCTCAATCCAATACATCTGCTGCCCTGACTAAACAGGCGCAGTCTACTCAGGCGCAGTCTGTCCAGGCGCAGTCTACTCCGGATCACTCCAGAATCCAGAAACCCCAAACTGCTCAGACGCAGTTTGCTGAGGACAGTCCTTTGGCTGCTCCTTCTTCGATTCTATCAAAAGGAAAAGGCCCCTTGGTCTTCTCCCAATCTTCCCAAGCGCAAAACTTGGAAGATAACAGAGGGAAATGCTCTTTAGCTATCCCTTCATCCCAAAACAATGGAAAGGGTCCTCTGGCCTTTTCCAAGTCTTCTTCGATTCTTATCGAGGAGGATCCAACTGATAGTGCCTCTGCACCTATTAGTACGAAAACTTCTTTTAACAAAGATTCTCGTACTAATCAGAGAGGTATTTTACCTACTCCCAAGGCAAATATTCAGGAATTGCCTAATTTGCGGATTTCACGATCCGAACAAGGCAAATTACAAGTTTCACAAACTGAGATTCCCAGGGGCGGTTTAAATGATTTACGGGCATATCTCAATAGAAAACCCCAATCAAAACCTACCTCTGTGAAACGCAAGCATGCTAAGGTCAACTTGCTTCAATATCAACCTTTTGAGGCAAGGAATCCTGACAATTATGCCAATCAGATGAGTACCTCTCTTTATACTCATGGAATCGAACATTTACGAAATCGGAACCATGTTCCAAATGTCATCCATGAATATATCCCTGCTACTTCTTCTCGTCCCGTTGTCTCTGATCTTCGGGATCATCTCAGGCAGAAACGGGATATCACCCCCACTTCTCCCAAACAATCACAAGTTCATCATTGCAATCATCCTCACGAAGTGGTTATCAAATGTTGTTGCCAAACAACCAAACGTTCTGTCTTTGAGCGTCTGAATTTCCCTTATGTTGATCAAAAGAGTGATGATGAAGAAGAGGTAATGTTTGCCTCCGTCAACATGACTTCCAGAGACTCTGGGGGTAGAAAATACAAGCATGGAAAGATCCGGAGACCTAGCCAGCACTATCTTGACCGACTTCGAGAATCAGATGATGGTGTTTACCAGCATACTCGATCTCGAAGTCGAGAAACAATAGGTCAAAGGAATTTTCCTTACCGTGATATCTCTACCTCTCATGCTGGGGATAGTTCTGACTATGCTGTCGACAGTGATAGCTCTGAACAAACTGTGTCATCTGTCATGGCACGAGAAGTGATAGCATACGTCACTGAAGAACAAGATGCTTCTGGTTCTAACAATCAGAATCAAAGGATTGTTGCACTAGAAGAACAATTGAAGACTATGGCCGAAATGATGGCTAAAATGCATGATGTTATTATGGCTCAGCATACTCCACCAGTTATAACTCCTGAACCATTGGTTTCTTACACTCCTCAGAACCCTGGTCTGGGGGTACCACCTCTTCCGAACATCACAGTACCAGCTCAGGTTACTCTTAGCCAAACTGGTGCTGGGGGTGATGCTTACCATGCGGTTCCTCCTCCGGTCATTACCAATCAATCTAGCAATCCTCAATCTTCAGGGAATGCTAATGATGCTGTTGAACAATTGCGGAATCAATTTGAAGCCTATACACAAAGGGAAGGCTTACAACGGTTGGGCATTAAACAACCCTATCCCGCCGAATGGAAGAAAATGCAGTTTCCACCAAAATACAAATTCCCCACTATTATGCAGTTTGATGGCACTTCATCTCCCAATCAGTATATTAATCATTTTGAATTGATGACTGATCCTCTTCAGCCTAATGATGCCCTTCTTACTCGGGTATTCGTCAGTTGCTTAACTGGCGCTGCTTATGACTGGTACCGAAGTCTACCAGATGGATGTATCACTTCTTTTGCTGGTTTCAAACAGATGTTCCTTGAACGATTTTATGAAGGCGTCAACGACATGACCATGACAGCCCTCATTAAAATTAAACAAAGAAATAATGAGCCTGCTGAGCAATTTATCGAGAGGTTCCATCGCGAAGCTCTCAAAATGCCAATGGGAACACCATATGCTGTTACAATCGATACTTGCAAGAATAATCTCTTGCCAATTATCAGTATGTGGACAGGGGCAACTCAATTCCAGGATTGGCCTTCTTTCATTATTAATGCTAAGGCAGCAGAACTCAGCGCTGAAAAATTCAAGACATTGGGGGTTCACATGAATCCTGACCAAGGCGATCATAGCTCAAACTCTAACAACAATCACCAAAATAACAGAGGGGTAAAGATACATCTACTCCTAAAGAAGCTTTGGCCATAAATCTAAAGAATAAAGAAGCACTGGTTGTCAATGTTGCTCAATCTGCACATACTCCATCACAACAACCTCAAAGAGCACCACGTCCTAAAGAAGAGTACTCTTTCTGCTATACGGATGACAGCAAAGTTAACGATACTGGACCTATTCAGCATCATCGTTACAGTCAGCGGTGCAAAGACATCCTCCGAAAGATGGGCTACGACTTCAAAAGTGGCCTCAACTACGGCAAAGGAAGGCGAACTCCTGTTCGTACAGCTGTTCCATATGGAAAGTCTGAAATGTACTACAGCAGGACTAATAGAGGGCTCGGATATGCTTCTCCGCAAGTGTTATCCCCAGCAGTCTCTAAATCTGATAGTGACGAGCGCTCCAATTCTTCTGATTCCAGATCATGGGATTCTGACACCAGTATTGGTCAAATTCATCGATTGACTATATCTTCTAAATAAACATCCTATACAAAATCATCTGACGGTTCATCCCGTTCATCATTATCATCTGACGGTTCATCCCGTTCATCATCACCATCTGACGGTTCATTCCGTTCATCATCACCATTTGACGATTCATCCCGTTCATCATCACCATTTGACGGTTCATCCCGTTCATCATCACCATTTGACGGTTTATCCCGTTCATCATCATCATTTGACGGTTCATCCCGTTCATCATCACCATTTGACGGTTCATCCCGTTCATCATCATCATTTGACGGTTTATCCCGTTCATCATCACCATTTGACGGTTCATCCCGTTCATCATCACCATTTGACGGTTCATCCCGTTCATCATCACCATTTGACGGTTCATCCCGTTCATCATCACCATTTGACGGTTCATCCCGTTCATCATCACCATTTGACGGTTCATCCCGTTCATCATCATCATTTGACGGTTCATCCCGTTTATCATCACCATCTGACGGTTCATCCCGTTCATCATCACCATTTGACGGTTCATCCCGTTCATCATCATCATTTGACGGTTTATCCCGTTCATCATCACCATCTGACGGTTCATCCCGTTCATCATCACCATTTGACGGTTCATCCCGTTCATCATCATCATCTGACGGTTCATCCCGTTCATCATCACCATTTGACGGTTCATCTCGTTCATCATCATCATCTGACGGTTCATCTCGTTCATCATCATCATTTGACGGTTCATCCCGTTCATCATCACCATCTGACGGTTCATCCCGTTCATCATCACCATTTGACGGTTCATCCCGTTCATCATCATCATCTGACGGTTCATCCCGTTCATCATTATCATCTGACGGTTCATCCTGTTCATCATCATCATTTGACGGTTCATCCCGTTCATCACACTATTTGACGGTTTATACCGTTCATCTTCATCATCTGACGGTTTATCCTCTTCCTCACATCATCCGGTGGTTTATATTCCTCCATAAAGAATTGAATTCAATCAGTCTTGAAAAATAAAGATTCATCATTCGGATATTCATTAAATGTCTGAAACGTGAGGTTAATCCTTCCAGATCGAGCAGACAACTTAGCCTATGCGCAACTTGATTTGATTTTCAAAATTCAAAGTATTTCGAAATTTTGAATAAATTCAACTTTCGAAAACTTTGAAGGGGGTCTTGTAGGTAAAAAAAAAAAATCAAACTGCGCCTAGTTGACTGCTTAAAGACAAACTGCGCCTAATTCATGAATCTGGGCAGACTGCGCCTAGTTTTCCGTCAACAGGGCAGACTGAGCCTAGTTTTCAGCCAGCTAGCCAAACTACGCCTAATTCATGAATCTGGGCAGACTGCGCCTAGTTTTCCGTCAACAGGGCAGACTGTGCCTAGTTCTCAATCAAACTCAAATAGCGCCTATTTCTGCATCATAGAGGCGCATTTCACAAACCACGCTTAGCTGACGAGGAGTCATCATTACCCGACAAACACGAAGATCGAGACGGCGCTATCATTCCTATGATGGCACGGCGCTCGAGGAAGATATGACAGCTGTCTAAACAGACTGCGCCTACTTTTTACTATATCAAGCACACTTCGCAGATTACGCCTACTTCTATCCAAACTCAGCACACTTTGCAGATTGCGCCTACGAAGAAGGCGCAGTTCAAAACAACATCAATTCAGAGCTTACCACGTGTCCCTGAAACAGGCGCACTTTGACTAATTCAACGCCTAACTACCACTCTACATGTCCAACACGTGTCCCACTAACTGTACACGACCAAGCGCATGTCAATCAAATAATGCCACGTGTCTAGAGCAGTTGGTGCACGTTCGTGATAATGGAGTAAAAACAGGCGCAGTTTGTCATACGTGCTCAAAACAGGCGCAGTTTGTCATACGTGCTCAAAACAGGCGCACTTCAACCAGGCACTCTCCAGAATAACTGCCCAAAACAGTTATTTCAGAACTCTATAAATAGAGTTTCGTTTCCATTCAACAGGGGAGAGATAGGACAGATCAGAGAGATCAGATTACATACAGAGAGATTATTCTCTTCAGAGAATCCAGGAGTTCTTGCTAAAGTGCTGCTGCATTCTTCAGAGGCTCTTCGCCTTCAGTTCATCAGAGGCTTCCTGCCTTCGTTCCATCAGAGGCTTCCTGCCTTTAGTCATCTTCAAAAGCTTTCGTCTTCAAAAGTTCACATCGTCCAAGGGATAAAGCGATCGTCATCCAGATCGGATTCCTATAGTTGTACTTTCCCAGAATTCTTGTAATATTCTTTACAAAGTTTGTGAAATAAATATCATACTTTTGTTTTTGCAAACAATTATTATATATATATATACTATTTTATATATGTATTTCGCTATACCTAGTGTAAATTATTATTATGTAAATATACTTGTCATATTTATATGACCATTATGTATAATTTTACCCTATTAAAATATTAGTATTTATTATGTATTTTTACGTCTTTATATTTTTGTGTATTTAAATTACTGCAACCATTTGGTGTCCAAGCCTAGCATGGATTTTTGGGCTCAAATGTGTTTTCCCACATTCAAGACCTGTACAAGTCATATTGGACTTGATTCATGGCCTTGGGTCCTGTATTTGAACTTTGGTTCAAATTATGTACATGGACAAAATACGCAGATAATTAATTATTTAATTTCAATTGTGTACAATGCTGATTTTGAATTTCTAAAAATACTTAAATTGATGTTAAAATTCTGGAAAATAGTATTTAGATACTATGTTAATATAGCTAATTTAGTATAATTTTCACAGTATTTAATTTACAGTTTTGCCACTGTTTTGGCATATGAAACCAGAACTCATTTTCTGTGTACTTAGGAAAACTGATTTTTATAAAATATATGTACTGGTTAAATAATTCCAGAAAAATTATAATAAATTTCTATAATTAACAAGGATCATTTTGGTACTTTTTTATGTAAAATTAAGCCTTTTGTCTATCTCAAAAATTATTGGAACACAATGTTCAGTTGATTTATTTATTGAATAATTACGACTTGCAACTTTTTGTGTTATTTTGAGTTATAGCTGTATTGAACCTCACCCCTCACTAGTGTAAAGACCCTAGAAAGTTAGTTATAGTAGTGTGTTACCCCACATTGATCTCCTATGCTAAAGTCATCATTTTGGCTAGGTGCCCAGTCACAAGTCGTGTTGCACCAATTAGTGTCTTAGTGTTTTAGCTTAGTGTAAAAACTAAGTTTATGCATTTATTTCTACAGTGACGAGTTACCAGACATCTATAGCACTTTTTATCGCAGCTTGTTTTGCTAGAGGCAAGTACTTTCTACAAACTTTACATACTACTATAACAATAAATTGTGATTTACCAACCATGTTAAATGCTGATCCTTGGGGTAGCAAGTTAGAACTTTACATGTTGTATTACTTTTAGTCTCTGCCATGTTTAGACAGTATCTCATATATCTTACATGTTTAAATAACGGGTTAAGGGGAAACTGTTAGTATTGTACGTGAACATGACCCCCTTCTCCGTATGTATTTACCGCGCTCGGTGACATTCTATATGTGACCTTGCCGTATGTTCTAATCCCGAGTTTGTGTATGGATATATACCGATGCCGTTCGTGCATGTATGTGCATGCCAGAAAAACTTGATATGTGCCGTTGTACATCCTATTCACCTATTGACCGATTCACGTACATGCTACGGTTTTAAACTTTTAAACTATATGTTGTCATTTCTAAAAGAACCAATTAAACCATATATGCCATGATTCCAGTTTATTACATTCATGTTCATGCTTTGTATATTTAGTTTGCTAGAATAAGTACTTGCTCCCGTCCTGACAGGATAACGTTGTAGGTGTCCTTACTGAGGAGGAGTTACTGTGCGACTCATATTATGGAGATACTGCCATGGATCCGGCTTTGCTTTACGAGGATGTACCTGCAGGAAAACTCGTCTAGTTTGCGTAGTCACTTGGGATATTTAGTGTAGTCATGTATTAGACTACGTGTTTTGTAACTGGACATGTATCCAGTTTTACATTTAAGACTTGTACTTGGACTTATTACTATATAAGACGACTTTTGTGTTTGGAGCATCTATGACTTTTATTCACTTATAGAACTGTTAGCACATTTAGTCTTATCCTGTTATCTTTATAACAGCTTACTACGTTTTATCTCAAACGTAGGCTGGGCATGACTCGGCCCGGCCCAACAATTTGGGTAGCGGGTCGTGACATGTTTTTAGTGGTGGCCCATACAGGTCCTGACTAAATTGTTTGGTTACGTTATTGTACCAAGCATGCCTGCAATTAGGAACTTAAGGTAATTAGACAACATTAGGAATGACGCTTAGAACACCTAGAGGAATGCTAGGATTACAACATAGGAAATACATCACATACTTGCTATTATAATTAGATTTTCTTGTCTATGATTGTTTATTTTAAAAAGTCCTTATAAGTCCTTTTTATTGTAATTAGATGGTGCTTACTCTTTCATCCCAGTATGTCACACCTGAGAATGGTGCACTCCCCATCCAGTCAGCTGACCAATTGACTGATACACCTCCACCTCCACCTACCACATTCTCCCACTCCATAAATCCACCAACCCAGATGCCTCCACCACCTTCCACATCGCAGTCCCAGCAGGACCCGATACTTCCACTACCCCCTATCACCATACCTACCCAGGCTTCCGTCACACTCGACGGGAACCAACTGCTCACTCTGATCCAGGGGTTCCTAACAACCCATCAGGAGTAGACTACCCTACTCCGCCAGAGCATGGAGCGTTCTGAGGAACGTACCGTGGTCCCACCACCTGTAGAGCCACGGCAGAGAGCGGGGACGATCAAAGACTTCATGGGTCTGAACCCCAAGGAGTTCTCAGGGACTAGGGGCATTGTAGTAGCAGATGACTGGCTAGACTCGGTAGAGAGGAGGCTTCTTGGAGTTAGGATGCCGGATGACCTCCAGGTTGAGGCAGCAGGATTTCTGCTGATAGACTTGGTAGGAGTTTGGTTCCGGAATGAGCCGTTATTTGCGAGAGGGAGAGCTACTTGGGATCAGTTCAAGACCCAGTTCAAGAAGAAATTCTTCTCGACCACTGCTAGAGTAGCCATGGGGCTACGATTCCAGAACATCCAGCAGGTGAACCGTTCTGTTGACGAGTATGCGGTAGAGTTTAGTCGCCTGAGCCGTTTCGCTCCTAATCTGGTTGCAGACCCAGAGGAGATGACCCGTAGGTTTTGCCATGGTCTAGTTCCAGATATTGGCATTCTTATAGTGGCGAACGGTACGACTGACTACTACCAGAGCCTAGAGTTGGCCCGGAGCATTGAGGAGCATCTTCTATCTAGCAAGAGGTCGGCTTCTGTACATCATGAGGGACCGTCCAAGCGTCAGGCTTTCCAGCAGAGAGCACCGACTCCGCACCAGCAGACATACCGTCCCCCTACACCACATCATCAAACCCCGCCAGTTAGAGCCCCGGGACCCCGGCAGCTGCAGAAGGGAACCTTGTGTACTTTCTGTAAGAGGGCAGGCCACGACTCTTTCGTCTGTAGGAAGAGGTTGGGTCAGTATTTGGCTTAGAGTCTCCCACCCATCAGCTTCGAGGGTGCCCAGTAGAGAAGACTAGAGAGCCGCTTCTGACTCAGCAGCAGAGGTTTGGGCAGCATCTACAGCAGCAGAAGGGACCTCAGGGGAAGACTTATAGCCTAGCCCTTGGGCCGGAGCCGGAGTCGGAGCAGGTTTCGGAGCTAGATTACTTAGCTGACGTCATCACAGGTCATGTTTATTTGCATACTTTTCTACCTCTATGCTTGTTTGATTCTGGTGCATCTCATAGCTTCCTATCATTAGAGTTTATGCATAAACACCATCTAGTAGCTACACCTACTGCGGAGATTAGTAGAGTGATGACGGGAGGAGAACCAGTGCCTATTAGAGCTATCTATAGATGTTCTATTTTTATAGCCGGAAGAGAGTTCAGGGGACGATTCTTTGTGATTCCACTCCCCGGTTATGATATTATATTGGGGATGGACTGGCTTAGCTATGCCCATGCATCTATAGACTGTTATGAGGGTAGTATTTTGTTCAGTCCCCCAGGCACAACACCATTCAGTGTCATGAGGACAGGGCCGGAGATCAGCCTAGAGCCGAACTGTTGTGCGACAGTTGGGGACGTAGCACCGCCACACCCTATCATTAGGGAGTTTATGGATGTATTCCCAGAGGATCTTCCAGGACTTCCGTCTGACAGAGATGTGGAGTTCACTATAGATTTAGTGCCGGGTTCATCACCAGTATCCCGGGCTTGCTATAGAGTGAATCCCAAGGAGGCTGTAGAGATGAAAGAGCAGATTGATGACCTGTTGAAAAAGGGTTTCATTTGATCTAGTGCTTCTCCATGGGAGCGCCAGTACTCTTTGTGCCTAAGAAGGATGGTATCGTCCGGTTGTGTATTGACTACAGGGCGTTGAATGCCATCACCATCAAGAACAAATATCCTCTGCCCAGGATAGATGATTTGTTCGACCAGTTGAGTGGGGCGAAAGTGTTTTCCAGGATAGACTTGAGATCCGGGTACCACCAGGTGAAGGTCAGGGTAGCAGACATCCAGAAGACGACGTTCAACACGAAGTACGGGCAGTACGAGTTTCTGGTGATGCCATTTGGTCTCACAAATGTGCCAGCTGTCTTTATGAATTTGATGAATAAGATATTTCACAAGTATCTGGATAAGTTCGTCGTAGTGTTTATCGACGACATCCTGATACACTCGAAGACGCCAGAGGAGCATGCAGAGCACTTGCGGATAGTTTTAGGGATTCTGAGACAGAAGGGATTGTTTGCCAAATTGCCGAAATATGAGTTCTTTTTAGACCGAGTGGAGTTTTTCGGCCATGTAGTTACTGGAGAGGGAATCTCGGTGGATCCCAGGAAGATTGCTGCATTGAGATATGGAAGGCTCCGACGTCAGTTTCAGAGATCAGGAGCTTTCTGGGTTTAGCAGGCTATTATAGAAAGTTCGTCCAGGACTTTGCTAGGATAGTTGAACCCATGACGAAGCTGACGCGGAAGGACGCAGAGTATATTTGGTCAGAGGACTGCCAGACAGCATTTGAGAAGCTGAAGAGGAGACTGACGACCGCTCCAGTTCTGACATTACCTTCAGGTTTTGGAGGTTTCACCATATACAGTGATGCTTCAGGAAAGGGGCTAGGATGTGTCCTATAGTAGCATGGGAAAGTGATTGCTTATGTATCTAGGCAATTGCGGACTCATGAGCAGAATTATCCTACCCATGACCTAGAGTTAGCTGCGATGATCTTTGCCCTCAAGTTATGGAAACATTACTTATACGGAGAGCGTGTGGAAATCTTTACTGACCACAAAAGCTTGAAGTATATGTTCACGCAGAAAGAGCTGAACATGAGGCAAAGACGATGGTTGGAGTTGATGAAAGACTTCCACATCGATTTACAGTATCACCCCGGAAAGGCAAGTGTGGTGGCGGATGCGCTGAGCAGGCATCCGATGGAATGGTATCTGATGATAGATCGGCATTTGCGGGAAGATCTGGAGAAGCTCGGTATCGAGCCAGTTCGGCCAGGATCAGTGATACAGATGATGGCGCTTGACATTTAGTCAGGTTTGATAGAGCAGATCCGGGAGGCACAGTCTACAGATGAGAGCCTTCATAGACTTCGAGCCCAGGCTTTAGCTGGATTGTTGGATGACTTCACTATAGCAGAGGATGGATCCTTGAGGCATGGCAGCCGATTGTGCGTACCGAAGGGAGAGCTGGTAGAGACAGTCTTACAGGAGGCACACCGATCGAGATATTATATTTACCCTGGTGCTAACAAGATGTACCGTGACTTGCGGGAACATATTTGGTGGCACGGGATGAAGAGGGATGTATCACGTTTCATCTCGAGATGCCTAGTTTGCCAGCAGGTCAAGGCGGAGCGCCAGAGGTCAGCTGGTTTGTTGCAGCCGTTATCCATTCCCGAGTGGAAGTGGAAACATATTACGATGGACTTCGTCTCAGGGCTTCCTCGTTCCCAATGAGGGAAGGATGCCATTTGGGTCATCGTGGACAGGCTGACGAAGTGTGCGCACTTCATACCCTTCAAGGTGGGGCTTTCCACCGAGAAGTTGGCGGAGCTATACATGCAGCAGATAGTTCGCCTATACGGAGTGCCAGTGAGCATCGTATCGGAGAGAGATAGCAGATTCACGTCCCACTACTGGAGGAGCTTGCAGGAGGAGTTGGGCAGTAGACTCAAGTTCAGTACGGCGTACCACCTGCAGACAGATGGACAGTCCGAGAGGACGATACAGACACTGGAGGATATGCTGAGGACCTGCGTACTGGACTTTGGAGGATCTTGGAGAGCCATCTGCACTTCGTAGAGTTTTCATACAACAACAGCTACCAAGCCAGTATCGGTATGTCTCCCTTCGAGGCGCTATATGGACGACGATGCCGCACGCCGCTCTTTCAGGACGATGTCGGAGACAGAGTTATGCTTGGGCCAGAGATGATCACGAATGCAGCAGAGAAGGTCGGGATGATCAGAGACAGGCTCAGAGTAGCTCAGGACAGGCAGAAACACTGGGCTGATGCTAGTCGCAGACCGATGGAGTTCGCAGACGGTGATATGGTGCTAGTAAAGATATCACCTACTAGGGGGACGATCCGGTTCGGACGAGGAGGAAAGATGAGCCCCAGATACATCGGGCCGTTCGAGATACTTGGCAGGATTGGAGAGGTAGCTTACAGGGTTGCACTTCTACCCAACCTAGCAGGAGTTCACGATGTCTTTCACGTATCTCAGTTGAAGAGATATGTTCCAGACCCCAGTCATGTGCTAGATCATTCAGAGTTGGAGGTCGGACCGAGCCTTACAGTTTCTGAGCAGCCAGTGGAGATATTAGACAGGAGGGAGAAGAGGCTGAGGAACAAGGTTAAACCCTTAGTACGAGTAGCTTGGAGCCGTCACTCTCCGGGTGAATCTACTTGGGAGAGGGAGTCGAACATGAGGGAGAGATACCCTTACTTTTCGATCCAACCGCTGCGAGGGAACCACCCGTTCCCGCTTGATACCTTAGAGTTTAGTTTCGATCTTGGCCTTAGTCATTTGATTGCATTGCTTGCTATGTTAGAATATTATAGGGTCTTCAATCCTTGTGAATTTCGAGGATGAAATTTTTCAAGGAGGGAAGACTTGTGAGCCCCTATTTTTCAAAATTTATTTAATTAGTGTTAATTAATTATTAATGTCATATTTAGCCTTAAAATATTTATTATAATTTTTAGGAATTTTTCTAGAATTTTAAATGAATTTTAAATAAGTTTTAAATACAAAAATACCATTTTGCAATTTATTGAAATGTTTTAAAGTAGTTTTGCTACTAACCAAAATATTTTAATACCATTTTGTAATTTTCCAAATTGTTTAGAAGTCATTTTGTAATTAGTTAATTGTTTTTAATATGGAATGCAAATTACTATTTGCATTCAGTCGCATTAGGGACCGGTTTGTAATTTCCTAAAAGTCTAAGGACCCTAAGGTAATTCCTAACCCTACCCACCCCCGATGACTGCCCGACGACCGTCGACCGACCTGCCCCCGCCATTTCCGGCCGCCCAACCGACCTAGGACAGACTCTGGCCCCCTATAAAAACCCCCACACTCTCCCCGACCCATCTACCACCACCATGACGCAACCACAGCCTAGCTCCGCCCTATTTTTCCCCAGAACCCATCACCGGAACCCTAACTCCGGGCTAACCCCCAGTGCCGCTTCCCCGACGAGCGTCACCGCCCCCAACCACCATCAGCTGACTCGTCGCGCTGAGGCGAGTCGATCGCCACCCGAGCGCCGCTTCCCCATCGCCTCCTCCGCCGTCCACGGCCTTCGAAACCCTCACCAATCGCCGGACACGTAAGTTGCAGTACTGAATCGTGTCGTACATGTCTCGAATCCACGTATGTGGTTCGCCAGGACACGGGGACCCTAGTCCAGTACTTGGACACGCGTATCCATACTCGTGCGTGTCATAAATAACCCCGACACTTAGACTCTATGTCCTAAACTGTCAGGACACAGTTTCGATTTATCGGGTTACTGTTATTTTAACTAAAACCTAAATAAAATAAATCTAAATCCTAACCCTAACACAACGAACGAGCTGACCCCCTGGCCAGCCCAACCTAGTCTAAGAACCCGACCCGTAGGGCCGAGTTCGATCCCCCCCCCCCCCCCCCCCCCCGCGCTGTTCTTTTATTTCTTTTCTTTTTCTTTTGTTTTTCTTTTGTTTTATTATATATATATATTTTTTTTTCTTTTTATATATATATATATATATATATATATATATATATATATATATATATATATTGTTTTATATATATATATATTATATTTAGTACTTTATTATATCATATATGTATATATATATATATATATATATATATATATATATATATATATATATATATATATATATGTTCATGTGTATATATATTATTATATATATACTATTTTATATATGTATTTCGCTATACCTAGTGTAAATTATTATTATGTAAATATACTTGTCATATTTATATGACCATTATGTATAATTTTACCCTATTAAAATATTAGTATTTCTTATGTATTTTTACGTCTTTATATTTTTGTGTATTTAAATTACTACAACCATTTGGTGTCCTAGCCTAGCATGGGTTTTTGGGCTCAAATGTATTTTCCCACATTCAAGACCTGTACAAGTCATATTGGACTTGATTCATGGCCTTGGGTCCTGTATTTGAACTTTGGTTCAAATTATGTACATGGACAAAATACGCAGATAATTAATTATTTAATTTCAATTGTGTACAATGCTGATTTTGAATTTCTAAAAATACTTAAATTGCTGCTAAAAATCTGGAAAAGCAGTATTTAGATACTATATTAATTTAGTATAATTTTTACAGTATTTAATTTATAGTTTTGCCACTGTTTTGGCATATGAAACCAGAACTCATTTTCTGTGTACTTAGGAAAACTGATTTTTATAAAATACATGTACTGGTTAAATAATTCCAGAAAAATTATAATAAATTTCTATAATTAAAAATGATCATTTTGGTACTTTGTTTTATGTAAAATTAAGCTTTTTCTTTATCTCAAAAATTGTTGGAACACAATGTTCAGTTGATTTATTTATTGAATAATTACGACTTGCAACTTTTTGTGTTATTTTGAGTTATAGCCGTATTGAACCTCACCCCTCACTAGTGTAAAGACCCTAGAAAGTTAGTTATAGTAGTGTGTCACCCCACGTTGGTCTCCTATGCTAAAGTTATCATTTTGGCTAGGTGCCCAGTCACAAGTCGTGTTGCACCAATTAGTGTCTTAGTGTTTTAGCTTAGTGTAAAAACTAAGTTTATGCATTTATTTCTACAGTGACGAGTTACCAGACATCTATAGCACTTTTTATCGCAGCTTGCTTTGCTAGAGGCAAGTACTTTCTACAAATATTACATACTGCTATAACAATAAACTGCGATTTACCAACCATGTTAAATGCTGATCCTTGGGGTAGCAAGTTAGAACTTTACATGTTGTATTACTTTTAGTCTCTGCCATGTTTAGACAGTATCTCATGTCTGTCACATGTTTAAATAACGCGTTAAGGGGAAACTGTTAGTATTGTACGTGAACATGACCCCCTTCTCCGTATGTATTTATCGCGCTCGGTGACATTCTATATGTGACCTTGCCGTATGTTCTGATCCCGTATTTGTGTATGGATATACACCGATGCCGTTCGTGCACGTATGTGCATGCCAGAAAAACTTGATATGTGCTGCTGTACATCCTATTCACCTATTGACCGATTCACGTACATGCTACGGTTTTAAACTTTTAAACTATATGTTGTCATTTCTAAAAGAACCAATTAAACCATGATATCCCATGATTCCAGTTTTATATTCATGTTCATGCTTTGTATATTTAGTTTGCTAGAATCAGTACTTGCTCCCGTCCTGACAGGATAACGTTGTAGGTGTCCTTACTGAGGAGGAGTTACTCTGCGACTCATATTATGGAGATACTGCCGAGGACCCGGCTTTGCTTTACGAGGATGTAACTGCAGGAAAACTCGCCTAGTTTGCATAGTCACTTGGGATATTTAGTGTAGTCATGTATTAGACTACGTGTTTTATAACTGGACATGTATCCAGTTTTACATTTCAGACTTGTACTTGGATTACTATATGAGACGACTTTTGTGTTTGGAGCATCTATGACTTTTATTCACTTATAGAACTGTTAGCACATTTAGTCTTATCCTGTTATCTTTAGAACAGCTTACTACGTTTTATCTCAAACGTAGGCTGGGAATGACTCGGCCCGGCCCAATAATTTGGGTAGCGGGTCGTGACAAAGAGCCACAGGTTGTGTTGTGAACTTCGCGCAGGAGCTGTGTTCTTGTTCGGGCCAATAGCTGCTTCATTAGCCATATTGGAGTTCCTCCACATCTGACTAGGAAGTAGCTCGCTCTGACAAGAAAGTGATTCGCTCTGACACTGCTGCACTTTTGGGGATTGCGCGCTCCTAAAGACTGCGCACTTTATAGACTGTGCTTTTAGGTTTTAGTCTTTATATGTAACCATGAATAGTCTGTAATAGATCTTTTCTAAATATGATTTTAATAAAGAACTTTCCTTTATGCACTATCTTTGTATAGCACGAGTTCTTGAAGTGCGCAGAAATTTGTATGTCTCATGCGCTTCTGTGAAGTATGTGAAGCAACTATTGTCTTCTGTGCTTCTGTACCTGCTGCATTATTTACATGCTTCTCCAATTATATAAATAAAATATGTATACATATATAGATATATACGGGTTTATACTATATATGTGTTACGACCCGCTTCCGAATAATCGGATACGAGTCGGACACACCAAGCCTATGTAGGAAGATGCAACCAGTAAGTTGTATAATTCTATGAAAAACTCTAAGTCACCAGATAAAATAAAAGAAATAATAATGTCGGAGACAAATCCGATAACCAGAATAAAATATACAACTCTGAAATCTCAATACAATATACAGGATAAAATCTCTAAAACAAAACTAGGAAATGAACTAGGCTAGATCTTTGCAAATCCTATGTCCTGAAACATGTCATCCTCCTCAGTATGGCCTCAAGCTCTAGTCCATAAAAGGTGGTACAACATCCTCAAGTATACTTGTAACATATTCAGTCAGGAAAGGAGCAAAGTACAACCCTGACGAGAAATACTATACAAAGTAAACTGAAATGCACAAGTAATGATATAAACTCACTACAGTATGAAATAATAGTACCAAAATTGGAATATGAAACTGCAGTACAAGAATTGGAACAATGAACAAGACAGTCAATGCAATAGTGAATTTTGAAATAGCTACCAGAGTATGTGACCGACTGGGTAAGCACATGAATAAGCACAGGAATAATGGTATGGCTTAGAGTCCCACGTGCTCGATGTGAGACCTAAGCTATTGAATGCCTAACTAATATTTGGATTTGGTCACATATCTGTAGTATTTTCCCTCCCCCAATATACAAGTAAAGAACAAGAACATGATGAGTATCAGAACCAGAAGCACATAAACAATCATGTGTACAACGTGTCCAATATGAGAACATGAAGCAAGACAGAAATACAAAGTAAAGAGTTCAAGTCGGTGTACTTGCCTTTGTCCTTGCAAGTCAATATGTCTTAATGTCTCCACCTAGAGGTAGGGCAATAATAAGTTAAATTCTAGTCAATGTCATTAACTATCTATATAGTCAATGTCATTAACTATCTATATCACTATATACTAGCAAACAAGGAAATATCTTAGTAAAATTTCTATAGTAAAATATAGATGCTAGCAATTAATACTTATCATAATATTATAGCAATTTTAAACTATAGGTATTTGCTAGAAATATATATTTACCCGCAAAGTAATTCTTTAGTAAAATAACACTAATTTAGGGTAGCTAATTAGAACAATAATTCTAGCAAAATAGACTTTTTAATAAGTAATATTTACTATAAATATTAATATTAATAATAGCAATTTTATCTAGAAAATAACGTTATATTATAAAACTAATAATTATTTGTAAAATACTTTGAACTATATAGTTTAACAAAAATCATTTAGAAATACTTGCTAGCTACAATCAATATTTATACAATTACGATGTTATCTAAATACTAGTAAGATAACAATATATATTGGCAAACTACAACTAAAATATTATCAAGAAATGATAATAAAGATAATGATACTAATAAAAATAAAATTAACTAAAATTACTTAATACGAATTATCAATAATAATCAAAATAATAATGGTAACAATAAAAGTAAGAACACTAGTAATAATAGTAACTCTAATAGTAACCCAGCCCAATGAAATAACCCAGTCTGATCACTGGATCAGACCTGACCCAGGACTACTGCTGCAGGCTCCCTGGATCGGTCCAGAGCTGCAGCCCATCACCAATACAACAACCAACCTGGCCCATGCTATTGATACTACTGCTTCTCCTTATTTCTCCCAATATTTCCTGATTAACCATTTACTAGCCCAGCCTTAACTCCCTCTTAGCTCGACCCGACCCAAGTAAAATCAAACCCTAACTTAAAAACCTAACACTCCACACAGTATTCTTTTACCCCCCTCCCCCCCATTCTGCATCGCTCAACTCAAAGAAAACCTAATTCTTATATTTCTTCTCCATCTCTCATTCTTCTCTCACTGAACCAGCCGCCAATCACAAGGGAAGAGAAAACCCTAAAATCTTCCTACAACCAACATCTCTTTTTATTCCCAAACCTTCCTTCTTCCTATCGCCAGCAACTTCCCATCTATAAACCCTAACCCTAGGTTCTTCTTCTTCTTCACTCTCCTATAGTTAGGAAACCCTAAACTCAAATAAAATACTTTCTCTCTCTTCTTACATTTACTTTACCCAGCCGACAGAACCCAGTTCTTCTTCCTCAACAGCAAACCCTAGCCCTCCATATATGCACACACTTCCTGTCACAACCCACACCCGCTTTTCGAGATGCGAGCACGTGCGCAAGCCAGCTACGTATCAAGCGGACTCCAGCCCAACTCGAATACGTATACGCTATCCAGAATAGGGTATCATATCTAATATGGTAAGTTAAACTATATCTCAATCCACAAGAAAAATATAAAACAAGAATGAACATTATGGTTCATGGTCTGCAGCCTACTAGCATATATGTTCGATTAGACTCCAAAGAAATAATATGAGTCAATAAAACTAGGCTAACAAGCAGAGTGCAAATAACTGATGTAAATATGTAATCACGAAAGATACCTGAGTCTGAAGTAATCAGCTACCATCATAATCAGTTAACTAACTCCGTGCAATCAACTACCTGAAAAGATTATCAGGTCCTCAGGGGACTAGCAAGATACATAAAACATGCATATCTAACAGTTTATCATGCATGAAGAATATCCAGGATATAAGCAGAAATGGACTAAGCAACTACGAAACATGAATATGTGAACAACTACGCATAAATGAACTGCTAGAAAGGAAACATGAACACATGACAAGAAACAGATAATCAAACCCTCACCCCTAGTGTAGACTTGCAGGTTTGAACAAATAACTAACCCTCGCCCCTAGTGTGGAGTCGCAGGTTAGCTTCAAGAAATAAACAATTGCCCCTAGTGTGGACTCGTAGGTTGGAACAAATAACTAACCCTCGCCCCTAGTGTGGACTCGGAGTTTGAGAAAAGTCAAAATCAAAAGTAGCAGTTCAGTTATAACGCACCCATTCTACGACGCGGTACGACTCAGTCAAGGTATAGTGAGAACAGATCCAATATGAACTATAATACCAACTGTGAACAAAGTCGATATGTGAACAAGACAAGTAAACTAGTATGCATGAAAGAAACTCACATCAACAATCATCCCAAGAACTAAATGATGACATGTAACAAAAGGAGAAGGAATATAAGCATGTAAATAAACTATAAAAAAAGGCAAGGTATACTTGCCTGGTGGTAGCACGTAGAACCAACACTATCCAGTCAATCGTCGAGCCACAAAAATCAAACTCTCACAACAGTCTCAGGGGGCTGAAATAGATATTACCAACATGTTCAAAATAGTCAAATTATCTAAGATAGCCTACCCATTCGCCCGGTTTGTCGGGGCATACGTCGTATCGGGAAAATTATTATGTTTTAGGGTTTTTCGAAAACTGTTTTTTTCTAAACTTTGGATTTGAAAATAACTGTCTACAGTAAATGAAAAATTAAACTACAAGAAAGGTTTTGAAGATCTACATGTGGTCTAAAACTTTGTTCAGGTGGAATTTCAAAACTGTTAATAGGTTGACGAGGACAGGCCTTCAAACCAGGCTATTTGGACTGATTTCTAAACTGTTTTGGAACAGTTTTTCGTCCAACTTTGGATCGACTTTCCTTCCAAACTCGAACACAAAAACTCGTCCCGCTTGGAGGAAAACCTAGAGGGTCATGTTGTGAACGTGTACGACGAAACCGTACGAAAAAATATACGACAATGAGGGAGAAAACACAATGCAAAATCAGGTGTTCGTGGTAGTTGCTGATGTGCTACTACTGTTGCGGCTGCTGTGTGTGCGTGCTCTGGCCGGCCGGCCGGCAGCTCACACGTCGGCACGCGGTCGTGGATTGGCCGCTGTATGATGGGCGAAGGTAGAGAAAGAGTTAGGGTTTAGGGTTTCGATGAAATCCCCTTTCCTCTCTCTCGTTCTATATGTATACGCTGTTTGGAGGGGGAGTAGTTATGTGCGGCTCGGGTTTGGCTGGGCTGGGATGGTTTTTTCCTTTTTTTTTTCTTTTATTTCTTTTCCTTTATCTTTTTATAATTATATCTATATATATACATATGTAAATATATGTAATGATACACCCTAAATCCAAATATAAGCAATAAAATATTCTAAATGTAATCAATAATTAAAATACAAAATTCTTAATTCTATATACTAAATTTTATATAAATAAAATAAAATTATATTGTTGTATATATATAAAACCCAATTTTCGTATAATATGAGTATACTTATATATATACACAAGTATATATAATCTAAATAAATCCCAAAAATCCAAAATATATGTTAAGGAAATTATTTACTATATTATCAAATAAAATATTATTTTTAATAGCAAGCACATATAATATAATTGCCTTTTGTAAAAAGGCCTGCTAGGTCACTAGAACAATTTAAAAGACCAATCTTTACATCTACATGGACATTCTTAGACACACTACCCATCTACATGGGCTTGGGCTTGGTTCGGGTCAAGTCCGGGCTAAATTGGTACAACCGGGTCTCCTAAAAGTCATAATCTTAATAAATAACTAATCAAATCGTTTATAGGGTCATATCACAACTTAGCCTGGTTTTCCTAGTTGGGACACACTTATGGCTCGGCCTTCCCTACCATAGCTAAAACACTAGTCAAGGCACGCCACTGCACTATCCGTGCCATGATTCTAGTCATCTTGCACTCCAAAACTTAACCATGACTAAAGCATTCTATCGTAATAACTATTTAACTAAATATTTATAAAATTCCAAAAGTTACCATTTAATTCAAAAATAAAAATAAAAATATTTTCAAAATTTTGGGAAGAGGGGTTACAAATCTTTCCACCTTAAAAGAATTTCGTCCACGAAATTCAAAATACTCAAATTAGAATTTTTTTTAAAAAATAAAAACACTAAAAGTTAAATAACCTCACATTTCAAGCTTACATTCGAAATCCTTTCCTAAATTGGTAAATTCTAAATCCACTTGGTTATAATTTTCTCAAAATTTAATTTCTCAAAAATATTTTATATCATTCTCCTAGCCATTATGTAACTATGAATCCTCGAAGGATTCTACCCATCTTAATTTAACCCATGTAACACAAAAACATACGATGAAGTGGAATCTTCTCAAAATTTTCATACTTAAATCCAGTACTCAAAGTTTGTCCTTTTTTTATTCCAACATAATAGCTCTCTTCCGTTTAGATATTTCTTAATCATTAGTCTCTAGAAATAGCATTCTTCGAGTTACCATTTTTTTCCATCTATCCATACTATTTTGTAAAAAATCATTCCTCCTTGATTGACGAGTAAACACACATTAATTTAGCTTCCTTAATCCTTGGTCCTCTCAATTTTTCTATCACTAAATCCTATAAATTCTCATTGTCACAAATACCATAAGATCATAAAAACCTTTTAAAGATTTATAGCCTTGTTTCACTAAAGAGTTCTTCTAACCATTGTCTACTAACTTAGCCTCTAGTAATATCCTCATCGTCATAATTCAAGCCTGCTAACCCCTAATTACCAAAAACTAAACTGCTAATTAAGAAAATCTACTCACCTCGGATCAAACACTCTATCAAAACATCAAATTCCTACAAGATTTTATCTTTCAAAGAAATTTTCATAATTTCGTATACGATTGGTTATTCCTTCAATAATTATGGTATTTATCATATCCCCTTTATCCACCAAGGCATTCGAGATCATAACAAGCAACTAATTATACAACTTCCCTAAGGAATACTAACTTCTAGTAACCGCCTTCCCTTAAAATATGCTAAGATGCACGAACGTTCGTCGCTCCAAAATAGGGAGGGACAAGAAACAATAACACGAGAAAGCAAAAGAAAATTGTTGACTGTGAAATAAGAGGTTTAAGAACGATAGAGAATTTCAAAAGAAGTGTCAAGACAGTTGTGGATTGAGAATCCTACTAGGTTTCATCCTAATGCAGGCTCGCTCAGTACATTAACGTAACCGAGACGATATGCTCTGACCTGCATGAGCCACCACAAAAACTTATCATGACCCGTACCCGCTTTTTGGGATGCGAGCGCGTGCGCAAGCCAGCTACGTATCAAGCGGACTCCAGTCCAACTCGTATACGTATACTCTATCCAGAATAGGGTATCATGTCTAATATGGTAAGTTAAACTATATCTCAATCCACAAGAAGAATATAAAACAAGAATGAACATTATGGTTCATAGTCTGCAGCCCACTAGCATATATGTCCGATTAGACTCCAAAGAAATAACATGAGTCTATAAAACTAGGCTAGCAAGCAGAGTGCAAATAACGATGTAAATATGTAATCATGAAAGATACCTGAGTCTGAAGTAATCAACTACCATCATGAACAGCTAACTAACTCCGTGCAATCAACTACCTGAAGAGATCATCAGGTCCTCAAGGGACTAGCAAGATACATCAAACATGCCTATCTAACAGTTTATCATACATGAAGAATATCCATGATATAAGCAAAAAAGGACTAAGCAACTACGAAACATGAATATATGAACAACTACGCATAAATGAACCGTTAGAAAGGAAACATGAACACATGATAAGAAACAGATAATCAAACCCTCGCCCCTAGTATGGACTCACAGGTTTGAACAAATAACTAACCCTTGCCCCTAGTATGGACTCGCAGGTTAGCTTTAAGGAATAAACTCTCGCCCCTAGTGTGGACTCATAGGTTGAAACAAATAACTAACCCTCGTCCCTAGTGTGGACTCGCAGGTTAGTTTAAGCAATCAACCCTCGCCCCTAGTGTGGACTCGCAGGTTGAGAAAAATTAAAATCAAAAGTAGTAGTTCAGTTATAACACACTCATTCTATGACATAGTATGACTCAGTCAAGGTATAGTGAGAACGGATCCAATATGAACTATAATACCAACCGTGAACAAAAATGATATGTGAACAAGACAAGTAAACTAGTATGCATGAAAGAAACTCACATCAACAATCATTCCAAGAACTAAATAATGACATATTATAAAAGGAGAAGGAATATAAGCATATAAATAAACTGTAAAGAAAGGCAAGGTATACTTGCCTGGTGGTAGCACGTAGAACCAACACTATTCAGTCAATCGTCAAGGCACAAAAGTCAAACTCTCACAACAGTCTCTGGAGGCTGAAATAGATATTACCAACGTGTTTAGAATAGTCAAATTAGCTAGGATAGCCTACCCATAAGTCCAATTCTAGACACAGGAGCAAAACGATAATTTCGGGTCAAAATGATTTTCGCCGTTGGACCCGCTTTGCACCAAAAAGCGTACCAGTACCTACGGTCTCTAAAGTCGTCAAACTATATGTCTACAGGTTTATTATTTGATATGAACCCAATGGTACGTCCAAATTTAGATTCTGGTGGGCCGTGTACAAATTCGCCCGTTGGATCGGGTCGCGGGCCCGCCGAAAATAGTGTTCCGATCGACCTTCTCAGAATCGAACCAAACTTGGCATATAGGACCAGAAAAATAATATGGTCATGTTGGTTCAAGTTTTATCTCGAGATGACAAACGTACACAAAGTAATTGACTAATTTGCAAAGGGGCCGATACGGGGTATTTCGACGGATATGTCTCGATTTTGTCGCGCATGCAAAACGAATTTGAGTTCCGTCAAATCCTACATGTCGACAACCCCCATACGGTCACTAAAATAAAATACTATTTTTAATAGCAAGCACATATAATATAACTGTCTTTTGTAAAAAGGCCTGCTAGGTCACTAAAATAATTTAAAAGACCAATCTTTACATCTACATGGACATTCTTAGACACACTACCTATCTAGATAGGCTTGGGCTTAGTTCGGATCAAGTTCGGGCTAAATTGGTACAACCGGGTCTCCTAAAAGTCATAATCTTAATAAATAACTAATTAAATCGTTTATAGGGTCATGTCACAACTTAGCCTGGTTTTTCTAGTTGGGACACACTTATGGCTCGGCCTGTTGGCCCATTGGTCATGGTCAAACCTGATTTTAATAAGTGATCAAACTCTGTCTCGATATAAGGGCTACTTAAAGATGTTTTGGACTCTTGGACACTGCCAGAGAATTGTTATCCGATCTGTTCAAGATCGAAGCTGTGTTTGCCACTCGAGTCTGTATTTTTTTTATGCAATATAATTTTTACTTTTATTGAGTCTACGAATACAGTGTACACAGAGTCGTACTGGCAAATAGGCTATCCTAAAAATATTTTCAAAATATTCCATGTTTTGAAAAATAGCCCCATATTTACAAAAAGCTCCTAACTGCTTAAAAGAATTTCAAAACGACCAAAAATCAATTTGTAAAAATATTGACTAAACCCTGACAGAGTTCGGCCCGAGTTCGGCCAGAGTTCTGTTAGTGCCCGTTGGATTTTGAACTTGGTCTTCCTGTAGTTATGGGTCTTGCCGGGATTTTCTCATAGAGTTCTGTCCGAAATCTGTCAGAATTCTGCCTTTGGAAAAACTATAAATAGAGAAGGATTTTGATCATTTCAACACACCAATTCACTTTCATATCTCTTCTCTATAAGCCTATTACTTCTTCCAAAGTGTTCTGAGCTATTCATTTTTTAAATCCCGAGCCAGTTACAATCCTCTAGTCGATTTGCCAGTGCGGTACGGTCTAGAAGTTTTAGAGTGATTGTAATCAGAGACTTGATTGAAGAAAGACACTTCACAATTGGAGTTGGTTGAGTACTTCGTATCAAAGCTCGTGTTGTAGAAGTTGCAAGAACTTCGATAAAAACTTGTGGGTGATTTTCTATAGTGGATTCAACTGGAAGCTAGCGTTCTTCCGACTAGACTAGTCCTCACAAGAGGAAAAACCAATATACATCGACGTGTTTGCATTTGCTTTCTGATCTCTACTTTTCATTTACTTACTTGTGATATATTCTGTGATCTTGCTGCTAACATTTTTAATTAGCTAATTTCTGCTGCATATTCTATTCACCCCCCTCTAGAGTATTGCGCTTTACAATTCGTTCCTACATGGCCTTTCCTACCATGGCTAAAACACTAGTCAAGGCACGCCACTACATTATCCATGCCATAATTTCTAGTCATCTTGCAATCCAAAACTTAACCATGACTAAAGCATTCTAACGTAATAACTATTTAACTAAATATTTATAAAATTCTAAAAATTACCATTTAATTCAAATAAATAAAAATAAAAATATTTTCAAAATTTTGGGAAGAGGGATTACATTTCCACCAAACTCCAGCCACGAAAAGAGGAACACGAAGAAGAAGAGAGACGAGAAGATCGGGCGAAGGCTTACCTCGACGGCAGATCTGGTGGTCTAGGACGGCTATGTCGGTCTCCAGCTGGATCTGGTCACCGATGGCGGCCCGGGCTTTGAGGTGACTGCACGAGACTCGAAGGGGCAGCGCATCCCTCGAGGAGGCAACACGCGGCTCGAAGTGGCCGCACAAAAATCGAAGGGGTAGATCCTGTCTCGAGGCGTCGACGTGATCTCCAAGGCGGTACAGTAGTCGAGTCTACAATCTCGATCGGGCTCCGGCGACGTGATGTCGACCTCCGACGAGCAGCGACACTCCTCGGTCGAGATTTGGTGAGAGGCCTCGTCATCGACCTCCTAGAACTTCAGATCCGGTGGTGGCTCTCGAGGAAGGCGGAGACGTCGGGATTCCTCGGCTTCGGCAGTAGGCAGTGGCACTCTGCCTCCTGATGAGGCGGTTCTGGTGGTGAGCAGATCTGAACTGTCGAGTCCAGGTCAGGTGGAGCTCCGGCGATGCTCGTAGCAGAAGACGATGGAGAACGGTCGATGATCGTCCAGGGGACAATAGTAGTAGTGCTTTGGGAACAGTGTCGGTGTTGTCAAAAATAAAAATGTAATAAAATAACTGGAAACACCCCTAATATTTATATTAAAATATTAGAGTAGGCTCCAAGTCAGCATTGGTGGCACCCTATGTAATTTGTAATAGATCTAGGGTCATAGTGAAAATAAATAACTAACTCCTAAATGAATAACTAATCCTCTAACTAATTATAGGATTAGTTAACTACTAATTAAACTAAAATTAACTAAAGTAAATTACACTAAACTTTTCTATTGAACTAGTAGGCCAAAGCCCACAATCCAAGGCCCAGGGCTTGGTAGGCTTTGATAGAAAAATCACTAGTATAAATTCAACTCCCATTTGAAATCATAATTTAGTCATAATAATTGAAATTATCTTAACAACTATTAAAACGTATTCAATAATCAGGTTTTTAATCTCTAACAAGGTTTAATAACTAAAAATACTCTCCACCATGGATGAGTGATAATCAATAATCAGTTTACTAAAGTAAATAATAGTTAAGCCTTAGCAAGTTAGCAATTTTTTGGAAATGACTATTAGCTAACAGAATTAGAATGTAGATTAAACCTAATAAAATTGGTTTAATTAACAGAATAATAAAACTGAAATTAATACCATTAAAGTTCAATAATGATAATAATTAGAACTAAACAATTTGAACTAATAACTATAATTGGTTAGAACATAATTAGCCACAATTAATTGCCTAAATTTGATTTATAAAGAAATCATGATTTTTTTTCCCAAGAGTGTTATAATACAAAAATTTCTAAAGATAATAACCAAGTTTATCAAAAATGGTACTTCCAAAGTAGAAAATTCAGGAAATTCAAAATAAATCCATAAAAATGATTTAGGGAGTAACAATATATATATATATATATATATATATATATATATATATATATATATATATATATATATATATATATATATATATATATATATATATACACTATTTATATACAATATATATAATTTATATGGTTTTTATTCATATACTAATTTATATACGAATTGCTTGTATATACATATATGTAATAAACCTGTATATATGTATTTAAATACCCATACATGTATATATAAATATATATATATACACACACACATATATATTAAACCTAATAATAAAAAAAACCTAAAATATTTCTTTCCCCTCTCCATATTTCATGCAACAGCAGCAGCAACAGCTGCATCTATGGCGCACGCGGCCACCCGGCACCCAACCCCATCCTCACCTGGGTAACCACCGGCCTCCACCGCCGTAGATGGAGTACCCTATTGTGCCGTCGTGCCTCCGGCAAACCGCGGTAGCAGCAGCGTGCAATCGCAGAAGCAGCAGACAGCCGTAGTAGCAGCACCGCGGCGACGGCGACAGCAAACGTCGTACTGCCACGCCTTGAGACCACCTCTCTAGCCCCGGCACATGCTCCGGCAACCTCCTCCAGCGTCCCACCATCCTTTCCACTGCATATTACGATCGATTTATGCATTTTGCATGAAACCCCGTCGTGATGCGCGTAAATTCGAGTTTAGAAATTTATTCGTCGCAATAACTTTAGGTACAATTTTTGGACAATCCAATCGTTGGATCGTCGATCCGATTCTTCTGTCTCAATTTTGGTATATACCCCTTAACTCACCTAAAATTTCAACCATTAATTCGATCGTTTGATAGATCAAAACCGGCTACCAAGTTGACCGTTTAAATCACATTTATTTTGGACAATTTCATGGAGCCAACTTCGCGAATTTGTTTCTCCCTTGTCGAAGCTCCGTTTAATGAACCACTAGCTCCGATGCATAGTAGGTATATTCACCTTCGTGCCATAAAATTTTTAGTTTCATAGGATGTCATTTGGTTAGTTGAAATCGACACCAAAGTTGACCGTTCGAAATCGTAATTTCCAACATGCAAAATTTAAATTTTGAACCCGGGACATCGGATTCCAAATCTGACACAACCATTGGACTCGTGGCGTCGTTATGGCCAAGATTAACATATAATTTGTCCAATTTGAAAAACCTTTGTCTTGGCACATTTTTTGGTGTAAAACAGGTCCAACAACGAACACCATTTTGACCCAAAATTATCGTTTTGCCCCTACGTCCAAAATTAGACTTATGGGTAGGATATCCTATCTAATTTGACTATTTTGGACACGTTGGCAATGTATGTTTCATCATCTAACAACTTTTGTTAGATTTCTCCTTCTGTACTATCATTAAATTATAGTCAATTTATATTATATTCGTATTTTAGAATCCATGTGTCGAAACTGAGATCAGTCAATTCCAGTTATCTCACATCGCTGAAATTGACAAAGTGATCGTATGGAATGACAAGGTAAGATTGTTAACCTTGTTGTTGATCATCTTGTCTCGATTCGCGCGTCGTAGGTTTCTTTGTACGAATTACGAGATACAAACTTAATATTTAAACCTAGAGTTTGTAATCCATATTATTAGCAAATAATGATCACAGAGATTAGTGTAACCTAGTTTTAGATGTATAATTAATAAATGGCTTAGGTAACATAGGTATTACACAACATAGAACGACCAAGCTCTCTAGGTAGGAAACTGATAGTCATATTTGTATTTAGTGAATAATACATATTTGCTTATGATTTGGGGTTGATAGATATTGCATGAAGTATAATTTATTGGTTCATGGATAGTTTTGTTAGACTTTGGTACTGCAGTCTCAGCACATATTGGACAAAACTCAAGGCAAGTATACCTTGCCGAGTTGTACAATTTATTTCATACATTTTTATATTGCTACTTTCTTTCAGTCTTACTTGATTACATGTTCCTCATGGTTATGTCATTATTAGTTTCTTATTTTACGTGCATGTTTCTTATTTTCTCCTTGTGGTACTATTTATTTCTTATGAGTGTCGTAACGATATTTGCTATTCCTTAGCCTTTGTTCCATTGAGTTGATTTGACCTATAGTCGAGATTGATTGCTAGATATTGACTTATCCCATCTCTAAATCGGGAGCATCCCATGGCATTACGATATAGAGACTCCTTATAGACTTGTTATTCCATCTCTAGGACTGGAGCGTCCCATGGCGTTACGGTGTTAGAGACTTGTTATCGACCTGTGTAACACCCAGTTTCTGAAATGAGGGTAATTTTGGAATTTTGTAATTATAATTATTATTTATTGATATTTGTTTCACATTATAATTTTTTTAAATTATTTAAAAACTGTTTTAAGTCATGGATTGTGATCTTGATGCCTTGCTAGTGTAACCTGAGAGACTGTCTGACCTAGAGCCTAACCATGTCATTAGGATGATTTATTTTTACTTTTGAACATGAGGGTATTTTGGTCATTTGGCCCCTTTGAATTATTTTAGGATTTATTGGATTGGTGATTGTTAATTTGACTTTTGACTAGCTGTGACTTAAGGAACTATCCTAGATTTTGACTTTGACTTGGTAACCTAGTTAACATGGTATAGACCCTAGTTTAACTTAAGTCAACTCAAGTTAGGACACTTAGGATCAAGTTTGAAATAGGAGGATTGGTGTTTTGGTCCATAGACTTGAGACTTAGAAATGGGTTCCATGACTAATGCAATTAGGCCCATAGCCATTAGACTAAGCCCTAACCCTAATTTTTTACTTTATGGCCAGCCACTAGGGCTCCCCCTTTCCCTATAAATAATCTCTTCCTTGTTCTTGCCTCTTTTATTAATTTTTTCCAAGCTTGAAGAAAGAGGTAAGGAGCCATCTTCCCTATTCCATAGATTGTCCATTTTAAATCCTTTTCCACTCTAGTTTTTTGTATTAGAGTCTAATTTCCTCCTATTTTCTGATTGTGGAATTAAATCCCAGCCTTAGGGCAATTTGGGAGCTTTTGGATAGCAAGGAGGAAACCCCATTTGGAGCTTTTCCAAACTTTTTGCACCTATAGGTAAAACTCCCCAAATTGATTTAAATTTCTATTTTCTTTGCATTTAGGGCTAGATCTAGGAGTCCCCTAGCTGTCCCCAAAATTTGGGTAGATTTCGTGTCCGTTTGGTGTCCGTATCGGACACGTATCGGTCTATGTATTCATGTGTTTGTTGAAATGCCTCAATGGATTGAATGTTAATGTTTTTCAAAACAAATTACATATTTTGATTGCTTATGAGATGTAAATTACGGATCTAGGTGACTGAGTCATTTTTTATGTGATTTTGTGTCAGTTTTAGGGCTTGGACACGCTGCACGACACTGTCGTGCAGTGCCCTGCTGCTCGACGTGTCGTGTGCGCTGGACACGATACGTTTTGACATGATATTTTAGGGGAGGGTGCGGGCTATCACTGACACCTTGCACACGAAATTTGAGGCCAAACCACCGAGTAGTTAGTGAGAAATTTGACCTGCATTGGTTCTTCACTGAACCGAGTCTTCCATTTTTGAGCCACTGATACGCGACTGGACACGCGACACGACACATATTAGACACTATTCAGGGTGTCTAAACTCTAGCCCTATCCTTGGCTCACCCTAGGACACGAGCACGAGCCCTATGGTGTCGTGAGTCGTGTCCTAGCTTGCACTGCACCTCTGCACGAGGCTGTTGACACTGTTATTTTTGATACCTTGGTTTTCTTCATTTGGACACCTGTGTCCTAATTTTTGGACACGAGGAGACTCTTGGGAACTCGTGCGACTTGTTCAAGCCACTGTCCACCTGCCACCTTGTTTCGAATTGGGTTCGAATGGGATTGAGACTTGTCAACAAATGCACTGTGCACAGTTTTGAATTCTCATATTTGATTCCCTGTTAAACCCGATTTTCATTGATGTTAATTGCCATTTTTAGATTCACTTACACATGTATAGTCCACTGATTATGGTAGTTTAAGTTTGTGTTTGAGAATTTAGGTTTTGATTTGGTTTTGGGCATTATGTGAACTGTCATTGCCTTGTTGTTTTACTGAATAGCTAAAAGCCTGAGCCACATGGACACAGCATCTGAACACACACATTAGACACTCGTACACACCTGTATACATCTGAGGATTACATAAAATTGTTGAGGATAGCAAGGTTATGGGATTTTCGAGTAGGATTGACAATTAACAACACTATTAGACTGAATAATGCTCACTGTTATTTGAATGTCCTTGAACTTCAAATTCTGATTTTAATTCCTTCCTTGAGAACTGAATTGATTCTTACATTTCCATGTTAATTCCTTAACATTTTGTTAGTTCATGTTAGTTGGGGTTATCCATGTTATGGGATTTTCGAATTGGATGATGTATAAATGCATGTACAAATACCTTAGCCTTGTTGGTACTTATCTAGATGATATAGGTTTATGTAGATAGAGGAGATAAAGGGGTATGGGGTATATGTGATATTAGTTTATAAGTTGTGTGTGAATATTAGAGTTGTGAAGGGTTGGGATGCAACCTACCTTGGCCTTAGGCCTTCACCCATTGGCATTTTGGTTAGGACTGAATTACAAATGGCATCAGTTATGAGAAAGTGAGATGGGATTTGGGTATGATGTGAGGGTCTGAACATGGATAGGTAGTGACAGTGTGTTGAGCTTGGGGCTGGCCTAATATATGCAAGTGCAGCAGTAGCAGCAGGAAGACCCTGCCTGCAGGCAAGCATAGCAGCAGGGCAGGGTGAACAACCAAATTTGTGGGGGTTTGAGTGTGTAGCAAGTGTTAGAGGGAATAAATGTATCAGTTGAGTTGGGATGTGGGAGTAAATTTGTAGGCCACATCAATATTGTATAGGGGTCAACTGGTTTATAGGTTAGAGTGAATAGAGGATGTTGAATGGAACAATATGGGCAGTAGGAGGAGAGCCCTATGCAGCGAACAGGGGTACAATTAGTGTCAAGTGTATAGTAATAAAATATGGAAATGTACCAAGGGATACTTTCTGTATGTACCCATATTTAGGTTCGGCCTCTTGTCCAGTCCAGATTGGGGAGGATGTGTCCCATGTATCTGTCCCCATATCAGTCAGTCTTATTTCCTATTGTCTTAGCCTTGAGCATTCATATATGTCTGCATGGGTATACAGTTATGTCATATCTAGAGTGTGTATTATGTATATTATAAGAGTATTGCTGATATGGGATATACCTGTATGTATACCTATGAATGACCTTGTGACATGATCATATATATATATATATATATTATGTATATGCATATTGTAATGTACACATAAATGCATGAATGTTAGGTATGAATACTAGTATGTAATAGGATATGCATGTATCCTATTTGATGTAATGCAAGTATCCATATATGAAAATATGTATGTGTATGATATATATATAAAGTATGCATAAATGTGAGTGTAGTGTGTGTATTATGTATTGTATATATATGCCTAGAATGAGCTTTACCCTATAGGCTATGTTAGTTGGCCTTAAGATTGACCAATGGTTTAAGGTTGACTTGGTTTGACTCAACGGTTGACCAAACCCTAGAATTGACCAAGGTTTGACCCAATAATTCAAGATTGACTAGATGTTGACCAGGTTTGACTTAGAGTTGACTTTGTCCTAGATTGGCCTAGAAATCATGTAGATTGTATCGTAGACTTCATTTGTCTTATATTAAACATATTATAACCTGTACTGCTCTATTTAGGACATTGTGACTCCGGTGCAGACATCTGATATTACACTACTCTTTTCGGAGTAGCAGGCGAGTATATTCTCTGATAGTTCTCTCATTTACTTGTCAATTACTGTACTTCAGTTCTAGTTAGCTGTATGAGATTCTCTGTTACAAACACGTATTGTTATTACTGAATCCATGTATACGACACACATACTTACTCATTTTGCCTCTATTATTTGAATCACCATACGAATCACTATTCGAACCACCTATTCGCATCTTCATGTGCTGGTTGGACTTGTATTCGATTGATGTGTCGGATTTTGGATTCATTTGTATTAGATGAGTGGGGAAATACTTGATTAGACATGTGAACATTCCCACTATTCGAACCATCTCCTGTGAATGATATTCGAACGATAGCCATCTCTCACTTGATCAGTGTGTGATGTGCCAGATTTACCCATAGCCGTTTACATGTCTATCTAAGTATTTTAAAACACACTTGGAGAATTTATTCGAATCATTGTTAGAACATCATGTGAATCATTATTCGCACCACCTTATTCGAATCACTTTATTAGAACAATGATTAGAATCACATTCGACACATCTTGTATTAGACTCACATTGGGATTACACTCGACTTATATTGTACTGTTTGGACTCATCATGTTACTCTAGTTCAGCTAGATTTTATTTTACAGTCTTTATTGCCATGATTCTTCTTTTGTTTAGTTACCTACTTTCCTTGTACCTTATCTGTCTCTCTATACCATCACCTGAATATAAACTGCCATGTTCATCAATACAACTGTCTATAACTGCTTTATAGTTCTCTGTCATTTACTTGGGTTTTATAGATGAGATTGTGCTCGTTCCTGTCCTGACTGGACCCGTTGAAAATTTTACAGATGATTGCCCTGAGGACACTTGCCCTACTCATTATGGACCAGGAGACGGCTTAGCTACCTTTGGCCCCGACACTCAGGAGTGATCGAAAGATTAGCTAGTGACTTGGTTTAGATTTCATGTTTTAGAACTTGATTGTAATTAAGTTGAGATGTGTTGTTTTGAGTTTGTTGGAGATTATATTATTTAAGTAGTTAGTTTTATTGTTATATTCAGTCTTAGTTATAATCTTCTGTGTTATCATATCGTACTTAGATTGTGATTGAGATTCCATTATATCTATACTTGTCCTCCGTTCGGAGTTAAGATTTGACAAGTACATTATGTAATTGCGTGAGTTGTTGGTTAGATAGTAACTTAGAACAGCGTTCTACCGCCGATACTACGGCATAGGCTGGGCGTTGTTACATACTCGTACCCTCACACTGGGTGCGGGTCGTGACAACCTGTTATCCTCTCTAGGACCGGAAGTGTCCCATGGCATTACGGTAGTATAGACTTATCTTTTTTCTCGAGATCGGGAGTGTCCTATGGCGTTACGGTATTGAGACGTCTTTATTGATCTGTCACATATTTTACTTTTCTCTCTTTCCATGCAAGTTATTTACTGTTACATTTGGCATGTTTTATCTATCTTACTACGTCCCTGTAACACCCACTTTTCTAAAATGAGGGTAATTTTGAAATTTTGTAATTATAATCATTTAATAATGATATTTAAACCATGTTATGGTTTTTGATGATTTTTAATCAATTTAAAACTATTTAAATCAATGACTTATGATTTTGATGTTTTGCTAGTGTAACCCTAGAGACTGCATGACCTAGAGACTAACCTTGACCACGGGGACCTAACCATGTGATTAGGATGACTAATTGCAACTTTTTAGCCTAAGGGTATTTTGGTCATTTTGATAATTTTGTGAAATTGTAAATTATATTAATTAAATATGTGCTAGTTAATTATTTGAGACTTGACCTAGAAGTTTAGCCTAATCTAGATTAGTCATGAGGATTAGATGATGATTAGAACTTTTCTACTAAGTGTCAAGATTAGAAATATCTATATATTATGTTAGTAGGATATTTTGGTTAGGTATTAATAAAGGTAAACCCTAGTTTTATTTCTAGCCTTTGATTGAGCTTGATTTGCATGGAAAGAACCTTAGCCACACATCTAGCTATTGCCAAACCCTAATTCCTACTTAGATGGCCAACCACAACCTAGAAATCCCCCTATAAGTATCAACCTATATTGTTCTTGCCTCTTTTTAAATACCTACAAGAAGCCCTAATTAGTTCTTCCCCAAACCTTCACTAATTCTTCATTTCTCCTCCAAATTGGACCAAATCAATTGCGTTAGACTCCCCTATAGTAGAGGATACCAATAGTGGGCACCTAGCAAGGATTTGGAGGCTTGGGATCATTGCAAGTTGGAGAGGGACTCTCATTCAAAAGGCTATTTCTTGAGGTTTCACCCACAATAGGTAAAACCTATCAAATCCATTCAAATTCTTGATTTCTTTCCATAGATGCATTCATTTAGGGTTCCCCTAGCTGTTCCTTGAGTTTGGTAGAAATTTGTGTCCATTCGATATGTGTATCGGAGACGTATCGGAGTGTGTGTGCATATGATTGATGAAATATCACATTGAAATGAATTTCTGTAAATTGCAAAACTAATTACATGAATTTGTAGATCTATATTTGTAGGTTAATTTTCATGAAGATGGAGTTGAATTTTATATCATTTTTGTGTCCAAAATTGGACTGGACGAGCCCCCGCACGGTTGCCGTGCTACCCGACCCTGTTTGCGAACGCGACACGCCACGTGGATACGTGCCACTTGACACAGAGGTTGGGGCAACCTCTGACAGGACCCCCCTTGAGTTTTGTGTCATGTCGAGGGAGTTCTCATACGTGCACTGGTTTTGAACCACACTGCTACGCGCGAAAACTTCCTACTGATACACGTCTCGTGTCGAGACACGACGCCACGTGGACGCAAACCTAAGTGTCATTTGTGTAGCCCTACGTGCCACCTACCTCCTGATACGAGCACATGCAGTATCGTGCTCTGTGTCGTGTACATGAGACACGAACACGCCTTCACTACGCGGTCTGTGCAGACTGTGTCTGTGCGTGGTTTCAGCCGTTTGGACACCTCGTGTCCACTTGCATGGACACGAACACATCCCCCATGACACGTATGATGTATACCTACCCTCTGCACACTTTAAATTATTATTTATATCAGGTTTTAGTTTGAATTTGAGGTTGTTCATACTGTTCTGACACTCAGTGTTTCAAAAATTGGTTTTAATAAGTTTAATTGATTTTTAAATGTTAATTATGAGTTTAATTGGTTCATTACATACTGTATAATGTTTTGTTAATCTGGATTGCAGGAGGGTTGAGTTTGTGTAAGGTTTCACTAAAATTTTGGTGTTGAAAGGTTGGGCTTTACATTATTGATATACAGTATTTTTGAATTTGGGGTTATATATGAATCAGAGATTTGGGTTTTGATATATGGGTTTGATTGTATATAATGAACTGATTTTGTAGATTTACTTTTCATTGGGTTTCCTGAGTTAAATTCCTAATGTTAACTGAGATTCATGACATTAAAACTGTGACTTTGGTTGGGATTCTAATGTTTGATATTGAGTTCAAAATCTGAGAATGAGCATGTTTCTGAGTTTCCTTCCCATGAATTGCTGAGCATATGTAAATATATACATGACATAATATGGTATGTTACTTTAGACTTATAGGTATGTATACTTGTGTATAGACAATATGGATATGGGATACTAGATGTGTATATATATCTATATAAATGATTTGATTTGTATAAATATGTATACATTGATTGTAGGTATGATATCTAATTGAGCAAAAATCTGATAATGAGATGAATGAAATGCAGTATTGAAATGTATATATGCATCTATATATATGTGATATATAAGTTAGCTTGATTCTGTATGATACAATATGTATTATATATGGTGAATTTGTATGTTTAGGCTTAGGCTTGATATATATATATGTGATATGTATATATATGGTATAGGCTATATGGTATCCTAGGGGATCCTAGATATACTAGCCTATGGTTAGTTATGAGATAGCCCTATAGAGTTGACCTAGACGTTGACCCAATAGGCTTAGTTGACCTAGTTTAACTAGTATAGTTGACTAGAGTTGACCATGGTTGAGCAAACCCTAACTAGTTTGACCTAGTTTGACTATAGTTGACCTAGTTTGACTGTATGGTTGACCAGAGTTGACCAAGAGTTGACTTTGGCCTAGATTGACCTAGAATCATATAGAATACATTGCAAACTTTATTTTTACCATTGTGGATACATCATGACTTGTGTTGCTCTAAATAGGAGTCAGATACCTCGATTCGGACAGTATATTCTCGCAGACATTCAGATCGCAGGCGAGTACATTCTCTGACCCTTTCATACTTGTTAGTATTTATATTCTTGCTCTAGATTACTTTACTTGATGTTGTCACGTTATCATCACGGATTGGTACTATATGGATCTTTTCATGGGATGTTATCCCTCTTAGCGGGCGCATCAGATATTTCATGTCATGTGTTTCATGTACATCATGTATTCCTTGCTCTTGCGTTATTCATGTATTCTCATGTTCTCTCATGTGCTTTCATGTACGCTCTTGTACTTTCATGTGCTCTCATGTACGTTCATATTTTCTCATGTGCTTCATGTGTAACTAAACCATCATGTTCGTAACGTAACTTTACTGGATCCTTGTGTATTGATTGTGGGTAGGGGTGAGTATAAATGGTCATGTGATTTAGCCATCATATTCACTCTGTTACTTTTCATGTGTTTATCATGTACAACACAGCCTTCTTGCTCTAAATTACTAGTTACTTACAGTTCTTACTTATATATTTCCAGTTATCAAATATCTCTTATGTTTTCATGTACATCTTCTTACAGCGTTTCATGTATCTTACTCTATTGCTTGCTTTATATTTTTTGCCATGATATGAACTGCGTGAGATGTATTATGCACGTTCCTGTCCTGACTGGACCTGTTAAAAATATTACAGAGGATAAGGAGGCATTCTACCCTACCTACTACGGAGCATGCTTAGATGACACTTGCAACCTGGACCCCCAGGAGGCTAAAGCAGCTGCTGAGGATCCTACCATTGCCTAGAGTAGATAGTTAGACTGTTATTTCCTTTCTTCATGTCATTTGTTGTTTATGGTTTCAGAGTTGTATTATATTTGAGATGTTGAGACTTATGGTTGTTAACTTGGTTTTGTTTCACTTCTGTTTGTACCTCAGTTTTGAGGATTTTATTATCTATCATATCGTGTTATTTCCATCTTTAGACTTGTGATTGAGTTGTACCTTCTGTGATTGGCCTCCGTTTGGAGAGTATATCATATTGTGGTTAGTTGAGATCATGACCTAGAACAGCATTCTACCGCCAACACTGTGGCGTAGGCTGGACGTACCCACTTCTCGTGCCCCTACACTGGGTACGGGTCGTGACAGTCCCTCTGAGGACCTGATGATCTCTCCAGGTTATTGTTGATTTTCTTCTAGGTATTTGTTGAGACTGCAAGAATAGAAGGATAGATTGGTGGACGATTGTATCTTCAGGATTCTGGTATCGATAGTGGTACGTTTATCATTCTTTCATCTATAATATTTTATGATGACATCTTCAGCTGCTGTAATCCCCCAAAATTTTTGGAGAATTATTTTAATTTATTTTTATTTTATTATGTTTTTATAATTGGTTATTTATGTGGTGTTGAATTATTTTATATTTTTTCATATAACAAGTTTGGTATTTAATTGTGTAAATATTTTTATATGGTAGATTAGCAACACAAATGCTACACTTAGTGTTTGTTGCACAATCTCACTCAAAATACATTTTTGAGTGATTACTAAATTTTTAAGAAATTTTTAGATTTTATTCTAAATATTTTATGATATGTTGCATTAATCAAATTATTTAGTAAATAACTAGATATAAAAAGTTTTGGTTATTTTTAAATCAAAAGCCAGTGTAAATAACTTTCTACGGTATCTACTTGCCAAAGAATATTTTTTTAAAATATTTTATAAGGTTTAATTAAATTATTAGGATGTTTTGGTATATTTATTTGGTTTTATAATTATTAAATACTATATATATATATATATATATATATATATATATATATATATATATATATATATATATATATAAATATATATGTATATATGTATTACTGTTTAAAAAAAAAATTAGAAAAGAACTCGGCCACTGTTCCCCGAAGGGAACAGTAACCAACTGCTTGGCACAAGGGACAAGCCCCGAGCCCGCTTAAGCAAACAACAGCAGAGTTAACTCTGTTATATATATGAGCGGCAAAACCCTAAGACCCTAAACCCCCGACACCTTCGACCTAATCATCCCCAGCACTCTCACGCGCCACCCCGACCCCCCAGCGGCGGCCGCCGTGCGTCGCTGACCGCCGGCCGACCAAGCTCGCCACGCGCAACACAGGGCACCCCTGTTTGGGCGCAGCAGGTAACTCTGTTCTCATCATCCTTTCTCCGTCTGTGATTAATCATTTCCAAATTCGCGAATTTTCCTGGACACCCTATATAATCCCCTCGACACCCCAGCAACTAGTTTGTGGGAAGTCGTCCCATCGATTTGGAAAATCGACGACAAGTCGATGAAAAACCCACTGTGCAGGGACAGAAATAGGATTTGCTATACCACTGTTCGTAGACGATTTCTGACCGGCCTGTTAGGAATTCGAGAAAAATTTCTTGAACAAATTCATCCACCATATGTAGCACTTCATAACCCTTTTGGTAGTTTAATTTTTCATCTATTATCTGTAAAGATTTTCGATTCCAAAGATTGGGGAAAAACAGTTTTTAAAACTCAAAATTTTAGAAAACTTTTCCGATACGGCGTACGCCCCGACAAACCGGGCGACGTGGTCGCGCACTATATGCATGGAAAGGCGCGTATGGATGTTGCCGAAGTGTGGGAACTGACGGGACTCGATTTCGTTGCGCGTACGCGACGAAATCAGTACGTATCCGTCGAGATACCCCCGTATCGACGTTTTGCAAACTTGACCATAACTTTGTGCACATTCGTCGGATCGATGCGAAACTTGTGCCATCAGGACCGTATCAATTTTTCGGTCCTGTATGCCAAGTTTGGTCCGATTCTAAGAAGGTTAATCGGAACGCCAAAATTGGCGGGCCCGCGACCCGCTCTAACGGGCGAATTTGTGCACAGCCTACCGGAATCCAACTTTGGACATACGGTTGAGTTCGTCTCCTTAAACCGGACCCATAGACATGTAGTTTGACAACTTTAGAGACCATAGATTTTGGCACGCATTTCGGTACAAAACGGGTCCAACGGCGGACATCGTTTTAACCCGAAATTATGATTTTGCCCCTATTCCAGAATTAGATTTTTGGACATGCGTTTCCTAGGTTTTTTTATGCCAAATCTGTTCCTGATGTTTATTTCAGCATCCGAGGTTGTTCGTAGAAGTTGGCTTTCATTGCTTCCCTATTTTGACGGTTTGAGTCATCCGGCGTCGCCATTCTGCACATTACCTCTAGGCAAGATACCTTGCCACCGCTGTTTATTTATTTAGCTCATATTTCATGCATTATTCATTATTTTCTTTACGCAAAATAAACTGTGATACATGGCATAACTTGTTAGAACTTTCTGTTCAGTTATATTTTCTGCTATGTATTATTTTCTTACCTATTAAACTTAGAGTTAAGGAACCACCCTTTGTGTGTTGCATTCATAGGCCTTGACATATTTGTACCACGTGTTGTGAGTCACATATAGAACTTGGACATGCGTGACTGGCTGGCCACCAGTACGTATAACCCGTGCGATAGGACAAACCGCTAATAGACATTACATGCTTAGTTTGACTTAGCGGTTAATAGGGGTTATGTGTTGCGGATACAACATAGTATAAATTGGGCGGGAGTACATATCCTTAGCGTATGGGCTACTTTATACATTTCCCTTGTGACCGTACGCTCCACTGGAGATACGGGTTGACGATCCCTTATTACTGCTGGCCACTGACGTTCGTGGAACGATTATGCCTGAGGCCCCTGGTGCCCCAAAGGGGGACTATGCCGATCCCATTTTTAGCCAGGGCCCATGCGTTGGAAGGATGTACTTAAACTACATTCACATAGAATGGTAGGCTACCCTTATCCGTTAGGTACGAGTACTCTTGGTTTGGGTACTTGTATCTGACCGTGGCTTGGAACAATAACTTGTCGCGGATTAGTTTGCCACATCTTGTCCTTGTTTGGTTGTAGGTGTGGCTTACTACTCCGATGAGAAGGTATTGAACCTTGTTGGGGTCCGGATACTATATTGGATTCATAGCATGGAAAGATACGTCACCGTGAATTAGTTTACCATCTCCTGTCCTTGTTTGGTTGGGGGGATGGTAAGCTAGTTCAGTAGGTGTGTATTGGACCATGTTATAATTCAATTGACTTATTTATTTGAGCAATATTTATTCATCTATGTGGCATGTTCTTTTTGTATCTTGTTACGTCCCTCTGAGGACCTGGTGATCTCTCCAGGTATAGGTGTGCAGGACTTTCCACAGGAGTATGGTTCCGTTATAGACTCATCCTTCACGTTCGAGCGAGTTGTACCTTCTGATCACAGCTGTCCCTATTGGGTCGAGGAGCCTATTTAGTCATCATTTCTTATTTTATTTATCTTAGGGGTTGGACTCTATTTCTTTTCAGTTTATTCTAGTGTCGGTAGTGGATTTGTCTCCGCCCGGCCAACAGCTATATTTTGACATTTACTTTGATTCATGAGATACCATTTTCTTTATATTTTGTGGATGAGATTTAGCTTTTACCGGTGACTGTCTGTTATTATTATTCACAAAACAGCTTATGTGTATATTCGAGATTTCCATATATTGGAGTATATCTCGTATATATGCAGCTGGCATGCTTCGTTCCTAGTCCTATATATTTTGGGACTGGGGCGTTACAGCTGCATAGCCTAGTTTTACAAGCTTTACTTTTTATCATGAGCTTGTTCAGATGATTGTATTAAGGTCTGGCCAACCTTATTACTAATTATCTATTCTTGTATTTATATTCAATTGGCATCAGTGTATTATTATTTGATCAGCATTAATGCACTGGTTCCCACTTGAGATTATTATCTGTGGATTGAGATATCATTGACTTGCCATTTTAGACCCAATGTAGACAGCTTACACGTATTCGAGTTGGACTGGAGTCCACTTGATACATAGCTGGCATGCATACGTATTATAGTCCTACGTATTTTGGGACTAGGACGTTACAGTATAGGTGAAGTCTTCAATGTAGTCGCATGTCTCAAAATATCGAGGAACTCCATGCCTCAACGCTTCCAAGCGAGATCTGCAGCGTACTAGCAAGTACCTGTAACCTACACATAAAAACTGGTAGGGTGCCAGTACACAACCGAACTGGTAAGTAAGCCTCTCTCCCACCCAAATAAAACTAACACGTTCATTTAGTGAGTGCTCCATATGATTTTGGTTGTATTTCTAATCTTATCTTAGGATCAGTTCATTACATAACTATAAGTCTACTCATGTTGCAATATCGTGGTCGTGCTCCAAGACCTTGTGACCGTACTACAAAACCCATTTGTGCCAACATCATGATTGTGCCATAAGATCCATTCATGTATCATCATCGAGGCAATACTTGCCCTACGGCCTTTCCTTAATTTTGTCATGAAAATAGCTTAATCATAAACTTGTGAACTTAGTGTCAACGACACAATTTACGACACTACGTCTCGTACCGAAGTACGTATTTCTATTATAACCAAATCTTAGGCTCAAATATTGTGTTGTAAATCGTGCATACACTTTACTTGACTCATTTGTACCGTACACACATTACTTGACCCAATCTAAGGCATGCACGCGGATAGCCGCTCTTATGCCAACTCATCTATATGAATGGTTACTAGCATCACAAGCTATCCTGGACAATAGCTATTTAGACGGTGACCCTTTCAGCACCAGTAGCGATCCCCGCTGAAAGTTTTCGAATAGCCCATCTGAGTGTTGTATGCCAAAATAGCTATTTTTTTTGCTCCTCCTATGCCAAAGTTGGCCCCGCTTTCTCGGGTTACCATTCAAGGAGCCGTTCCTTGTGCACAAGTTGTCCAATGATCATACAAGACTCAACTCAACTTACCGTCCTACACATCTATTACTCATTTACATTGTTTCCATACTTTTTCTTTCCTTTTCGCAGCACCCATTGTTTCAGGGACTGCCTCAGCGTGCTTCCATTGTTTCAGGGAGTGCCTAAGCGTGCTACAGTTCTGAGAACTTTCTATTCATGTTACCATACCTTTGACTCCACTCATGAATGACTACTTGTTAGCCCTCCTGCATATTCAACTTGAACCAACCGTATTCTGTGTCGTGCCACAAATCAAGTCATACTCTATATGACAAGTCTTTGAGACCATGGAAACGTGACAATAAAATCATAGGGTCGTGCCTACCATGTTAATCAAATTGTTAGTCTTTATGTCAACATAAGAATACTACTTTTGTCCAAGTCATGGGATCGAAGCAAGTCGTGGGATCGAAAGACCAAGTGCCAATTTAAAAACCTAGCGTCACATGCTTATCTAAGCATCAACTTTCCATATTTTCTATGTTATATGAAATCTGACTCAAAGTGGAATTGTTCCCTTAACTATGTGGGTATGTCTCTTTTATGAGCAAATCTACTCAGTGCATTCAAAACATCCAGTTTATTAGTGTGAAGGCCAAGCAGAGGCAAGTTCATTGAAGCCACCCACTTGAACAATGAGTTGCCTCAAGCAAGCGGGACTTTGAGTCAGTCGTTGCATAGCCAAGTTCAAACGTCGTTGCGTTTCGATTCCTCCGGTGACCTGAGCGGGGCGGGGAACTACAAAAAACCATGCTTGTTAGTTTTTTGAGGCATCAGTTTTGGTCAGCTCAAAACCCCCCTAAAACCGGTGGAATGTAAATTTGGGTGGCTTTATAAACACCCCAAATCAATAGGTTTTTAGGGGTTTTATTATTTTATTCCGATTATATCCTTACTAAAAATATATAATTATACTACTAATACCCTACTCTATTTTTTCTTTTTCATCTGTGTTTCTTTTATATTTCTTCCAAACTATGGCTACATTTAACCAGACTTTTCAATTATTTCATGTGTTTTTATTATTTTGATTGAATATGGACTTCTACCTTCGAGTTGTGGATTGGGTGGCAGTTCCCATGCTCGGGTTCGTTTTGTTTATATATGAACATATAGGTAATTTTATTCGTGTAAAAAACAGAACCGCTCGTTAGTGAACTAAGTATGGGTTGGACTTGCTTAAAAGCCGCTACTTAAAATCACCTAAAACCAAATCCTTCATAACTGCTCATAACCGGTACTCTAAAAATACCTCATAACCGTTACCCCTACAATTGCCAAGCAGACCCTAAGGCCTCGTTTGGTTCACGGAAAGGAATGGAAAGGAAATCAATTCCTAGGCATTTCCTTTCCTTTGGGAAAATAATTCCTATTGATTTTTCTTTCCCATGTTTGGAAATGCCAAAGAATTTGGAAAGGAAAGTGAGTAATTCAAGGTGGAAAAGTGATACCTTGCTTGGATTTATTTTCTTCCCTAATTTTTCTTCCATTGTAATTACTTTCCTTTGCTTCTCAATTCATTTGGCACTCAAACATAGGAAAGCAATCACTTTTCTTTTCCATTCCCATGACGAACCAAACGAGGCCTAAAGGAAAACTTTAGATTTAAAGCCTGTCCTAGCTTCTCTACATTGATTTTTGAACCTATCAAAATAAGAGTTCTTATAAACATGAAATAGAAATAAGGGCTAATTAGAGTTTGATTAGCCCTTAGCCCCAGAAAGGGCTAATTAGAGTTTAGACCCTGGATTTTATACCAGCTTAGAATTTAGGCCATAACATGTCCAATTAGAAAGTTTAGGCCCTGAATTTTATTTATTTTTTCAATCTTTCCTATTATATCCTCCATTTTATATTAAAAAAATTATTCTCATGCATATGCATTGGGAGGAAAGGTATAATGGAAAAAAAAGAAATATTCAGGATCCAAATTCTCCAATTAAATATGTTAGAGCTTAAACTCTAAGTTGGTATAAAATTCAGGGTCTAAACACTAAATAGCCCTAAAAATAAAGAGGAAGAGGAGGAGGAGGAGAGAGAAGAAAAATTAGAGTAATGCTACAGTTACAACCAAATGCTTACAACCCTCTTACAACCTTCACCCATTGCTGACATGTGGGTCATGGTCCACATGTCAGCACATGGGTGAGTGGTTGTAAAAGGGTTGTAAGAATTTGGTAGTAGACTTAGCATTATTGGAAAAATTAACCTCATCTAACTGCCAGAATCCCATATTAAATGCGCAGTTGCTGACGTGTCACAAAGAAAGGAGAGGGAGGGGGGGAGGAGGAGAGGGGGAGAGGGAGAGGGAGAGGGAGGGAAAGGAGGGAGAGATACTTTGATGGTATCTTTTTCATAATTTTCCTCCCGATCGATCTCTTCCTCCTCTTTCATGTCATAGAGCTCTCGATCGATTCTCTCTCTCTCTCTCTCTCTCTCCAGCTAAAAAATGACGATTCTTAGCATTAATCCGAACCGAACGAGCCCTGCTTCGAAGAAAATGGCTGCGAATTAGGGTTGTTTTCGCCATTTCCTTGGAGCCGAAACAGAAATTACGCGATTTGGATCGAATTAGGGTTTCTTATGAGGGTTTGTGTTGTTCTTGGAGCTCCGGAGATGGCATAACCTCTTAACATTTTGGAAATTAGGGTGAAATTATACTTACGTTTCTGTTGGTTGGGGGTAAATTCTTATGAGTTAGATGAAGAATTTGGGAAATTTTTATGGGGAAATCTCGGACGTTACTGTCTCAGCGTTGCGATGAGACTTGTTCTTCGACAATGCGGTGCCTGACTTCGCGGCGAGGATGGCGGATACCTCTAGAAATTATCCCTTTGAGAGGGATGTTGAGCAGGTAATGGATCAATCTGTAGTTGTGATATAGATTGCAGGGACACGAATGCGACACACTACAGATAAGGCGGCACGGACATTGCACATATTTATTTTGGCGTGACGGAACGTATTTTGAAGTGTCCGTGTGTTTGTGTACAATATGTGTTTTACACGACTTGCACATGGCACAGCCTAATTTGGTGTGAGCTACTGTATTTTAGAATGTTTGTCGTGCTCAATGTGTGTCTGTTACGGCATTTTTTCCCCCCATGTCCTAGCATATTTTGGAGCGTTTGTGTCGTGTCCAATACGCTTATTGCACGATGTGAAACGGACACGGCACTGGTTTTTGGAGTGCCGGTGCTATCTAGATTCTGTTATTGTATATAATGATGGTAATCTTTTGAGTTTAGTCAAAGAAGCACGGACTCTCCAGCATTCATGCCGTGTCGGTGCCAGACTCACGTTTCAGCATGCAGGGACACTCTAAAATACACTACGACACATCAAAATAGGTACAGAATCCATGTTGCCGTGTCGAAGCATTGTCCCTGTGTCCGTGCAACATAGAGTTTAGCTAGCAAGATAATAATATCGAAGACATTTTCTGCTAAAAAGCTATGCTTAAAGATTATGTTGCCATGGACACTAATACAACATGATATGGACACAACGACAAAGATACGCAGCACCTGAAACTGTAATCGGAAGGTTCATTTCTCAACCTTTATTATGCCAAGTACAAGGGTGTGTATTCTGTTGCACCTGAAACTGTACTACAACACCTTAAGTATAGATTCCATAATATGCCATCTTATGTAAAAGGTCTCATAATTAAATAAATTAAAAAAGGAAAGCTATCAACAATTATGAATTACTTAAATTATATTCTCTATGTAGATAATGACACACATTTGGATTTGTGTCCACAACTCCAAACCCTAAATCAGTCCAAAGGGGCGATGAAAGAGGATACACTGTTGGAAGTGGCCTTTTCTCAGGGCCTGAAGTCGAGACCTGCAAGATGTCGAGTCATTTCTGAAGATGTATCGTTCTTCCTGGAATGTAGCTCTAATTAGTATCATAGGTCCATGTCGACATGTTTTAAGTGTGATCTGCAATTAAAACTTAAGTTAAGGTGGATTATCTCTTGTATTTAAAACTGATCGCACCCATGGTGAACTATGCAATTAAAACTGCAAATCTCCGTGATTTTTCTGTGTTTATGTAGTTCTCTCCATCTTTTTGTTTCCCGTTTCCACTTTTACGGTGGCATGGACGGGTGATAATCAACATATCAGATTGACCGATATTCTACGTAGTTAATTATTTACTAACTAATACTTTGATGGTTTATTTAACAAACGTACAATTGTTTTTCTTATATATCCATGTTCTCATTCTATCAGTTCTTCTACATGGTATCAAAATTATCTTGATGTTGGTTTTTGTGACCCTTCTTCTCTTGTTCCTTTTACATTCTTTTCCCCCATACACTTCCCATTTTCTCTGTTTATCGTTGTTTCTTGTTGAAGCTTGCTAGGGTTTCTCTCATTTATTCGTTTGTGGAGTTCACAATCCACGGTATGTTTGTTTCTCAATTGGTACATGGTCATTCTTATTTAGGAAGACATAGCCAAGGATGTCATTTTTGTTTGGTTTTCTTTTCTATTCTAGCTCTTTGGTGAATCATTTATTTGTTTATGAGTTATCTGCTACAAATATTTGTTTCTACAAGGTTTCGTCTTTGAAATTCCTCGTGAGAACATTGCTTTGTTGGAAGAGAGGGGGTCTACAATATGTTCCATAATGTGTTTGTGTCCATTTCGTTCATTTTGGTATTGGCATTTCATTACCCACTATAAGTTTCTTTCCTGATTTCACATTTAATGATTCTTGTTTATAGAAAGGATCCAGTTTGCCTTTGGTTATTTTTGTAGAAAGGTGACAAACGTACTCTCTCTCTTAGTTTCATTTTGTATTCTTCATAGGTTTCTACACAAGTATCTGTAATGGAAGTTTCTAGTACAACTTTGCTGATTTTATTGTCAGAAACGAAATGATAAGAGATATTAAGGTTTAGTTATTTAAGTTGGATGTTGCTACCATGAGCAAAGTTTGATAATGTCTAACCACTATTCGTCAACAACTGATCCCAATATTCATGACTGGAGGTTGTAGAGGCTATAATTATGCATGGTTGGGAAACCTTATAATAAAGAAGATCAATTGCAACTTTCTTATCCTATTAACATCAAAGAATGTTCACCGTTGTTCACAGATTTCCGTGAAGTCTTTTGAGGAGACAGTTGTTTAGAATTATTTCACATTTATTGGTTTAGGGAGAGTTTTAGGTGTTTAGAGATCTTTTTATATCAAATGGTAGTATAACAAGTTTGGTGCTTGATTCCTAGGCGGTGTTAACAGTAGTAGGATTCTTTGATGTATTCACATCGGTTGACCATTATTAGTCTGTTGAATTCAGCAAGTAATCTTGCCATCTTGGTCATTCTGTTCAACACATAGTTTCTCAAAAGAAAATTTCATAAGAGGTCCACTTGTTCAGAGTATTTTTAAATCCATTAGTGTTGGTCTTATGAATGGATGGCATGACTATTTTATCCTATTCCCTGTGTTGTCTCCCATTCCGATAAGCCCCTATTTTTACCATTTGTTATGGAATTTTTTTAAGCCTTTGATTAGACATGAAGCTAGAACAATCCTTACCTCTTAATTAGACAAAAAAAGAAGTGGCGTCAGAAGTCCTTACCTTAACCTTTGAGCAAGCCCATATGTTCTGTTTCAACGGATGTAGGAAAAATAGTTGTCTGACATGACCTTCTGACTGCAAATTCATCCTATAGACAATGCGGACCTTATTGCACAACTATATTGTAGGACGTAACTCCTTACCACCAATGATTTTATCCCAATGGTTAATACTGAGAACAATTGGGGTGAAACTGGAGGTATTAATGGAGGGTGGACAGGTGAAAATTAAGTAGAACATAAAAGCAGCACTTTTCTGTGTTGGTTTGAAAATTCTTTCCAAGAAATGCTTACAGCACACTTATGAAGTGATAGCATAAAATGCTTAAAACAAACTTTAGACTTTTAATATGTTAATCAAGTTACTTGTGTTATAACAGCAGATTCAGCATTAGTCCAGAATTCGTCTAGTTACAGAATTGCAACAATTGTTGTTACGTAGCTATGATAGTTGCCTTCTGATATTTTCTGTTACTGTATTACTAATTTATATGTTCATTTGATGCTCAGGCAATTACAGCTTTAAAGAAAGGGGCACACTTACTCAAGTATGGTCGCAGAGGGAAGCCAAAATTCTGCCCTTTCAGACTTTCTGTAGTAAGTTGTCTTACTGAAACCAATGTGACATTCAGTTTGATGTGACTTATGAATTTAACCACATACCCTACTTCATGACAAGTAAAACTAAATTAATACCCTGTTGCTAGTTCTAGTGGCTGGGCATCTTTCTTTGTGTTATTTTAGATTTCATTAATTAATCATGTTGTAGTGTCATCTCTTTGCTTCTTTTTTATGTTCTAGATAATCTTGCTAGCAGAAGTTATTTGTACAAAGTGTGATTCCAAAGCTGGAACAAAGAAAGCAAATGGATTGTTTGCTTCCAGGAATCCGCCTAAAACTCTTCAAGAGACTCACAGTTTGTTGGATCTCTCATCCTTTATGAACATGTTCGTTTGTATACTGGTGGAAAGAGAAGGGGGGGGGGGGGGGGGGGGGGGGGGGGTGGAGAGTTTTTTTTCTTTTCTTATACCTTTTGGTATTAGACCTTTCTCACAGCATAATCTCTAGGATATACGTGTATTTTATCATGCAACGTCTTTCCTAAATAATAGCTTTTAAATTGGTCTTTGTTTGTTTGAAGGCACTCGAAACTTGACAGTATTATTCAAAGTTCTTTCATTACAAAACTTTATACAAATCCACTAGATTTAATTCCTGTGGAACTTCTTTAAAATAAGCCTCTTCAAGAAATATATCCCAAGGTCTGGGAAGTTCTTTGGAAATTTGTTCAGTCCACAAGTCTGTCTTTTAATTAAAGGCTTGCTTGAAAAAGTTCATCATAAATTCTTCAACGTAGCAGATACTACATATTTGCATCTACTGTAAACCTTTTCCAGATTTTGGATCTGGTTCAATCATAGATTGACCACAAATGTCAGTTGTATTCATTAGGGAGGCCAAAGCATGTTATGAATTCATCGTCATAAACTTTTTGCCTATTGTCACCTTAAATGATTGCTAATAGCTTTAACCAATTGGCAGATATTACGCCAAATAACATAGTTATATAATCTATAAATTGGATGATTGTCTGTTCCTGGTAGATATGGATTAATCCAGAGATATGTTGAGTCCACCTATTTATATGTTGGGCTCTTTCCATAATTGGTATTTTTATCAATTTTAGGAAGCTAGCTCGATTATGCAGAGAAGTTACTTCTATAGAGTGTCTATATTCATTTCTGAAGTCAGCTTTTTGTTTAACAAAATATTCCCCTCTGAGTTTACTATCTCGTAGGTAAGATGGCTGATACCAGTCATTTGGTTTGAAATGTCCAGTTGCTGGGTGGTCTTTGTACGATCGTTGTTCTTCTTTGCAAGGATTTTCAATCCTTTTTTGTCTCTCAATTGAATCAATTTCCATTTTAGGACCTAAAGATCTGGATCCTTCTCCCTTTATGGCAGTAACTAAAATCTCACCATGTATGGTGTTTACCGTTAATGAATTTTTCTATCCTCAGATATTTCAGAAAGATCTTCCGAGTCTAAGTAGTTGTTGGTGTTTTTGCCTTTGGACGTGTAAAAATAGTTCCACATCGACTACACCACCAAGTGGGTATCTCAATATAATGCTTTGCATGTGTTGAGGTGTGCACATGGGGTGTGGTGGGGCACATGTGGGTGCCATGTGGGGTATTTTCCTAGAAGAGAAAAATGATTAACTCCTCAAGGAAGCATGTATGCTTTTTGCCGTTCGCAATGTTGTAAATTTCGCTGGCAGAATCGGTGCGCCGGAGGACAGCCTAGCGCCTAGGCGCCGATCTGTTTTTTTTTTAATTTTTTTTATTTTGAATAGTTACATATATAAATTACTCATATGTAACATATTGACACAAATGTTTATGAGCTCCAATGGCTAGTATGGCTGTGCTAAAGCTGGTGATTTATGGAGGGTTGTGGTTACAGGTTCGAATCTTCCTATTGGATTTTTTTTTCTTGAGATAAATGTTTATGAGCTCCAATAGCTAGCATGGCTGTGCTAAAGCTGGTGATTTATGGAGGGTTGTGGTTAGAGGTTCGAATCTTCTTATTGGATTTTTTTTTTCATTTTTTTACTTAACCTAAACCTAATAAAAGGGGGAGGAGAGGAGAGAGGAAACTTTCCATCAGCAATACCCCTCCCCTCCCGTCCTCCCTCTCTCCTCCCCCCACCCCTCCCCTCCCCTCTCGTGGCGTCGGCGGCGTCCTCTCTATCAGCAGCAGTAGGCCAGCAGCTACCACTAGCAGGCGACGACGGCAGGTAAGTACAACATTTTTTTTTGAATTTTAAATATGATTTTTTGGATTTTTTTTTGAAAAATTTCAAAAAACAATCGGGTGAATAGCCCGACTAGGACAGCCTAGGCACCGCCTAGAGCCGAAATCCGCCTAGGACCGCCGCCTATAGGGTTTCAGTGCGGCCGGCGACCGCCTAGCGCCTATGCCAAAATTTAGAACACTGGTCGTTCGGACTCAGACACGGGCTCAAGGACGCAAAGTGGCGCGTCGTGCATGCACGTGCGCGTGCATGGAAGTAGGCACTGATTGGCACACGACTCCACTGATTGCAGGATGATCTAAAATATCAAACTCATTTTTTAAGTATTGGTATTTTAGTCCCACGTCGGATAGGAGAAGAGGTAGAATCTCAATCCTCTCTATAAATAGAGTCCCTTGGCCTCCTTTTGGAGACACAAAATATTAAAAGAAAAGGGAGCCCGTTGAGTCCAGGGAGTCCGTTCGAGTCATAAAAAGTTGACTACGAACGTTCCAAAAGTTCTTTGTGAACTTGCTAGTTTCTGGGAGCAGATTGCGGCGGGCGAATCTTGCTTTGAGCAACGGTGGTCTTCACCACCCCAGCAAAAATAATTTTTTGTTCTATTCTCTTCTCCTTCCTTCTTCCAGTGGTAATCCGTTTTGTCTGTCAGCAACTGCAATTTCAAGGAAGAACGTGAAGTTGTTCCGTCAGTTTGTAACATAAGTTTTTTTTTACTTCCAGTAGTAGTTTCAAGTACTTTTCGACCGGATTCTCAGTCCTAATAACTCAGAACAGAGATACCAACTCCTGTGGAAAGATCTCTGTTTCTGTCTATTCTTCCATCTTGATCCTCCTCTAGAGTGATTCAAACTGTTCTTCCATCTTGATCTGTTTTCGGGACTAACAATCTCAAAGCAAGATTATAGACCCGATGGAGAACAACCGTGCAAGTCTTCTCGATACAAATTTTTACAAATTTGAGAAGTTTGACGGGAAGCATTACAACATCTGGAAGATAAAGGTCAGTCTTAATCTTCAACTTGTAAACGTGGACTACGTGTTGACAGACGTTGAGCCTATTATTCCAGAGGGTAAAAATGAGGGTCGCTGAGGCCACTGCCTTGTGGTCGAAGTGGAGGAGAGACAACAACCTCTGCAAGTTGCTAATATTAAACTCCATACATAATTCCCTGACGGAGTCACACAGCAAGACGGTCCAGGCAAAGGATGTCTGGGAGTCTCTGGAGAAGCACTACAAGGCTGATGAGAACAGTAACAAGATCTATGTGACTGAAAAGGTCTGGAACATGCGATTTGAGGATTATAAGACGATGTTGCCTCAAGTCAAGGAATTTCTCAAATTGCGTCAAAAACTTGAGGATGATAGCATGTCCCTAGTCGATGCTTTCATTGTCGGGGGTTTGTCACCAAGCTCCCGCCTGGGTAGAGCAACTTTATTGCGGACATGCACCGTAAGAAGATAGAAGTGGATCTTGAGTGCCTTCTGCACTGGATCCATATTGAAGACGAGTTGAGGGCTCAACTCAAATTGGACTGTCCAATCAGTTGGCAAAGGCCAACATGCTGCATGCTGGAGACTCTAAGGGAAAGCATAAGGCTTCTCACAACAACAAAAAGGACTTCAGCCATCAGCCATCTGAAGGTGAAGTCGGCTTCGTTCAAGCCAAAGCCTAAGGGCAATGGGGCTTGTTTCAACTGTGAGAAGAAGGGCCACTTCAAGAAGGACTGCAGATCCAAGCCCAAAACGAAAGAGCAAGGTGAGGCTAACTTGGTTGTCATGATTACGTAGGTTGAACTGACTGGTGTTGATACCGACTGGTGTAATGCCCCGTACCGCACGGTGCATTATGCTGACTCGATTGGTTTGATAAGGTATGAGTTCGAATCGAGGAAGCATAATTTCAATTTGAAGAGGTATTAACTCGGTTGGCTTTATGTGCAGGCATAGGCAAAGTTTATTGCGATCAGAATATCGCCTTGCGAAGAGTTGAAGCATGGGTACGATAGTTCGAATCAGTAGTTAGTTCAAGGGCCAGGGAACACAAAGTGTTCGCATGGTTAACTCGGACGAGATGATCGTGCAACAATGATAAGGTGTCGAGCCGCATTGGTTCGGCGAAGCGATAGGCGGAATGGCTTAAGTTGAATGGGCTCTGTTCCTTCGAGACTCTACTCCTCCATGCCAAATAAAGTGTACCATAATATGCGGGCGTCAATATTGAGTTCACGAGCATAGCTGGAATGTATAAAGGTCTTAGTACGTGTTGAGCATTAAGATATAACATTGAACATTGAACAATTGAGGCGAACGTGTATCAAGTGCACAAGTCGCGGTAGGATATGAATGGTAGAACATTGAAAGGAAGCATCGAGGCGTGCATCAAATGCATGACTCAGAGAACACTAAATACTAGGCCTACAACATTGAATAATGGCGTTGAGCGTACATATGTGCACGGAGACTATGCGCATGACTTGGTGAACGAATTAAACAAGTTGTGGCACAACGTCACGGAACTGTTGAAACATTGAAAGATATATTTCGTGCAGCGAAGTATGTAGTTCTGGCACAAATGCCACGGAACTGCCATCATACAAACGACTTAGAAATGGAACATGTTATGTAGTATAAAGATATTCGGGACCGATGGGTTGTCGTTTGCGGCATCGTGCATCAATACGGATGTGTTGGAGCATAGTGCCGATGGAACTTGAGATAGAAAGATGTTAACACGAGATGATATGGTTTATGTGTTGGACTTGAGAAGGTGCTTGTTGTTGGCCCATTGGTCATGGTCAAACCTGATTTTAATAATTGATCAAACTCTGTCTCGATATAAGGGCTACTCAAGTTTATTTGGACTCTTGGACACTGCCAGAGAACTGCTACCCATTCTGTTCAAGACCGGAGCTGTGTTTGCCACTCGAGTCTGTATTTCCTTTATGCAATGTATTTTTCACATTTTTTGAGTCTAGGAATACATTGTACACCGAGTCGTACTGGCAAATAGGCTACCCTAAAAATATTTTCAAAATATCCCATGTTTTAAAAAACAGTCCCCTATTTACAAAAAGCTCCTAACTGCTTAAAACAATTTCAAAAATTCCAAAAATTATTTTTGCAAAAACCTAACAAAACCCTGACAGAACTCGGCCAGAGTTCGGCCAGAGTTCGGTTAGTGAACGTAGCTTTTGAACTTGGTCCTCCTGCAGTTACGAATCTTGCCGAGATTTTCTTATAGAGTTCTGTCCGAATTCTATCCGAATTCTGACAGAGTTCTGCCTTTGGAAAGCTATAAATAGAGAAGAATTTCGATCATTTCAATTCACTCATTCACTTTCATCTCTTCTCTCTAAAGCCTACTGCTCTCTTCCAAAGTGTTCTAAGCTTTAATTTTCATATCCCAAGCCAGTTACAATCCTCTAATCGACTTGCCAGTGCGGTACGGTCTAGAAGCTTCAGAGTGATTGTAATCAGAGGCTTGATTGAAGAAAGACACTTCACAACTGAAATTGGTCGAGTACTTCAGATCAAAGCTCGCGTTTGTAGAAGTTGCAAGGACTTCGTATGTAAACTTGCGGTATTTTCCAATAGTGGATTCAATTGGAAGCTAGAATTCTTTCGACTGGAATAGTCCTCACAAGAGGGAAACCAGTATACATCGCCGTCTTTGCGTTTGCTCTCTGATCTCTGTTTTTACATTTATTTACTTATGATATTTCTCTGTGATCTTGCTGCTAACTTTTTTAATTAGCAATATTCCGCTGCCTACTCTATTCACCCCCCTTTAGAGTATTGCGCTTTACAATTCGTTCCTACAATTGGTATCAGAGCGAGTTATACAGGTAAAGCAAGGTAACATTGCAGTTATATTTTTTTAATTCTTAACTGTTACATAGATCACAGCACAACACATGGCAACTGTGAAGTTCACAAGTGAAGGCCAAGCCATAAACAGACCTCCACTGTTTGACGATACAAATTACACCTATTGGAAAACACGGATGAATTTCTTCTTGAAATCTCTAGATTTTGACTTATGGTCTATAGTTATTGATGGCTACAAAAAGCCTCATCGTATTCTTGTTGAAGATGTTTTGGTTGAAAAACCCCATAATAAATATATTGAGGATGAAAAGAAAAAAGCCAGTCTTGACACACGTGCTATTAATGCTTTATTTTGTGCGTTAGCCAGGACTGAATTTAACAGGGTGTCTACATGCACAACATCAAATGAAGTGTGAAAACTTCTCGAAGTAACCCACGAAGGAACAACACAAGTCAAGGAGTCAAAGATCAGCAGACTTACTCAGGAGTATGAGGTGTTCAAGATGAAGCCAAACGAATCTGTCACCCAGATGTTTACGAGATTTCTGGATATTGTAAATCCTCTGTCATCATTAGGCAAGGAGTACAGTAACCATGAGAAGATTCGTAAACTGCTGCGAGCTCTCACAAAAACTGGATTCCAAAGGCTACAACAATCATTGAAGGGAATGACCTTACAACTATGTCTATTGAAACACTCATGGGTAAGCTACTCACTCACGAGCTAGAACTTCAAGACTTTGAAGATGCTACACCAAAGGAGAAGTCAGAGAAGTCGATTGCTTTCAAAGCTCAACATAGAAGAACTGTCCAAGATAATTCCGACGATAGTGACTCTGACACTGAGGATCAAGCTCTTATGGTGAGAAAATTTAAGAAGTTCATGAGATTCAACAGAAGAACGAAGGACTACAACAGCAACAACAACAACAATAACAACGAAGAAGATCCTATCTGTTATGACTGTAAAAGAAAGGACACATGAAGAAGGACTGTCCAACAGTATCATCATCAACTAGGAAGAGCAGCAAATATGACAAAGGCTACGTGAAGAAAACTACATTTCGAAGATATGCCAATACAAGCATATGGTATGAAAGTGAAGCTAGTGACTCAGAAGACGAGCAATCAGATGACGCTGCAAATGTATGTTTGATGGCTTACGATCAGGTAACCACTAACCCTCTGTTTGATACTTATGATGATTTTACCATTGAGCAACTAGGAGAAGCCTTTACTGACCTCTTAGGGGATTACAGAAGACTGCGTAGTAAATACCCGACATCTAAGAAGGTACTCAAAGAGTACAAAGGTGAAATAGGAAGACTTACCGACCTACTAGATGAGGTTAGAAGTAGTAATAGTTCTAGCGAGGTAGGTGAGATTTCTTCTGTTAAGCTGTTATTACACGAGACCCAAAGACTATCCGAAGAGAAGGACAAGACCATTACCCAATTAGAGGAAGACTTACTTAAAGAGAAGAAAAGTCTCCAACAAGCTATTGTTAGAAATAATGCACTCACTGCTAAATATAGCTTGTTACATGACACCTCCAAAAAGTTAAAAATTATGTTAGGAAAACAGCCTGAAGTTGCTGCTTCCTACCCTAACACGTGTCACTTACCGAATCATCGGAACACGGTCAAACCCAACACTATCAGACCTAACCAAACCAAACCTTTGCCCAAAAAGACAAATATGCATGCATTCTTTTACACTAGAAAACCTAGACCTACCAACAATACACAACACACTGCATTCAACACTCAACATGTTAGATGTCACTATTGTGGCACCATTGATCATATTTCTTCTGCATGTAGAGTTAGAAAGCTTGTTGATTTGAAGATTTGTGCATAGATACCAAAAACTAACATTCCAGGACCCTACAAGAAATGGGTACCAAAGTTTTCATCTACAAATTCTTTTGTAGGTGAAACACCCTTCACATGCTAGAAGCAAATGGATCCTCGACAGTGGTTGCTCACGACACATGACCGGTGACGCTTCATTATTCGCAACACTGTCGAAGATACGTTTCCTTCGGTAATAATTTGAAAGGGTACATAATTGGTATCGAAAATATTGGTAAGACCCCCTACCCTGTGATTAAAGATATCTGTCTAGTTACCGAGTTAAAACATAATTTGTTCATCATAAGCCATTTAGTTGATCATGGTTATGGTATTAACTTCGTTAAAGACAAATGTACTATAGTTGATAGCTCAACTGGTAGTACTATCTTTGAAGGTATCAGGAAAGACAATATATATGTTTTCTATTTGTTAGAAGATGCTAACAAAGCAGGTAGATGCTTGATGGCCAAAAGTGATGAGGGTCAACTATGGCACATGAGACTCGGTCATGCAAATATGGACACAATTTCAAGATTATCCACAAAGAAGCTGGTACGAGGCTTACCAGATATTTCTTTCAAGAATGATACGGTATGTAGTGAATGTGAAAAGAACAAAGCTACCCGAACCACTTTTAAGTCCAAGAACGCTGTAAGTACCACTAGACCTCTATAATTACTGCATATGGATTTATTTGGACCTAGTAGAATTGCTAGCCTAGGTGGTAAATTATATGTATGTGTAATAGTAGATGATTTCTCTAGATACACGTGGATATATTTTCTTGCACGCAAGAATAATGCATTATCAGAATTCGTCACCTTTTGCAAGAAAGTTCAAAATGAAAAAGGTTTCATGATTACTTGTATTCGAAGTGTCATGGCGGCGAATTTGAAAATACAGAGTTCAAGCAATTTTGTGACACACACGGTTATTTGCAAGAGTTCTCTTGCCCTAGTACTCTACAACAAATGGAGTTGTGGAACGTAAGAACATGACTCTATCCGAAATGGGTAGAGTTATGTTAAATCAGTTTAGTCTACCTAAATACATATGGGCTGAAGCTGTCAATACAGCGTGCTATGTTCTCAATAGGGTTCTAATTCGACATATATCGAATAAGACTCCCTATGAACTATGGTTTGATAGAACTCCCTCTGTTTCTTATTTCAAAATATTTGGTTGTAAATGCTTTATTCTTAATACTAAAGACAATCTGGAAAAATTTGACGAAAAAGCCGATAAAGGTATATTTTTAGGTTATGCGGCGAAGAGCAAAGGGTACAAAGTCTTCAACAAGAGAACCATGATCATCGAAGAATCAATAAATGTTATATTTGACGAACTAAATCAACATTCAGTCGATAATGATGATGAAGACATAAGTACACCAAGTACAGCTCCTGCGGAACCTTCACACAAAGCATCAGCTGATTCTCCAAACAAATCACGTACAGAATCAGAAGTCGGAACCAACAATCCAGAGGATATGCCAAAAGAAATGAGATTTTTGGCAGACCATCCAAAGGACTTGGTAATTGGTGAGATTACCAGGGGTGTAAGTACTCGTTCCTTTAGTAAAGATATAGCTTCCTGTTTTGCCTTTATTTCACAGCTTGAACCCAAAAATATTGAAGAAGCATGTAGTGATAATTTTTGGTTAGATGCTATGCAAGAGGAATTGAACCAATTTGAACGGAATCAAGTTTGAGAACTTGTTCCCAAGCCTATTGATCATTCGATCATTGGCACCCGCTGGGTATTCCGAAATAAACTGAATGAGAATGGTTTAGTGACTCGTAATAAGGCTCGACTCGTAGCTCAAGGATACAATCAAGAAGAAGGTATCGACTACGATGAGACTTATGCCCCAGTTGCGAGATTAGAATCCATTCGCATGTTATGTGTATTTGCATGTTTTCATAACTTTAAACTATTTCAAATGGATGTCAAAAGTGCATTTTTGAACGGTTTTATAAAAAAGAAGTTTATGTAGCTCAACCTCCAGGTTTTACTGATTTCAAAAATCCTGATTATGTTTTTAAGTTGAAGAAAGCCTTATACGGTTTGAAACAAGCTCCTCGTGCTTGGTACGATCGTCTAAGCTCTTTTCTACTTGACAACGGTTTTACAAAAGGGAAGGTTGATACTACACTGTTTATAAAATCCTTTAATGGCAATCTTCTTTTAATTCAAATTTATGTAGATGATATCATTTTTGGATCTACTGATGAATCTCTCTGTGAAGAATTTTCAAAGTGTATGCAGAATGAGTTTGAGATGAGCATGATGGGAGAACTGAAATTCTTTCTCGGACTGCAAATCAAACAAACCAACAATGAGACGTTCATTAATCAAGCCAAGTACACAAAAGACTTATTAAAGAAGTTCGATCTGGAAGCAGTCAAACCACTTGGCACTCCGATGGCAACTTCGACTAATGTGATATTACTTAGTGTTGGTTTAGGCCAGTGGTTACCTCACTCTTCAGTGCACGACAATGTACTGACCCACGTTGTAGACATCATTTTCAGGTGCTGGAGCTTGGGAGTCATTTGATCAGTGCTGAGGCGGCAATGAATCAGATGGGTGTGCAAAAGCTCTTCCTACAAGACGATGCATACTGCTATATGGGACATGATGTATGGAACGAAGAAATTTTTTGTGAGCTAGAGGGATCATGAGTGTTGTAAGCCTAATTAACACGTTCACTTTGGCTATTCAGAGCCTTTGTATTAAACTGCTTAATTAATAAAAGTGATTCTTTTGTATACGCTGATATGTCTCCACCTTTTTTCGCTACTTATGTATTAAATTGAGATAACCATTTTGAGAATCTGTCATCTTGCCTTGCACGAGTGCAACTCCGGACTCGTATGACATCACGCCCCTGTGAGGACGATGAATTCGGATGAAATCGATGCGAGGACGACCGGTTCGGGTGAAATCGATGCGAGGACGAGCGGTTCTATCCTTTGGACCTTGAACGAATCATTTTGACCCTGAGTTACTTCCTCTATCGAAATCAGTTGGCCCTAAGTTATTTTTGCAATCGCATGGCTTATGAATCTGCTCGATACTACATTGGATGTTCCATACAATAAGTCTAAATAGTTGAGTGTATCTTGCTGTATGTGTTTCAGAATTTACGTGATGCTGTCGAATAATGTTGCGAAATGTTGGTTGCATCAAGTGCAACGAGTCATGCGATGTTTGTTGCATCGGCGCAAGATGTCGCGAGATGATTGTGCGTCAGTGCGACGAAGTCGACAAGTGGAATGATGCGTTGCATAAGGGTATGCAAATGAATAGTGAATACGTTGAGTAGATTCGAGCAATAGTTGGAGTATCGAGAATGAATCGTTGTACGAGTTGCAACGAATGAGATTGAGAAATCATAAGTCGATGGAACGAGTCGATTTAGTCGCTAGTCGAACTTGAGAAGACGAACATGTGAAGTTGGACGAGTTGTGTCGAACTTCGAGTAGGCAAACTTATATGTTGGCCGAATTTAGAGTTGAGTATTGAGTAAGCGAATGTTGCGTTTGTGATCGGCGTTGTCACCGATGTACGGTTAGATCGAAATAGATGTCAGACTAACGTGTATTATGTTGCGAGAGGAATGACTTAATTTTTGAGTGGTATATGCCATACCACTTATGTGATCAGTGTATCGGAACATTGGTATCGATAACGATAGGCTCGATTTCTGAGTGGTATATGCAATACCACTTAGCGATAGCTATGTCGAACCGTTTGGTGACTTGCGATAGATGCGTCGAGACGATTGTGTCGATCGCAATAAGTTTATCCGCAACGGACGGGATAGTGCTGAGACTCGAGTGGGAATGGTTCGATAGATGTCGATGCGAGTATGTTTCGATGAATTGAGTTAGAACGATCATGCGGGAACTCGTATCGATAGATGTTAAGTCGAGCGAGAGTCCATTAAGTATAAGTGGGACGATAGACTGAGTATAGCAATGGAATTATACGTTGAGGGAATGACTGACTCGGTAGGATTTGAGTTTGAGTAGATGTGAAGAATTGTGCGAACAAATTTGAGTTAGTGCGAAGAGTCGGTGGCACGATTTGGAAGTTCGATTAGGAAACACGAGAATAGATGTAAGGGATTGGAATTTGTGTCGCTCGATGACGATAGTTAGCTACAACAAGATGGACCTTGATGCGTGCGAGACTTGATTTCGTATTCAGTTCGGATGATAACGGTGATTGCAACGAATTGGAGTTTATGAGAAAGGAAGGTGTTCAGGTTATGCACATCGACGATGGTATTGAGGCATGTCAAAGACGATATATAATAACTTGGGGATACTCTGATTGAATAAACAAAAATTATGTTGAGCGTTGTTGTTGGATGAATAAGATGCAAGTCAAGTTAATATTGAGATTGGATGATTTTGCTCGTAATATTGAAATTAGAGATAGCGTGTCGAGACAAAGGCACACATGAAAAACATAAGTGCGAATAAGGATACGAACCGGAGCAAGTTACGATATCGAGATTTTGGTAGGTAACAGTACGAGAAGTCGAACGAAGCGATTAGAAGTTTCGTGATAGATACAATGCGAAACGATTTAGTTATTTGAGGATGGTTAGCGAAATTGTTAACGGTAGTGCATGAGTGAATTGGATGGGGCGCATCAGTTGCTCGGATAGGATGAATCGTTTCGGATTGAGAACGTATTATTGGATTGGGTAGAGTCTCATAGAAGTCGTCGAGAATTGATTTGGCTCCGAGATAGGATATAGCATGGTTCGTAGTAACTGTCCCTCGTTAATGATCTATAATTATCGAGCGTAGCTTCAGGACAGCTGGCCCTAGAAGACTGGACCGCCAAATCAAGCGAATGTTTGAGACCCATATGATGACCTTAATGATGATGCACAAGGGACTGTGTCGAGGATAGATATGATGTGGTGCATGTTGAGGATAAGTCTAGGCGATCGAATATTTGTTTTGGGAATTGATGGAACGACCTTTGGCTGGATTGATATAGTCAGATTTCGATTATTGATTGAATAAAAACTTGAATGATTTTGTTAGTCGATTATCGGAATAGATATCGATGAACGTGCTTAGTATAGCAATGCGAATAGGCGATTGCGAGAATCGTGCTATGACCCTCATATTTGTGTCGTAGATTTGGATTGGGTAAGGGATAGGCTTACGTGTGTTGAACGTGTCGTCGAAGTTAGCGAAGATGGACAAGTTATGATTGGATTGAAAAGTTGGTTGATGAATTCGTACTCGATGGAGGATTGAACATGGACGTGTAGTAAGAGACCTTGTGTCGAAGAGATTGTTGCCTTTGAGCATCTTCGACTCAAATTGACCTCTTGTGTCGGGAGAGATTAAACACGGTGTCTCGGTCAGTCACCTAGCGGGGGTGGTCCCAGACACGATATATAGATAGTTCAGTGAACGTAAATCGTATTGGAATAATTGCATGCGAGGCATAGCACAGATTGTAGGCAAAGGAATTTTGGACATGTCGGACTTAGTCCATGTCATTGAGACGAGACTTCACAAATAGTTGGGCAATTACTTGAGTTATGCGAGAGAGAAAACTGTCGACGAAAGGGCGCTGCGGAAACTTGTTGCAATCGAATGCGCGACGACTTAACGCAACGCGTATGTTCGATAGTGAGTGCGAAACATAGAGAATCAGAATGTTGTTATGAATCATATCGCATGGGCATAAATGTTTGGTGGATGGTAACAGGATGTGGGATAATGCATGTGCGGAAGGATTTTGGGACTAGACGTTAGAATCAGATCAGTCGAGAGTAGGAGATAGATAATATTCAAGGATTCAAAAGTTGCACCTGTTAGCTTTGATTGCTCGAATTATCTACCATTGTGCTTGGCTGAAATGCATATATTTCAGGGACGCCTTAAATGTGTGTATGTTCCAAACTCAATGGTATACCGAATTCAATTGAAACTGCATGGAGGATCGAGAAGTGTTAAGGAAACCATGCAAACGCTAGAGACGGAACTACGATAGTGGATCGAATCGGTGATGAGTAAATCACATGGATCGAAATTTCGGAACGGTCAACAAAAACGCGTGGATTGAGTGTTGGCTTCGGTTCGAGGACGAAGCTTGTTCTGAGTGGTATATTATGTATGCCCCGCACCGCATGGTGCGTTACGCTGAGTCGATTGGTTCGATAAGGTATGAGTTCGAATCGAGAAAGCATAATTTCAATTTGAAGAGGTATTAACTCGGTTGGTTTTATGTACAGGCATAGGCGAAGTTCCTTGCGATCAGAATATCGCCTTGCGAAATGTTGATGCGTGGACATGATAGTTCGAATCAGTGGTTAGTTCAAGGGAGCACAAAGTGTTAGTATGGTTAGCTCGAACGACATGATCGTGAAACGATGATAAGGTGTCGGGCCGCATTTGTTCGGCGAAGTGATAGGCGGAATGACTTAAGTTGAGTGGGCTTGTCCCTTCTCCTCTACTCCTCCATGCCTAATAAAATGTACCATGATATGCGGGCGTCAGTATTGAGTTCGCGAGCGTGGCTAGAATTTGTAAAGGTCTTAGTACATGTCGAACATTAAGATAGAACATTAAACAATTGAGGCGAACGTACATCAAGTGCACAAGTCGCATTAGGATATGAATGGTAGAATATTGAAAGGAAGCATTGAGGCGTGCATCAAATGCATGACTTAGAGAACATTGAACACTTGGCCTAGAATATTGAATAATAGCGTTGAACGTGCATCTGTGCATGGAGACTATGCGTCTGACTTGGTAAACGAATTAAACAATTTGTGGCACAACGCCACGGAACTGTTGTAACACTGAAAGATATATTTCGTACATCGAAGTATGCAGTTGTGGTACAAATGCCATAGAACTGCCATCGTACGACTTTGAAATGGAACGTGTTATGTAGTATAAAGGTATTCAGGACCTATGGGTCGCCGTTTGGGGCATCATACATCAATACGGAGGTGTTGGGACATAGTGCCGATGGAACTTGAGATAGAAAGATATTAACGCAAGATGACATGGTTTATGTGTTGGATTTGAGAAGGTGCGTGTGCTTGTGATGGCTTCTTTATTGTTTTTGGTATACTTCAAACGAGTTTACGCCGAAGCACCAGGATCGTTCGGTCTAGGAGGGAATTGAGATTGGTATTTGTAGTGCACTTTATTAGGACAGATTGCGACCGGCCGCTGATGTGATAAGCCACAATACTAGTAAGTTCGGGATCCTTCGGATACAAGACTAGCAACCCGTACGGGGAGTGATCACTGAGTTACATTGAGATATAGTCTATTATGGCTCGTTATGCCATGACCTTTAATATAGATAGGACCGGTGGGCTGAGATTAGAATCGGGTGCAAGGACAAGATCCCGGCTCCCTTATGATTATGTTGATGTTTCGGATTGTTGGCTTGGACTTTGGATGATACGAATATGTGCACAATCACTATGTTTATGTTTATTATGTGGCTAACAGTATCTGTTGCAAGGACACGGTACTTGACATATTTATAATTTATTTGTTATCTATAACATGCTTTACTGCTATGAATCTTGCCATGACTGATCCTAAGGCAATAATAGAAAACCACCAAATAAGATGCTTGCTCACTAAATTATTTAGTGTTGGTTTAGGTGAGTGGGTTACCTCACTCTTCAGTACACAACAATGTACTGATACACGTTGTGGCCATCATTTTGGAGTCGTTTGATCAGTGCCGAGGTGGCGATGAATCAGATGGGTGTGCAAAAGCTCTTCCTACAGTACGTTGCCTTCTGCTATATGAGACATGATGTATGGAACGAAGTCCTTTGTGAGCTAGAGAGATCATGAGTGTTGTAAACCTAATTGGCATGTTCGCTTCCGCTATTCAGAGCCTTTGTATTCAATTGCTTAATTAATAAAAGTGATTCTTTTGTATACTCTGATGTGTCTCCACATTTTTTCGCTAATTATATATTGAATTGAGACATCCATTTTGAGAATCTGTCATCTTACCTTGCACGAGTGCAACTCCAGACTTATACGACATCACGCTCTTGCGAGGACGATCGATTCGAGTGAAATCGATATGAGGATGAGCGATTTCCCGGGTCGAGGCGTGACAACTGGTGGGTGAACACTGATGCATCCTGTCATGTTTGCTCTAAGGAGTTGTTCACCACATACAAGCCTACATCTGTGAAGGTAATGGTGGTGAACCAGACATAAGTTGAAGTACATAGAATTGGGATGGTAGTTCTAAAACTAACTTCGGAGAAGTCGCTGACACTTCAGGAGGTAAAGCATGTACCACTGATAGCCAGGAACATGATCTCAGGAAATCTGCTCTACAACGCAGACTTAAGGATGGACATCAACGCTAGTCAAATGGTTGTCCTATAAAGGAATATACTTCGGGAAAGCTTTTTGTACCGAAGGGATGTTCAAACTTCAACTTGTAACTCTGACTGACAATGTTAATGCAGTCTTTTCTTCTAGTTATTCTCTTGAGTTGTGGCATAATAGACTAGGACACGTCCATTGTAAAAGAATTGACATGATGTCTAGTCTAGGGCTTATCTCCAAGTGTGGGGGTAAGGAGGTAGAGAAGTGTGAAGTCTGTGCGCAGACAAAGATCACAAGATAACCGTTTAAACAAGTTAACCGAAGCACAAATCTTCTGGAGCTGGTGTACTCATAATTCTGTGACTTTAAACAATTCTCTACAAAGGCCGGGATGAAGTACTTCATTACTTTCATTGATGATTTCTCAAAGTACGCGTTCGTCTATCTGCTCAAGACTAAGGATGAAGCGTTCGAGAAGTTTAAGGACTTCAAGGCTAAAGCCGAGCGTTAAACCGGACAACAACTCAAGAGACTCAGAAGTGATCGAGGCGGAGAGTATAGGTCTCATGAATTCGCATTGTTCTACAGAGAACATGGAGTTATCAACGAGACAACTGCTCCGTATTCTCCTCAATCAAATGGTGTTGCAGAAAGGAAGAACACAACGTTGATAGAGATGATGAACTCAATGCTGTTGACTGCGGGTCTTCCAAGTTGTTTTCGGGAAGAAGTTGCGCTTACGGCTACTTTCATTCTGAATAGAGTGCCGTACGCAACTTTTGATATTACTCCTCATGAACTCTGGTTCAAAGTCAGACCCAACTTGAATGTCATTCGAGTGTGGGAGTGTCTGGCGTATGTGAAGGTTCTTGATTTGAAAATTCAGAAGCTGGGTACGAGGACTATGAAGACTATCTTCCTAGGTTATGCTGAGAAGAGTGATGCTCGGAGGTTTCTTGATATTCAAGCAAATCATATTATTAAATCTCGCGATGCAGAATTTTTTGAAGATAAATTTGCAAGGCACAAGAACATTGTTCTCGCGGACATTCCGGAGAATAATGTGAGTGTACAGGAGGCTGAAACTCCAAACGAAGATGTAGTCCAAGAAGAAGTTGCATAATCAACGGTCAAACCAGAACTCGCAGAACCAGCATCTAAGCGAGTGAGGAGACAAAAGGACTTCGGAGAGGATTTTGTCACCTATCATGTGGAAGCAGATCTGCTTACCTATGATGAGACGATGAAGACCAGAGACGCTGTCTTTTGGAAGAAGGCTATTAATGATGAATATGACTCGATAACCTCCAACAACACTTGGGTGTTGGTCGATCTACCTGAAGGAGCAAAACCAATCGGATGTAAGTGGATCTTCAAGAAGAAGATGAAGGTCGATGGAACTGTTGACAAGTTCAAGACAAGGCTGATAGCCAAGAGGTTTTTTCAGAAGCATGGGATCAATTACTTTGACACATATCCTCCAGTAGTGCGGATGATGACCATCAGAATGTTGATTTGTCTGAGTGCAATTCACAAGCTTCTTATACATCAGATGGATGTTAAAACAACATTCCTGAATGGAGAGTTGACCGAAGAGATTTATATGCAACAGCTAGAAGGATTTGTTGTCAAGGGCCTTGAAGACAAAGTCAGCAAGTTAGTGAAATCGTTATATGGTCTGAAGCAAGCTCCCAAGATGTGGTATGAGAAGATTGCTAAAGTCATAAGATCAAACGGCTACAGGGTCAGCGAGACGGACAAGTGTGTGTACACAAAATTCGCTGACGGGAGAGGAGTTGTCTTGTCTGTACGTGGACGACATGTTGATCTTGGATACAGATTTGATATGTGTCACTGAGACAAAGAAGTTCCTCTCATCTAAGTTCAGCATGAAGAACTTAGGGGAAGCTGATGTTATCCTCGTGATAAAGATCATCCGGACGGACACTGGAGTGGTGTTGTCACAATCTCATTACATTGAGAAGATGTTCATATGCTATGGATATCAGGATCTTCCAGGGATCGATACTCCGTATAAGTGTGACAAGAAGCTGAAGCCAAATCGAAGGGAAAGCGTTAGGCAGATGGAGTACTCAAGCGTCATCGGGAGTTTGATGTATGCACCTACTGTCACAAGACCTGATATAGCTTTCGTCGTGGGGATGTTGAGTCGGTTCACGAGCAATCCAGGTGTGGAGCACTGGAAAGCTGTGGAAAGAGTGATGAATCTCAAAAGGACTTAGAAGTGTGCACTGCACTACATCGGCTATCCGACAGTAGTGGAAGGCTTCAGTGATGCAAGCTGGTGCTTAGAAGCAGAGAGTGAAAGATCCCAAGAGGATATGTCTTCTTCATGGATGGAGCTGCTATATCGTGGAAGTCGAAGAAGCAGACTATGCTCTCTCATTCTTCTATGGAACCTGAGTTATATGCATTGGCGGCTGCAGCGGATGAAGCAGAGTGGCTTCGGGAGCTCATGTATGATCTTCTGTTGGTTGGTGCGCAAATTTCGGCAGTGTCGATATACTGCGACAACCAGGCGATTGCAGCGGTAGCATCAAATGGTCTCTTCAATGGTAAGAAGAAGACTGTGCGACTGAGGCACATGGCGGTGAATGATCTTACTAAAAGAGGAGTCATTGCCATGGTTGATGTTTCGAGTCGAGAGAATCTGGCAGATCCGCTCACCAAAGGTCTCAAGCGCCTGCTGGTCGAGAACATAGCTAGAAAAATGAGTTTGAAGACATTATGATATTGTGTCTTTGTAATCATACCATAAAATTTTTATGCTATTAGTTCAAAGAGAAATCTACTAGGCATCTAGCTTTTGATTCAAGGGAGGACCATCGACTGGAAGAATATCAGGAACAGTAGGTAGTCCTTTGAGACATTGATGGGTTATGGACCCATAACCACTGTTGTCTATTATTTGTTCTTTATGTAGGCCTTAATGAGTTCTTGGACATTTTGAATGTTCGACGTGCTTTACAGGAAGCACGGGTAGCACAACACTACAAAGGAGCGAAGTACTCCATGCTAGAGTGGGGTGACATCACGAAGAGGTACCTCGAGAGGGTAAAACCTCGACTTCGGGCCATGTCACAGCGGCGTAGTACTGTACATAGGCAGGTAGCCTAATGCTGTAAAATGAAGAGTGGTAGGCAGTACTACAAAGAGGTCGGTGACCTCATGTTACAGTGGTGTAACACTACCAAGAGGTACCTAGAGAGGGTAAAGCCTCGACTATGCGAGCTATGTCACAGCGGCGTAACACCGCAAGGAAGCGCAAGGTTTCATGCTGGATAGTACGACACTACAAAGAGGCTGAAACCTCATGCTACAGTGACATGACACCACGATGAGGTGTAGTCTCGACTTTGGGCCATGTCATAGCGGCGTAGCACCGCAAGGAAGTGAAATACTTCATGCCATGATTCTTAAAAAGAACTCACCTAGAGTTTATGGAAAGAGATATATGCCGTCTCTTGGGGGTAAGCTTGTAGACACCCAATATACATACATCAAAACCAGGCGGACACGTGGCCTTTAATGTGCAACCGGAAACACAGCTGATGTTATTGTGTGAGTGGGAAGAATTGTAGCTATGGTACATTGTTGAATGGAAAATGGATGATTATTATTGAGGGAGATATTACATATATATAGGAGAGGCTAGCCTCCTCTCATATTATTCTAAGCAATATGGGACTAAAGTCCAATAACTCTAATATAACACTTAACACACTCCCTCAAGCTGGAGCATAGATGTCAATCATGCCCAGCTTGTTACATAAAAATTGAAACCGAGGACCCAGAAGAGGCTTTGTGAAAATATCAGCTATCTGGTCGCCGGTCCTCACATCTTGAAACTTTATCACTCCCTTTGTATATTTATCACGAACAAAATGAATGTCAATTTCAATATGCTTCGTCCGTTCATGAAATACTGGGTTGGTGGCAATGTGAATAGTAGATTAGTTATCACACCATAGATCTGCCACTTGAGATCCTGCGTCTTCTTCCAGTTCTTGTAGGAGATACTTCATATATAATATATCTGACGTGCCATGAGCAATAGCTCGATATTCTGCTTCTGAGCTTGAGCGTGCTATCACACTTTGTTTCTTGCTTTTCCATGGTACTAGATTTCTGCCAATAAATACTGAGTAGCCAGATGTAGACCGTCTATCTGTCAGGCTTGCTCTCCAGTCAGCATCAGTAAAACACTCAATACGAGTGTGTCCATTATTTTCCATTCGAATTCCTTTTCCTGGATTCTTTACTAGATAACACAGAATTCTGAGAACTGCCTGCCAGTGTAGAACTCTTAAATGTCCGGGCGCGTCATGACTGCTAAGTAGTTGAGTTTTCCAACTACTCGACGATACTGATCTGGATTGGTCATCAGGACCCCTTCGTCTGGAAGTAACTTCGCCCTTGGATCCATAGGTGAGGTTGCTCCCTTTGCTTGCATCATGCCTGCATCATTTAGTATGTCCAACACATACTTTCTTTGAGACATTACAATGTCCTGCTTACCGCGTGTGACCTCAATGCCCAAGAAATAGTTCAAGGTAAAATTGTTCTCCAAGAAACTTCTTGAGACGTACAATACCCTGGCTGTCATCTCCCGTGATTACAATATCATCAACGTAGACACCAAGAAGTATTCTTCCAGCAGATGTGTGTCGATAGAAGATTGAATAGTCCTTCTTCGATTGACACATTCCAAATTGAGTAACAACCTGTGTAAATCTACCAAACCATGCACGAGGTGATTGTTTCAGACCATAGAGGGCCTTCCTCAGATGACACACTTTACCCTCCCTTGTAACGAACCCGGGTGGTTGCATCACATATACTTCTTCATCAAGATCCCCGTGGAGGAAAGCATTCTTTATATCTAGCTGGAGTAACGGCCAATCATATCGGATGGCCAAGGTCATGAGGACACGAACGGATGTCATTTTAGCCACATGAGAGAATGTCTCGAAGTAATCCTCACCATAGGTTTGAGAGTATCCTTTGGCCACCAACCGAGCCTTCAGTCGATCAAGAGTGCCATCCGGTTTTACCTTAATCGTGAACACCCATTTGCAGCCGACTGCCTATTTACCAGCAGGTAAGTCGACCAAGTCCCAGGTATGATTCTCCTGGAGAGCTTTCATCTCCTCGTTCATAGCAGCACGCCAACCAGGATGTCGGAGACCCTCCTCAGCGGTCTTGGGGATCTGAATCCCATCAATAGTAGCCACCAGAGACTGAGTGTGACTGGTAAGACCTTTGTAGCTGTCAACATACAAGGGATGATCACGACAGGCACTACGAGGACGTTCTGGAGGCGGGACCGCCGGAGCTGCTGGCGGAACTGGTGGAGCTGCTGGTGGAACAGATGGAGGCAACTCATTTGAGCCGGAACTGCTGGTGGAACCAGAGGAGGATGAATCTGTGGACGATTTTGGCAATGGCTGAATCGGTATATGTGGACCATCTGACTGGGAGACTGGCTCGGTAAGGGAGGGCACCCGTACGGGGGGCTGTTGTGTTTGAGGAGAAAATATCGAAAAATTCTCTTCTGGATAGACCAGAGGAGCCAGACCCTTTGATTGCGGGAGTGGTGGAAATTCGGTTTCTACAAAGGTAACATCCCGAGTGAAAAAAATATTGTTTTAAGACGGGGGAGAAATACCGATACCCTTTCTGATCTTTAGGATACCCAAGAAAAGTACATTGTATTGCCTTAGGATCTAATTTAGAAAGGGTTGGTCGGCTATCCCGAATATAGCATAAGCATCCAAAGATTCAGAGAGGCAGAAGAAATGGCTCTCGTCCAGGAAAAAGTCTAAAAAAAGGAGTGTTACCATTGAAAACGGACGATGGCATGCGGTTAATTAGATAACAAGCAGTAAGAACCGCATCCGACCAAAATCTCTTGGGTGTACGTGCTTGAAATATAAGAGCACGTATTGTTTCCAATAAATGACGATTCTTGCGTTCGGCTACACCATTTTGTTGTGGTGTGTACGCACAAGAGGTTTGGTGGATGATGCCGTTGCGGGCCAGATGTTTATCGAGATCACGAGATAAATACTCACGACCATTGTCACTCCGAAATTTTTTGATAGGAAGACCAAATTGTGTTTTTATTTCGGCATGAAAGTTACACCAAATGTTAAATAATTCAGAGCGATCTTTCATCAAATAAATAAAGGTGACACGTGGGTAATCATCGACAAAAGTAACAAAGTATTTAAAGCCCATTACAAATTTAGTCGGACAAGGTCCCCATATATCAGAATGCACCAACTCAAAAGGAGCGGAAGCAATTTTATTTGGACTCACCGGATAAGGAACCCGGTGATGCTTAGCTAAACTACATGGCTCACAATGAAAAGAAGAGGGAATATCTAAATATGGGTATATTTTTTGGAGAGCTTGGGACGATGGATGGCCTAACCGACAATGTAACTCGACATGATCGAGTTTCATGTCGGCACAGGCAACAGAAGAAGTTGCGTTAAACATGTATAAGCCTCCAGCCACATGCCCCTTACCGATAGTCTTCCCAGTTTTCAGGTCCTGAAAAACACAACCATCAGGAAAAAATGTTACCGAGCAATGTAGTTCACGAGTAATTTGACTAATAGAAAGTAAACTAAACGAGTTTCCAGGAGTAAGTAGCACAGAGTTGAGGGACAGTCCGGTAGAAAGATTGGCACTTCCACGTCCTCGAACTGTCAGGGAACCTCCATTGACAACAGTAATGCCAGAAGCACGACGTACATGTACATAATCATGTATCATACCTGCGTCTCCAGTCATGTGAGAGGATGCACCAGAGTCAATTACCCACTTCTTGGGTTTCACTATGCACGCTGCCGAGTATCCAGCTGTGGAACCAGACGTGGATGCTTCACCACGACGGTGAGCCTGAAAATCAAGGAACTCTGTATATGAGTTCGAAGTCATCTGAATAGATCGTACACCATCATCAGGGGCATCCGTGGTGATATTAGCAGCAGGTGATTTAGTGCATTGCCAATAGAAATGGCCAAGCTGACCACAGTTAAAGCATGTGCGCGGTATTCCTCCATCACGACCGCCATTGCCCCGTCCTCCATCATGACCAGTATTGCGGCCACCACGTCAGCCGCCACGACCACCACGAAATCCCGTACGTGCGGTCCCGAGAGCAGAACGGTCAGCAGGAGGATCACCCGGAGTGGTTTCAACTACTTTGGCAGCCCGAAGGACACGATAGTGTGCTTTCAACATGGACGGTACATCAGATCCAGCAATAATCTGAGATCGAGCAGAGTCTGCATCAGGACGGAGTGAGGCAAGATAAGCCATGACATGAAGCTGCTCACGTTGAGCCCGTGCTTCATTAATATCTGACGTAAGAGGTAAAACGCGATCGATCTCATCCGTCATAGCCTTAAAGGCCCGGAAATGGTCTTTATGGGATTTGTCTCCTTGATTTGCTCGGTATACACCAACGACCGAGTCATAGATACGAGACAAATCGCATTTACCATCAAATGCCGTCGTCAGTACTTCTCATAACTCCTTCACGGAGTCCGTATTTTGAACCATGTCTTCCACCGATGGTTCCATGGAATTCATCAACTGTGTAAACAGTCTACTGTCATCCGTCTCCTATTGCTCAAAGATGGGATCATCTTCTGCTGGAGGGTTGTCACTCAGATGTTTGGACAACCGCATTCCTCGAAGTATCTTCTCGACCTTCTTTCTCCATGTGGAGTAGCCCTCCGGTCCTTCCAACCGTCGATCGACAAGTCGAATGGAGGAAATCGTTGTGCTAGTGCCTGCTAGTGTATTGATGACACTAGTATCTGTGGCGCTGCTATTTGCCGTAGAATCTGCCATTTATCAGAGATTCGACTGTCGATTTGTTCTTTCCTCTTAATAAACACAACAACTCTGCCAATGCGCTAAAAATGGAGCCTAGAACTGGCACACGCGCATAGAAAGCAGAGAGTGTGGATCACAAGCCAGGACAGAGAGATAACCCATGGTATCCTTTGTTAAATCCTGGTGTGGAGATCAAGGAAAGAAACAAAGATTCATGCACAACAAACCATATGTGTGCTATTTGTTAAATTTCCAGCATTGAAGGACAGAGGTTCCAACAAGTGTTTTCCCTCTGAGATTCGCAACAATTTTTTTTTATAACCTAAACTAGTGTTTGGAGGGAGTGGGTGGCGGCTGATGGAAGTAGAGGGTTAGGGTTAGGTATTGTAGGCATTGGGGGGCAGCGGGGGGGGGGGGCATGGGGGGTCGGGTACTGTAGCAGGGTAGAGGGAGGGGGGGTACTGTAGCGGGGTGGGGGGTCGGGTACTGTAGCAGGTACTGTAGGTGGGGGTGGAGGTCAGGTACTGTAGCTGGGGGGGGGGGCTGGGTTCGGCAGCAGCAGCAGTCGGTTGGGTGGGGTGGGGGGAGTGGGAGATTAGGGTTTTGTGGAGGGAAGGAGAGTGGTAGGTGACGGCTAGGGTTTTGGCTCTGATACCATGTTGAATGGAAAATGGATGATTATTATTGAGGGAGAGATTACATATATATAGGAGAGGCTATAGCCTCCTCTCCTATTATTCTAAGCAATGTGGGACTAAAGCCCAATAACTCTAATATAACACTTAACATACATAATTCAAGGCTTAGTCCATTCTTGTATCATACTGTTGTTTGACCCATGCGGGAAGATTCAAGTCGAAGTGACATATATTCTAATGCATGGTGGGCAGTCAGTATGGGGAATGCTCAACCCATATATTGAGATATCTGTAGGACTGTTGGTGTTTTTGTCTTTGGACTAGTGTAAAATAGTCCTACATCGGCTACACTACCAAGTTATCTCAATATAATGCTTTGCATGTGTTGAGGTGTGCACATGAGGTGTGGTGAGGCACATGTGGGTGCGATGTGGGGTGTTTTCCTAGAAAGAAAAAGGATTAAATCCTCAAGGAAGCATGTACGTTTTTTGTCGCTCGGACTCGAACACAGGCTCAATGGTGCAAAGTGGCGCGTTGTGCATGCACGGACGCGTGTCCATGAGTAGGCACGGACTGTCACACGATTCCGCTGATTACGGGATCTAAAATATCAAACTCATTTTTTGAGTATTGGTATTTTAGTCCCACATCGGATAGGAGAAGATGTGAAGTCTCATTCCTTTCTATAAATAGAGTCCCCTGGCCTCCTTTCTGAGACAAAATATTAAAAGAAAAGGAAGTCCGTTGAGTCCAGGGAGTCCGTTCGAGTCACAAAAAGTTGACTACGAGCGTTCCAGAAGTTCTTTGTGAACTTGTTGGTTCCTAGGAGCAGATCGCGGCGGACGAATCTTGCTTTGAGCAACGGTAGTCTTTACCACCCCAACAAGAATAATTTTTTGTTCTATTCTCTTTTGCTTACTTCTTTTAGTTGTAATCCGTTTTGTTTGTCTGCAACTGCGAATTGCAAGGAAGAACGTGAAGTTGTTCTGTCAGTTTGTAATAGAAGTTTTTTTAGTTCCAAAAGTGGTTTCAGGTACTTTTGGACCGGATTCTCCGCAGTCCTAAGAACTCAGAACAGAGATACCAACTCCTGCGTAGAGATCTCTCTTTCTGTCTGTTCTTCCATCTTGATCCTCCTGTGGAGTGATTTAAATTGTTCTTCCATCTTGATCTGTTTTCGGGACTAACAGTAATAATTTAATATTTATTGATTTTGATCAAGAATTCTATTTGCCGTTTGAAAGACTTAAGATTTCTTTTTGAGGAAATTTAACTTCTTCGTAAAGCTGTTTTAATTGTTGTCTAAGAATAACATAGTTTACAGGTGATATATTATCTGGATCAACTTGTCTCCTAGAACATTTCAATTTGATAATAGTATTCAAATGATTGGTCCAGTGAAATTCATGGTTTTTATGGTAATCTTTAGATTCTTTTTATTTTATTTTATTTTAAAACCAAATATTTGTTATCAGACCTATTGTCTGAAGTATTCAATATCGGATCTACTTGGGAGTAAATAACTTGAGTTTTACTTCGGATATTGTCATATAAGTATGTTTTCATATTTATGGGTAAGTCCATCAGTGTGTTTAATATTCTCCTATATTAGAAGGATTAATCTCAGTTCCCTCACATGAAGGGTATGAGAAAACACAGTCGATTCATCGTAAAGACAAAGGTCTTTAATGTTCATATTTTGTGATCTTCCTCCTCCTGTACTAACCATGTTTTCTTTTGGTATTACTGGGCTTCCTAATTTTTTATTAGAAGTTCAGTCTAATATGTACAGACTAACCAATGTATCTCTTACCATGGGTTCTCTTTCTGACAGAGCAAGGGATCCTAAGAGACCACCATCCTCTACAACCGCTTTAGTATATTTAAGTACAGACGTTGTTCAGTTTTCTACACTGGGCGAAGTCTAACAAACAGTGACGAGAGCATAAACTACTAACAAAACATGTTAGCAATAAGCAAAGGAGAAATAAATAGTTAATCCATAATTAGGATACTAACTAGTGACATAAACTTATTTTAATATTTTGTCGGAGTTAACGATATATTAAAATATACTTAATGAAACATTATATCCTAATATGGTAAATATAATTAATAAGAGAAATAAGCAATACTTACAAAGGTATTAGGCTTTGATACTAAGAGAGGCTTACCATAGGAAAATATTAAAAACGGGTGAAAAAGACGTCAAGCAGCTGAAACTAGGAAGAAAGTGAATTTTTTAATTGATATTTTTTCCAATGTCCCCTAAATATTATAAGCTATTTATAGTCATGTATATAGTCTTACTAATATATAACACACACACAGAATCTGCGTAGTTAACATGCATATTCTCTGTATTTAATATTTATAGCAAGACATTCACACTTAATAGACACGTAAAAGTTAATAATATTATAACACAATAAGTCTGGCTAGTGGTTGACAAATGTCTCCTATCTGGCTTAGCAGGTGTCTTCATGTCTAACTACCATGTCTAGCTACAGATGGCATCTCTGGCTACAATTGTCTTCTGTATGGCTGCTTTCGTATACCCCACCATGTTTTTACTGTAGATGTAGTGAGAGATTTCGTTGGTGATGGCAATGTCTCTATATTATTTTCCAGCTCAAGTTTGGATTTTGTTGCCAATGGTCCAAATATGCATGATTGTAAAAATCATCAAGCATATTTTTATCTAATTTATTCTTACCAGAGTGTATAAAAAGAATAATATTCCATTCCAGTCGATTAGTATCTCTGTTGTTTTGTAGTTCTTTAAAGAATTTATAAGCTATGAGTTCTTTCTTTTGGGGAATAAACCTCTCGCTTTCAGAGTAATTTGTGTGTTAAAATATTGGGTCATTATAAGTAGACCTTAAAATTCATATCTGGTATGATTTGAAGATGTCAAGGTTTCAATGCTCTTCCCATTACTCCAAATAATGAATTCAAAATCTATTTTGAATTTTCCCCTATTTATGCCAGTGCCTTGCTACAAATACAAGGGATGCTTTGTTGAGTTGTTCTTAGTCTTTCGACTGTGATATGTCCACATAATCTTATGGATCAAGCCTTTAGATATGTGCTTATGATATTTTGGAATATTAGAAAAGCTTGTCAAGATTCTGGATTTGTTGAGAATCAACCTTTCTTCTCGAGTGAGAAGGGGAAGAATATCTTCTTCTTTGGCATGCTAGAAGAACTGAATCATTGAGTTGGTATCTTTTAAATTTCTATGATACTTCTCAAATTGTTTTTCTGAAATTTACTGGTTTATAGCTTGAAGTTCCTCGAAGCTTTCAAGCTTGGTAATGAATAGATCCTTAATCTCAATATCCTTGTAGATTATTTGAGGGTTAGATTTTGATGTCATTGGTTGTAATAGCTTGATCCTTTTGTTCCTTTTTTGCCTTGCTCATGGACAAGGATGAATGTTGGACAAGTTCTTTATCGATGGCTGGACATTGTTGATTTCCTCTTTCTATGTCTTGGATCCTTTTATTTTTCTCTGCAATAACCTTTTTGGCATAGGGAGTTGCTTGCAGGTATGGGAGTTTCCTCCACATAGCATTTATTACATCAGTCCTTTTTAGGCAGGCTTTTATTGTACTAGTCTTTGAGGATGGTCTGAGTTCAGGAAATGTCTTTCCTTCTACTCCTTGCAAAAAGAGTTTACTTTTTATGAGCAACTTCAGAAGATGACTGGAATTAGCTTCTTTCCGAACAAGAGTCTTGCTTCCTTGCCATTATTTTTCTTTGATCAAGAGGGTTTCTGCTGATGTTTGGAGGACTTTGTGAGTTTTCCTCGTCTCGATGTGTCATTGGTGTAATACCCCGCTCTGCACGGTGCATTATGCCGAGTCGTTGATTCGAAGAAGTTAACCCGAAGAAATATTGAGTCGATTCGAATCGATGCAAGTGCTAAGTTGATTCGATTGAAGAATTAATTGAGTTGGTTTCATGTGCAGGCTTTTACGCTGAGATTTTTGAGGTTGACATTTTGACTTATTTGCAACGTAGTCCGCCGAAGATCAAAGTATCACCTCACAATGAGCCGAGGCATAAGCACGATAGGTCGAATCAGTCAGGTAGTTCGAAAGAGCACGAAGTGCTCGAACGTTTAAGTCAGATGAGATTCGTGCAACAAAGTTAAGGAATCGAGCTGCATCGGCTCGACGAAACGATAAGACGAATGGGCATAGGTGGGAGGACTCTGACCCTTCTTTCCTACTCCGTCATGCCTTAATAAAATGTACCTTGTATGCTTGAAACGTCATAAATTTTCATGTGCGTGGTTTGGATAAGTAGAAGTCGTAGTGTGTATTGAACACTAAGAAACATATTAAACAATTGAAGCGGAACGTGCATCCAGTGCACGAGTCGTAAAAGAACATCGAGTAAGTGTATCAAGGCGTACATTAGTGCACAACTAGTAGGAAATGGGATAACAAGGCGTGCACAAGTGCATGACTCATAGAATATGGGCGAATTGTGTCGGATCGTCCATCAAGTACACGAGACGTAAAACATCGAATAGCCGTACCGGCGAGTGCCTCAGTGCACGGATTGTAGAACATTGAAATACTATACCGAGGCGTGCATCTGTGCACGAGTCAGAAAATGAGTCGTAGAACATTGAAATACTGTATCGAGGTGTGCATCGAGTGCACGAATCGGAGAACATTGAATACTAAGTCCTAGAACATCGAAAGTATGGCTTCGTATGCGAAGAAAACAGTTGTGGCATAAATGCCACATAATTGTTGAATGTGGCATATTGCCTCGGAATGTTGGGGACCTTTGGGTCGTTCATTCGAAACATTGAGTTGGGCATTAGTGTCGATTGAAACATTAAGTTGGGGCATAGTGTCTCGGTGGGTTCGGGACCTATGGGTCGCCGTTCGGAATATTGAGTTGGACATAAGTGCCACAGAAAAATTGAGATGAAGTATGGAAAGATGAGTTGAGGCATGGATGTCTAATTTAGATAATGCATATGTGTTTATAGTTTTCTTAACTGTTCACGCATATTGCATGGTCATGGGCAACTTGTGCACAAGGTATGGCTTCCTTGAGACGATATCACGAGGGCACCGGGAATCGTCCATCCTAGGGGGAAGTGAGATTTGTGCTTCAGCGCAAGGCATTGCGGGACCACAGTTGGGATCATAACCCAAACTGATAGGGAGCGTCGCAATGGCCATATGATAATCCATTATGGCTCGTAATATCAGTGACCTTCATACATATAGGGCTAGTGGGCTGACTGGTGCAGGAACACAGATCTTGCACAAATATTACCTTAACATGACAGGAAAGGATGGTAAGTATTCATTTTGCATCAACGCAAGGGTGAGTGCATCGGGTTAGTAAGAAGTCGTCGCAAAGAGACACGAGTTATATATATATGTTACCTGCTTACTTACGTGAATCAAATATAACATGTTTGCCATGAGTATATGCTTTACTGCTTATAATATGCCATGAAACTGATCCTAAGACAAACATAGAAAGGTCACCAAGCAAATTGCATGTTTCACAACATTACTTGGTGTTGGTTTAGGCAAGTGGAATTTTCATTCACCAGTACGAGATGTGTACTGATACCCCAACCCTCAGGTACTGAAACGACTTGGACATGTTGAGGCGTCGAGGCTCGGACTTGCAACATGATGCGGCCGAGATATAAAACTAAAAGACATAATGTATGGAACATTAATATCCTTCGTGAGTATCATTAGTGTTGTAAGCCAATCTGGCATGTTCATTGGGACTATTTAGAGCCTTTGTATTCCGCTGCTTATTCAATAAAGAGAATTGTTTCGCATACTCTATGTAACTTCAATATGACTATACTTTCTTCCGCTGCGATTGTTGTGAATTAAGATAACCATTTAAAGATTTAATCATCTTGCCTTGTACGAGTGCAACTCCAGACTCATACGACATCACGCCTAGTGAGGACGATCGATTCGGCTGAATCGATGCGAGAACGAATGATTCGGCGGATCAGGACGTGACAAGTTGTATCAGAGCTCTAGGTTAAATTTGTTTGGACAGTTTGTTTCGTTCCAATTCTAAGTTTTTTTTGCGATCGCATGATCAAATGACTCTTGACTCTTGTCGACACTGGATGTTCCATATAATAAGTCTATATGATGTTGCATGTTTTGCTACAAGTGTTTCATAATTTTCATGATATTACCAAGTAATACCATGAAATGTTTGTTGCATTAAGTGCAACAAGTCGTGAGATATTGGTTGCATCAATGCGGCAAGTCATGAAATGTTTGTTGCATCAACTGCAACAAGTCGTAAAATGTTGGTTGCATCAATGCAGCAAGTCGTAGGATGTTTGTTGCATAAAGTGGAAAAATTCGATAAGTAAGATAATGCATTGCATATGAGTATGCAAATGAATAACGAGTATGTCGAACAGATTCAAGCAATGGCTTGAAACATTGGGAAATGAAATGTTGCACGAGATGCAACAAATATGATTGAGAAATCGAAAATCGATAGAAACAAGTTGGTTGGTTACAGGTCGAACTTAAGTAGACAAATGTTTGTATTGGCTAAATTTTGTGTCAGACTTTGAGTAAGCGAATGTGTACGTTGGCCGAATTTTGTGTCGGACCTTGAGTAAGCGAACGTTATGTTTGTGGTTGGCATGATCACCGCAAGATGATTAGTTCGGAATAAATGTCGAATCATACAGAGTATGGTGCGAGAGGAATGACTCGATTTCTGAGTGGTATATGCCATACCACTTTTGCGATAAGTGCGTTGAAACATTTGTATCGGTAGCGGTAGGTTTGTCTGCGTCAGACAAGTAGTGCCGAGATTTGGCTAAAAACTTCTATGATAATATTTTGATGCAAGTGTTCTTCGATAAATGTGTTAGAACGATCAGGCGCGGACTTGTATCGGTAGATGATACATCGGACGGGAATTCGAAAATTTTAAGTTGGTCGAAAATTGAGACTAGCGAAATGATTATACATCGGAAAATGTTCGAATCAGTTGGATAGAAAATATGAATGTCCCTTTCATAGTCACACGATCGGGAAGTTCAATGGAATGTTGGTTGATGCAGAAAATCGTACCTAAGGAAATAGTTGGTTGCGCGAAGAGAAAAATCGTTTGAGTATGAAGGAGCGGTACGATTGAGTCACATAAAACTTAAGAGGGAATGATCATATAACTCGAGGATTCGATTTTGCACGAGTCGGTAACTCGGTTACGCGATCCAGTATATAGCGAGATACTACCCATTTGTGAAATGATGTGATGCGTATAGAAACGTTCATTATGAAACATCGATGAATGCGATGCGAATTAAGTTGATCTTAATACAGATTCAAAGTTGACCCTCGTGCTACCAAAATGGATGCGCGAGAAAACTTAAGCGTGATATAAGGATACAAAACGGAGCAAGCCTGTGAAATCGAGAATTTTATAAGTACCAATACGTGAAGTCGAATTGGTTGATCATAAATTTTGTGATTGATCCAGGGCAGAACGATAAAGTTATTAAGGATGGTTTTGCTGCATATAGCATATCGGAGATTGACTATGGGTAGATAGACTCGGACTCTGAACGTGTAGATGTTTCTTGGTTAGCGGAATCGTCGACGATAGTGCATAAATTATGCAATTGACAGTGGCGCATCAGTTGCACAGGTAGGATGAATTATTTTTAAATTTGGGTGGAGCCCCATAGAATTCGTTGGAAAATGACTTGGCTCCGAAATAAGATATAACGTTGTCACGACCCGCACCCTGATTAGGGGCACGAGTACGTGGTTACGTCCAGCCTACGCCGCAGCATCGGCGGTAGAACGCTGTCTAGGTTGTCTACAAAACTACACTAAACAGTATAAAGGTACCTGTACAGTATATACACTCCAAATGGAGGTGACATAGCAATACAGTCTCAATCACATAAACAAACTTGGATAGATAGCACGAAAGGAAATATAATAGATGAAAACAGAAAATAAGTTCAAGATCCACACAAGTCCAGAGCTATACATAACATCCCAGAGTCTCAAAATATAACATAGAAGCTACAGTCTGATAATGCTAGCTGGATCGCAGTCCAGTCAAACCTAGCTAAGCTACACTACTCTGGGAGTACAAAGTCTAGTGGCTCTACTATAAGGCCACGGTCCTGGACTACTCCATCTGACTCGAGCCCATAATAGGTCGAGCAGTCTGCCTCAGAGTCATCTGTAATATATCATAACGGTATCCTGTCAGGAAAATGAGCAAGTACAAACACTAACAGCAGTTCCATATGAATTGACAAATTCTATAAGAGACAGTATAATGAACTACAAGACAAAGATATATGAAGACTTGGGAACCGTTCGAAAGCTGAGCTACAACCCTTAAACCAAACAAGGACCGGGGTTCTAACTCTTCTCCCGAGCAGAACTTAGTCTCCAATCAAGGTACAATATAAAGGCATGTAGAACATGTGAGTAACTGAATATCATAGCATGGTGAGAAAGTACTGAATGTAGAACAGAACAGGATATATGATAAGATAAGTAAATATAAAATGTGCCTTGAATTATTAGAGCGTTATGTGATCAACAAGGGAATCATGGTAGGGTTATCCACTTGGTCCGGCAATCCGCGGTGACCTCAACGGAAAGTCATGCCGGCCAACCTGGATAACATGGACATGGAGGTATCTGCTACACCCTACGTGAGGTGAGGGTGGCGCAAGCAAAATAGTGACATGGGGCTTTAATCACATAACCCCTAATAATTCCCCATCCCCGAGTAGTATAATGGACCTGGACATGACACGTCATGACACGGGATTCCCTAAGAGGATAGCTACTCCCTCTCAGGAATCGGTGTCTATATAAGTACAGGGAACAAGACAGGAAATGTACATATATACCAAGAAAATCCAGGAACAACATCTCATGTCATGATCCAACGTATACTAGTCCGTGAACTATCGTGACTGGAATCGAGTAAGACACTACAACTGAATCGGATATAGCAGATATCAAGTCAATGAAAACTATCAGTGAATGTACTCGCCTGCTGTCCTGAGCTGTAGGGTATATCAATGCTCAGAGCGGTAATTAGAAACCTAAAGATGAGATACTGTATGTTAATTTAGGTTTAAACAAGTTTAAGAATGATTCACAATGAATGATATGAAATCTAGGTCAAACTAGGTCTCACTGAGTCACACTAAGTCCTGTCAAGTCAAATCTAGGTCAAATCAAGTTATATCAAGTCAATCTAAGTCAGACCAAGTCAACCCTAGGTCATACCAGTCATCACAGGTCAAAACAAGTCGAAGAAAGTCAAACGGGGTCAAGAGTTGGCCTACAGTTGACTTTTGGTCAACTGGTCAACCCTGGTCAACTCTGGTCAACTCTAGGTCAACCCTAGGTCAAACTGGTCAAATGTTGACCAACAGTTGACTTTTGGTCAATTGGTCAACTCTGGTTTGGATTTGGTCAAATCTAGACAAAGTGTTGACTCACGGTTGACTTTTGGGTAAAAAGTCAACTCTGGGTCAACCGAGCCAAAATCGGCTCAAATATGACATTTGTAGGGTGTACCCAACATGCCACCCAAGTTTCAAGTCAATCCGACTACCCGAACTCCGTATCTCGAAATTACCCGATTACCCCTTAACATTTACCCTTAAACCGCTCTAACTTGACGCCAAGTGGCCTTCCCTTAGGAATTCCACTCCGTGCTTCCTAGGGTAGTAGGATACTAGCCTATACAACCATTACCTACCAAGTTTTCTAGGGTAAGTGGACATCCAGTCCATCTTACGGTCCGAATCGTCCATTTACCCGTTATCTTGAATATTTCAAGATACGGAATGGTGCGGTGCGATACCATCTCTCCGAACCCACACGCAACCCCGATTCCAACTCCGAAGCCTACCCACAAAATCTAAATCACATTTGCTAAGTCCCCTCCAAGTTTCAACGCGTTCCGAATCACGGAACTCAAATTCACCCCTTCACTAATTCCTAACTCGACCATTCACTCACTCACTCAACTCATTTTTCACACTCGCTTAGGACTAGTTGTAGGGGCTATTTTAGTGGGTTAATTAGGGGTATATAGAGCTAATAAATAGGGTATATATATGTATATATATTGGTATACATATGGGGGTATATACGGGGGTCAAAAGGGGGTGCTACTGCTGCCCAAACCCCTGCTGTGCTGCTGCTATGGCTGCTGCCTACTGCTGCTATTTGTGGCTGTTTTGGGGCTGTTTTTTTTGGGGGGGGGGGGGGGGGGGGGAACTTGCTGCTATGGTGTTCCCCTCTTTCTTCCTTTCTAATTCCCTCTCTAACCCTCTCAATCTTCCTCTCTTATCTCTCAATCTCTTCCTCTCTAATCTCTAATCTCTCAATCTCTCTCAATTCCTCTCTAAAATATATATAAACTCTCACACATATAAATCTCATTCCCTCCCCTCACTACACATACAAATACACACACACATATATATATATATATGATCACACACACACACACACATATATATATATATATATATATATATATATATATATATATATATATATATTAACACACATAAATCTATATCTATATATATATGGACACACACACTCCCACACATACATATATATATGTATATGGACACACACACATATATGTATATGGACACACACACACACACTAAATAAATGAAGTTAAGAGTGCCTAACCACTTAGAGGCCAAATCTAATTTATTCTAAAGTGTCCAAATTTGGGGGAAACTCAAGGACACGGTCACAAACTCTAACTTCTCCTAGGACACTCCAAACGGACTCAAACTCGACACAACTAAGGACACAACTATGGAAATCAAATCCTACATGGTTCAAACTATTTATCATGATGAAGGGAATAAGTTAGAGAATAGGTTATACCTATCGGGAGATGGATTCCCGATTCGAAAGTCCTCCGACACGGCTCCGACACAACGAATTGTTTAGGACACACCCTTGCACTTCTTGCTCCCAAAAGCTTGGAGAAGCTTCACTTGGGGAAGAGGAAGAGTTGGATGGAAGAATATTGGAGAAAAAGGAATTATTTTGAGATGATTTCTAGGGAAAACCTATTCTAACTTTTGAGAAAAGCTTGGAGAAGAAGAAGAAGAAGAAAATGGTGATATTTTGAAGTGGAGAAGAAGAATAAATGGGGAGGGGGTGGCTGGTCATAAAGGGAAGGGTTGGGGCACTTGAAATTACAAGTTTGCCCCTCCCTTAACTTCTATGCTAAGTTAAGTCCAAATTTGGTTTTGTGGGTTAGCTAAAATTAAATAAAAATCATAATTAAACTTAATTACTCATGGGGGACTAGTCCAAACTCCTAAACCTAAAAGTTTAGTGTGGTGGGCCATGGTTAAATAACATGCTAATTACGACTCAAGTCGAAATTCACCGGGGTCCCGAATTAACTCGGAATGCGATGAAATTCGAACCCGACTCCTATAATAATTAAATATTAATATTCATGAAATAAAAATTCCCAAAAATATTCAAAAGTGGAAAATTATCATTTTACCCCTAACTTAGAAAAGTGAGGGTGACAAGTCTATCCACCTTAAAAAAATTTCGTCCTCGAAATTAAAACCAAACAATAGTAAAATATCAAAATCACAAGTCATGGTTTAAAATTTAAAATGATTAAAATCTCAAAAATCAAAGCATGAATTAAATGACTAAAATTATAAAATTTAAAATTACTCTCAAATAGAAACTGGGTGTTATAAGTCTATCCACCTTAAAAGAATCATCCTCAAAAATTTAAAACAAGTAAACACAAAAATCATGCAAATCGATAATCTTATGCGTCTGTCCAATCATCATGATACTCAGAATCTCCGTCATGCCAGTGAGCAAGGCTACGATAAACACAGAGTCCTCAACTACGGTACATACATCTAGAATTATGGTATTTAAAATTTTCGCATTGCCGCATGCTTGGCAGCGAAGACCTTAAATTTCCACACCCGAGGAATACGACCATAATCCGACTATATGTCCTCACTATGCCTGCTAGCATGACCCTAGAGTATTCTAAAATCTCATAATCGAGGCGACCTAGCCCATACGACTTATCTTAGAAGGAATCACATCACAAGAACAAATTTTCATCCAACGATCAAAGAACAGATAGAATCGAAGTTCAAGACAGTTTATAAGAAGGAGATTGCGGGAAGGAGATTCGAATATCAGAACCTGCTATCTGCTCTGCTACTGCCTGAGTGGGCTCAACTGTCATGGCGAAAGCACGCCCCTGCTGGCCTCCTCTAGCCTGCTGTACTCTGTCCTGGTCTCTTCGGATTCCACTAGCGTGGCAATCCCTCAGCTGGTGGTCAGGCGCCCCACAGTATAGACAGACGCCCAACCTCTTCCTACAAGCCTCTCTAGTGTGCCCCGGCTTCCCGCAGAAGCCGCACGGGGTAGCCGGTCTCTGGCCCTGTCCCTGGTGCTGCTGGGCACGCGCTGGTGCCTGCTGAATCTGTAACAGAGGCTGCTGCTGGAATGGCCTCTGCTGATGCTGAAAGTGGGGGCGCTTGGCCGGTCCCGCACTGGAACTCGCCCCCATAGTATCACCGCTCCTCTTCGGCTTGAGGCCGAAGTCCTCCTCTGCAATCTGCGCGTCCATCAATATCTGATCGAACGTCGCGTCACGGCGACCCGAGGTGCGGGTGCGCACTGCATGAATAAGTCCCCTACGGAACTTACGAGCCTTCTGTCCCTCATCCTGGATCATATCGGGAGCGAACCTGCTAAGGCGGAAGAACCCAGCTGCATACTCGTCCACCGACGAGTTTCCCTGCACTAGACCCACGAACTGGCCCTCCAATGTTGTAAGAGCCACGTCCGGGAAGAACTTCTCCTTGAAGAGCCTCCGAAAGTCCTCCCATGCCAGCCCTCTCACCGACGCACGAGGATCCGTGCGGTACCATGTCAGCGCGATGTCGAAGAATCGGCTGGCTGCGGCAGAAACCCAAAGTCCTCTAGGAAGCTCTGCTAGCTCCATACTCCGCTGCACGTCCTCTAGCCAATCGTCTGCATAAAGGATGCCCTCCGTGCCCGTGAAGTCCCTGGAGCTCATCTTCCTAAAGTCTAATACTGTCCCCGGCCTGGACTGCTGCTTGTACGGCTGCTGGCCAGTAGGGCCCTTCACCGTACCCGGTGCCACTCTCTCCACTGCTGCCAGTGCAAGCTGATGCGAGTTCTCCATACTCTGCCTCAGCATCTCAATCTGACGGTGTGACGCCTCCGACTGGCGCTGCGACGCCTCTGCCTGGGTTCGCTGTGTCTCCATCATCTGCTGAAGGAGAAGGAACATGTGGTGTGTATCCGTCGGTATCGGAGGTGGTGGCGGCAGTATCTCTGGAACAACGGCCGAAACCCTCTGGGGTGGAGGTGGTAGACCTCCCTGTGCAACTGCCGGGGTCTCCGGGATAGTGGAATCACTGGGGGCAGTCTCGTGAACCTCCTCCTCTGCCTGGTCAGATCTCTCGGGCAAGCTACTCGATCCAGTGGCCTGCGGGTGCGTCTTCGTCATCCTGGAGACGAATTGAAGCGAAGAGATCAATATGGCACATGAGAAGATATAATCAAAGAAGGACAGTTAATTTAATACAATGGGAGTAATCATGATAATCAAAAGATCGGAAGTTTTCCTAGGTGTGATTGAGAAACTCCTATCATATCCTAGGTCCTACGTCCTAATCGCAGGCTCGTAATTAGTACTCTAAGTCGAGCACCATTACGAGATCGCACTAATTGCGACACGAGACCTGCGTGGGCCACCACAAAAACGTGTCACGACCCGCACCCTGATTAGGGGCACGAGTACGTGGTTACGTCCAGCCTACGCCGCAGCATCGGCGGTAGAACGCTGTCTAGGTTGTCTACAAAACTACACTAAACAGTATAAAGGTACCTGTACAGTATATACACTCCGAATGGAGGTGACATAGCAATACAGTCTCAATCACATAAACAAACTAGGATAGATAGCACGAAAGGAAATATAATAGATGAAAACAGAAAATAAGTTCAAGATCCACACAAGTCCCGAGCTATACAAAACATCCCAGAGTCTCAAAATATAACATAGAAGCTACAGTCTGATAATGCTAGCTGGATCGCAGTCCAGTCAAACCTAGCTAAGCTACACTACTCTGGGAGTACAAAGTCTAGTGGCTCTACTATAAGGCCACGGTCCTGGACTACTCCATCTGACTCGAGCCCATAATAGGTCGAGCAGTCTGCCTCAGAGTCATCTGTAATATATCATAACGGTATCCTGTAAGGAAAATGAGCAAGTACAAACACTAACAGCAGTTCCATGTGAATTGACAAATTCTATAAGAGACAGTATAATGAACTACAAGACAAAGATATATGAAGACTTGGGAACCGTTCGAAAGCTGAGCTACAACCCTTAAACCAAACAAGGACCGGGGTTGTAACTCTTCTCCCGAGCAAAACTTAGTCTCCAATCAAGGTACAATATAAAGGCATGTAGAACATGTGAGTAACTGAATATCATAGCATAGTGAGAAAGTACTGAATGTAGAACAGAACAGGATATATGATAAGATAAGTAAATATAAAATGTGCCTTGAATTATTAGAACGTTATGTGATCGGCAAGGGAATCATGGTAGGGTTATCCACTTGGCCCGGCAATCCGCGGTGACCTCAACGGAAAGTCATGCCGGCCAACCTGGATAACATGGACATGGAGGTATCTGCTACACCCTACGTGAGGTGAGGGTGGCGCAAGCAAAATAGTGACATGGGGCTTTGATCACATAACCCCTAATAATTCTCCATCCCCGAGTAGTATAATGGACCGGGACATGACACGTCATGACACGGGATTCCCTAAGAGGATAGCTACTCCCTCTCAGGAATCGGTGTCTATACAAGTACAGGGAACAAGACAGGAAATGTACATATATACCAAGAAAATCCAGGAACAACATCTCATGTCATGATCCAACGTATACTAGTCCGTGAACTATCGTGACTGGAATCGAGTAAGACACTACAACTGAATCGGATATAGCATATATCAAGACAATGAAAACTATCAGTGAATGTACTCGCCTGCTGTCCTGAGCTGTAGGGTATATCAATGCTCAGAGCGGTAATCAGAAACCTAAAGATGAGATACTATATGTTAATTTAGGTTTAAACAAGTTTAAGAATGATTCACAATGAATGATATGAAATCTAGGTTAAACTAGGTCTCACTGAGTCACACTAAGTCCTGTCAAGTCAAATCTAGGTCAAATCAAGTTATATCAAGTCAATCTAAGTCAGACCAAGTCAACCCTAGGTCATACCAGTCATCACAAGTCAAAACAAGTCGAAGAAAGTCAAACGGGGTCAAGAGTTGGTCTACAGTTGACTTTTGGTCAACTGGTCAACCCTGGTCAACTCTGGTCAACTCTAGGTCAACCCTAGGTCAAACTGGTCAAATGTTGACCAACAGTTGACTTTTGGTCAACTGGTCAACTCTGGTTTGGATTTGGTCAAATCTAGACAAAGTGTTGACTCACGGTTGACTTTTGGGTAAAAAGTCAACTCTGGGTCAACCGAGCCAAAATCGGCTCAAATATGACATTTGTAGGGTGTACCCAACATGCCACCCAAGTTTCAAGTCAATCCGACTACCCGAACTCCGTATCTCGAAATTATCCGATTACCCCTTAACATTTACCCTTAAACCGCTCTAACTTGACGCCAAGTGGCCTTCCCTTAGGAATTCCACTCCGTGCTTCCTAGGGTAGTAGGGTACTAGCCTATACAACCATTACCTACCAAGTTTTCTAGGGTAAGTGGACATCCAGTCCATCTTACGGTCCGAATCGTCCGTTTACCCGTTATCTTGAATATTTCAAGATACGGAATGGTGCGGTGCGATACCATCTTCCCGAATCCACACGCAACCCCGATTCCAACTCCGAAGCCTACCCACAAAATCTAAATCACATTTGCTAAGTCCCCTCCAAGTTTCAACGCGTTCCGAATCACGGAACTCAAATTCACCCCTTCACTAATTCCTAACTCGACCATTCACTCACTCACTCAACTCATTTTTCACACTCGCTTAGGACTAGTTGTAGGGACTATTTTAGTGGGTTAATTAGGGGTATATAGAGCTAATAAATAGGGTATATATATGTATATATATTGGTATACATATGGGGGTATATACGGGGGTTTACGGGGGTCAAAAGGGGGTGCTACTGCTTCCCAAACTGCTGCTGTGCTGCTGCTATGGCTGCTGCCTACTGCTGCTATTTGTGGCTGTTTTGGAGCTGTTTTTTTTTTGGGGGGGGGGGGGGGGGTGGGGGGAAACAGCAGCCCTTATCCCCCCTTGCTGCTATGGTGTTCCCCTCTTTCTTCCTTTCTAATTCCCTCTCTAACCCTCTCAATCTTCCTCTCTAATCTCTCAATCTCATCCTCTCTAATCTCTAGTCTCTCAATCTCTCTCAATTCCTCTCTAAAATATATATAAACTCTCACACATATAAATCTCATTCCCTCCCCTCACTACACATACAAATACACACATATATATATATATGATCACACACACACACACACACACATATATATATATATATATATATATATATATATATATATTAACACACACACACATAAATCTATATCTATATATATATATGGGGACACACACTCCCACACACACACATATATATATATATATATATATATATATATGTATATGGACACACACACATATATATGTATATGGACACACACACACACACTAAATAAATGAAGTTAAGAGTGCCTAACCACTTAGAGGCCAAATCTAATTTATTCTAAAGTGTCCAAATTTGGGGGAAACTCAAGGACACGGTCACAAACTCTAACTTCTCCTAGGATACTCCAAATGGACTCAAACTCGACACAACTAAGGACACAACTATGGAAATCAAATCCTACATGGTTCAAACTATTTATCATGATGAAGGAAATAAGTTAGAGAATAGGTTATACCTATCGGGAGATGGATTCCCGATTCGAAAGTCCTCCGACACGGCTCCGACACAACGAATTGTTTAGGACACACTCTTGCACTTCTTGCTCCCAAAAGCTTGGAGAAGCTTCACTTGGGGAAGAGGAAGAGTTGGATGGAAGAATATTGGAGAAAAAAGAATTATTTTGAGATGATTTCTAGGGAAAACCTATTCTAACTTTTGAGAAAAGCTTGGAGAAGAAGAAGAAGAAGAAAATGGTGATATTTTGAAGTGGAGAAGAAGAATAAATGGGGAGGGGGTGGCTGGTCATAAAAGGAAGGGTTGGGGCACTTGAAATTACAAGTTTGCCCCTCCCTTAACTTCTATGCTAAGTTAAGTCCAAATTTGGTTTTGTGGGTTAGCTAAAATTAAATAAAAATCATAATTAAACTTAATTACTCATGGGGGACTAGTCCAAACTCCTAAACCTAAAAGTTTAGTGTGGTGGGCCATGGTTAAATAACATGCTAATTACGACTCAAGTCGAAATTCACCGGGGTCCCGAATTAACTCAGAATGCGATGAAATTCGAACCCGACTCCTATAATAATTAAATATTAATATTCATGAAATAAAAATTCCCAAAAATATTCAAAAGTGGAAAATTATCATTTTACCCCTAACTTGGAAAAGTGAGGGTGACAAACGTGGTTTGTAGTAACTGTCCCTCGTTGATGACCTACAATTATCGAGCGTAGTTTTGGGACAGCTGACCCTAGAAGACTTGACCGTCAAATCAAAGTGAATGTTAGAGACCCATAGAATGACCCAAATAATGTCTTATAAGGAATTGCGTCAAGGATAGATATTAAGTGGGACATGTTGAGGATAAATCTAGGCGATCAAATATTTGTTTTGAAGATTTGATGGAACAACTTTTGGCTGAAAATAATATGGTTGTATTTTGATGATTGGTCGAATGAATAATCAAATGATTATGTCGGTCGATGATCGAAATAGAAATTGAGGGACGAACTTAGCAATGCAGATAGGCGATTGCGGGAATCGTGCTATGTGCGAGAGCGAGGGATGAGTAAATGACCCTCGGGTTGTGTCGTTAGATTTGGATTCATATAGCGATTGAGCTTACATGAATCAAACTTATAATCGAAGTTGTGAGATGAACAAGTTAGGAATTAGGCTAAAAAATTCCTACCCGGTACAGATTCAACATAAGACGCGGCATAAAAATACTTTTGTGCCGGAGAGATTGTTGCCTTTGAGCATCGTCGACTCAAGTTGGCATCTTATGTTGAAAGGGTTTAAGCATGGTGTCTAGGCAAGTCATCTAGCGGGGGTAGTCTCGGATGTTGATGCGTAGACAGTTCAACGAAAGGATGATCATATCGAAATAGTTATGAAGCGTGGCTTCATAAAATAGTTGGGTAGCAACTTGAGTTACGCAAAGAGGTGAATAACGGTTAGACGCGAGGGCGCTGTGGAGACTCGTTGCGATCAGATGCGCAACGACTTGATGCAACGCATATGTGTGATGGTTAGTGTGAAACATAATGAATACAAAAGGCGATTTTTGAATCGCATTGTGTGCAAAGACTTTTGGTAGAGGATTACGTATTATCGAATATGCATATGTGAAAGAGTTGTAGAAATGGACACTAGGATCAAGTCCGATCGAAAGTATGGGATGGCTAGTATTCGAGGATTGATGTTATACCTGTTAGTTTTGTTCAAATTCTCTATCATTGGACTTGACTGAAATGCATATATTTCTGTGACGGGAAAATGCTAAGTTTACTATCAAATTCTTACTACCTTCTTACAACTACTCTCTCCTACTCCTTACACATGGGTCCCACCGGGTCCCACCACCACTCTCACCCCCCTGCTACATGGGCTCCACCCGGCCCCACTATTTTTTCTCCTCCTCCAATCGAAGTCCGACACGTGTCCGGTTGTAAGGAGGTTGTAAATTTTGGTTGTAGGCATAGCAAAGCTCTTCTGTGACGTCTAAAATATGTGTACGATCCAAACTAAGTGTATGCTGAATTGAAATTGAGCTGCATGGAGGATTAAGATATATTAAGGAAAATGTGCACGAATGTTTAAAGCAGAATAACGATAGTAGAACGGGATCTTGAAATGATCGAGAGAAATGCGTTGATTGATTATTGGTTTCGGTTCAAGGATGAACCTTTTTCTGATTGGTATATTATGTAATGTCCCGCTCCGTACGATGCATTACGCTGAGTTGTTAACTCGAAAAAGTTAAGTTGACCCGAAGAAATATTGAGTCGATTCGAAGAAGTATCGATTCGAATCAATACAAGTGTTAAGTTGATTTGAATAAAGTATTAATTGAGTTGGTTTCATGTACAGGCTTTTACGCAAAGATTTTTGAGGTTGACATTTTGACTTATTTGCAATGGAGTCCGCCGAAGATTAAAGTATCGCCTCGCAACGAGCTGAGGCATAGGCACGATGGGTCGAATCAGTCAGGTAGTTCGAAAGAGCACGAAGTGCTCGAACGGTTAAGTCAGATGAGATGATCGTGCAACGAAGTTAAGGAATCGAGCTGTATTGGTTCGACGAAACGATACGACGAATCGGCATAGGTGGGGGGCTTTGACCCTTCTTTCCTACTCCGTCATGCCTTAATAAAATGTACCCTTGTATGCTTGAAGCATCATGGATTTTCATGTGCGTGATTTGGATAAGTAGAAGTCGTAATGTGTATTGAACACCAAGATAGAACATTGAACAATTGAAGCGAAACATGCATCCAGTGCACGAGTCGTAATAGAACATCGAATAAGTGTATCGAGGCGTGCATCAGTGCACAAATCTTAGGAAATGGGATAGGAATAGGATAATTGTATTGAGGCGTGAACAAGTGCATGACTCGTAGAATATGGGATAACTGTGTCGGATCGTGCATCAAGTGCACGAGGCGTAGAACATCGAATAGCCGTACCCGCGAGTCCCTTAGTGCACGGATCGTAGAACATTGAAATACTATATCGAGGCATGCATCTGTGCACAAGTCAGAGAAGGAGTCGTAGAATATTGAAATACTGTATCCTGTGCATGAGTCAGAGAACGAGTCGTAGAACATTGAAATACTGTATTGAGGTGTGCATCGAGTGCACGAATCAGAGAACATGAACACTAAGTCCTAGAACATCAAACATGTGGCTTCGTACGCGAATTGAACAGTTGTGGCACAATACCACAGAACTGTTGAATGTGGCATGTTGCCTCAGAATGTTGGGGGCCTTCGGGTCGTTCATTCGGAACTTGAGTTGGACATAAGTGCCGATTGAAACATTAAGTTAGGGCATAGTGCCTCGGTGAGTTTCGGGACCTATGGGTCGCCGTTCGGAATATTGAGTTTGACATAAGTGTCACGGACGAATTGAGATGAAGTATGGAAAGATAAGTTGAGGCATGGATTTCTGTATTCACATTTAGATCATGCATATGTCTTTATAGTTTCCTTAACTGTTTATGCATATTGCATGATCATAGACAACATGTCCTTGAGACGGTATCATCGGGGCACCGGGAACCGTCCATCCTAGGGGGAAGTGAGATTTGTGCTTCTGCGCAAGGCATTGTGGGACCACAGTTGGGATCATAACCCAAACTGATAGGGACCGTCGCAATGGCCATATGATAGTCCATTATGGCTCATAATGCCAGTGACCTTATAGATATGGTCGGTGGGTTGACTGTTGCAGGAACACGTCCTGCACAAATATTACCTTAACATGACAGGGAAGGATGATAAGTATTCACCTTGCATTAGCGCAAGGGTGAGTGCATTGGGTTGATAAGAAGTCACCGCAAAGATACGAGTTATATATATATGTTGCCTGCTTACTTACGTGAATCAAGTATAACTTGTTGCCATTAGTACATACTTTACTGCTTATAATATGTCATGAAACTGATCCTAAGGCAAATATAGAAATATCACCAAGTAAACTGCATGTTTCACAACATTACTTAGTGTCGGTTTAGATGAGTGAGTTTTCCATTTACCAGTACGAGATGTGTACTGATACCCCAACCCCCAGGTACTGAAGCGACTTGGACGTGTTGAGGCGTCGAGGTCGAACTTGCAACATGAAGATGTGGCCGGGATATAGAAGACATGATGTATGGAACAACGAGATCATTTGTGAGTTAGAGAGATCACGAGTGTTCTAAGCCAATCTGGCATGTTCATTGGGGTTATTAAGAGCCTTTGTATTCCACTGTGTAGAATAGAAAATGGATGATTATTATTGAGGGAGAGATTACATATATATAGGAGAGGCTAGCCTCCTCTCCTATTATTCTAAGCAATGTGGGACTAAAGTCCAATAACTCTAATATAACACTTAACACCCTCCCCCAAGCTGGAGCATAGATGTCAATCATGCCCAGCTTGTTACATAAAAATTGAACCCGAGGACCCAGAAAGGCTTTGTAAAGATATCAGCTATCTGGTCGCCGGTCCTCACATGTTGAAACTTTATCACTCCCTTTGTATATTCATCACGAGCAAAATGAATGTCAATTTCAATATGCTTTGTCCGTTCATGAAATACTGGGTTGGTGGCAATGTGAATAGCAGATTAGTTATCACATCATAGATCTGCCACTTGAGATCCTGCGTCTTCTCCCAGTTCTTGTAGGAGATGCTTCATATATAATATCTCTGACGTGCTATGAGCAATAGCTCGATATTCTGCTTCTGAGCTTGAGCGTGCTATCACACTTTGTTTCTTGCTTTTCCATGATACTAGATTTCCACCAATAAATACTTAGTAGCCAGATGTAGACCGTCTATTTGTCAGGCTTGCTCCCCAGTCAGCATCAGTAAAACACTCAATGCGAGTGTGTCCATTATTTTTCATTCGAATTTCTTTTCCTGGATTCTTTACTAAATAACACAGAATTCTGAGAACTGCCTGCCAGTGTGGAACTCTTGGAGAAGGCATAAATCTACTTGCAACGCTCACTACAAAAGAAATGTCTGGACGCGTCATGACTACTAAGTAGTTGAGTTTTCCAACTACTCGACGATACTGATCTGGATTGGTCATCAGGACCCCTTCGTCTGGAAGTAACTTCGCCCCTGGATCCATAGGTGAGGTTGCTCCCTTTGCTTGCATCATGCCTGCATCATTTAGTATGTTCAGGACATACTTTCTTTGAGACATTACAATGTCCTGCTTACCGCATGTGACCTCAATGTCCAAGAAATAGTTCAAGGTGAAATTGTTCTCCAAGAAACTTCTTGAGACCTACAATACCCTGGCTGTTATCTCCCGTGATTACAATATCATCATCGTAGACACCAAGAAGTATTCTTCCAGCAGATGTGTGTCGATAGAAGATTGAATGGTCCTTCTTCGATTGACACATTACAAATTGAGTAACAACCTGTGTAAATCTACCAAACCATGCACGAGGTGATTGTTTCAAACCATAGAGGGCCTTCCTCAGATGCACACTTTACCCTCCATTGCAACGAATCCGGGAGGTTGCATCACATATACTTCTTCATCATGATCCCCGTGGAGGAAAGCATTCTTTATATCTAGCTAGAGTAACGGCCAATCATATCGGATGGCCAAGGTTATGAGGACACGAACAGATGTCATTTTGGCCACATGAGAGAATGTCTCGAAGTAATCCTCACCATAGGTTTGAGAGTATCCTTTGGCCACCAGCCGAGCATTCAGTCGATCAAGAGTGCCATCCGTTTTTACCTTAATCGTGAACACCCATTTGCAGCCGACTGCCTATTTACCAGCAGGTAAGTCGACCAAGTCCCAGGTATGATTCTCCTGGAGAGCTTTCATCTCCTCGTTCATAGCAGCACGCCAACCAGGATGTCGGAGACCCTCCTTAGCGGTCTTGGGGATCTGAATCCTATCAATAGTAGCCACCAGAGACTGAGTGTGACTGGTAAGACCTTTGTAGCTGTCAACATACAAGGGATGATCACGACAGGCACGACGAGGACGTTCTGGAGGCGGGACAGCCGGAGCTGCTGGCGGAACTGGTGGAGCTACTGGTGGAACAAGAGGCAACTCATTTGAGCCGGAACTGCTGATGGAACCAGAGGAGGAGGAATCTGTCGGCGATGTTGGCAATGGCTGAATCGGTGTATGTGGACCATCTGACTAGGAGACTGGCTCGGTAAGGGAGGGCACCCGTACGGGAGGTTATTGTTTTTGAGGAGGAAATAACAAAAAATCATCTTCTGGATAGACCAGAGGAGCCGGACCCTTTGATTGTGGGAGTGGTGGAAATTCAGTTTCTACAAAGGTAACATCCCGAGTGAAAAAATATTGCTTTAAGACAGGAGAGAAACACCGATACCCTTTCTGATCTTTAGGATACCCAAGAAAAATACATTGTATTGCCTTAGGATCTAATTTAGAAAGGGTTGGTCGGGTATCCTGAATATAGCATAAGCAGCCAAAGATTCGGAGAGGCAGAGGAAATGGCTCTCGTCCAGGAAAAGTCTAAAAAAAGGAGTGTTACCATTGAAAACGGACGATGGCATGCGGTTAATAAGATAACAAGCAGTAAGAACCGCATCCGACCAAAATCTCTTGGGAGTACGTGCTTGAAACATAAGAGCACGTGTTGTTTCTAATAAATGGCGATTCTTGCGTTCGGCTACACCATTTTGTTGTGGTGTGTACGCACAAGAGGTTTGGTGGATGATGCCGTTGCGGGCTAGATGTTTATTGAGATCACGAGATAAATACTCACGACCATTGTCACTCCGAAATTTTTTGATAGGTAGACCAAATTGTGTTTTTATTTCGGCATGAAAGTTGCACCAAATGTTAAATAATTCAGAGCGATTTTTCATCAAATAAATAAAGGTGACACGCGAGTAATCATCGACAAAAGTAACAAAGTACTTAAAGCCCATGACAGATTCAGTCGGACAAGGTCCCCATATATCAGAATGTACCAACTCGAAAGGAGCGGAAGCAATTTTATTTGGACTCACCGGATAAGGAACCCGGTGATGCTTAGCTAAACTACATGGCTCACAATGAAAATAAGAGGGAATATCTAAATATGGGTATATTTTTTGGAGAGTTTGGGACGATGGATGGCCTAACCGACAATGTAACTCGACATGATCGAGTTTCATGCCGGCACAGGCAACAGAAGAAGTTGCGTCAAACAGGTAGAAGCCTCCAGCCACATGCCCCTTACCGATAGTTTTTCCAGTTTTTAGGTCCTGAAAAACACAACCATCAGGAAAAAATGTTACCGAGCAATGTAGTTCACGAGTAATTTGACTAATAGAAAGTAAACTGAACGGGTTCCCAGGAGTAAGTAGCACAGAGTTGAGGGACAGTCCGGTAGAAAGAATGGCACTTCCACGTCCTCGGACTGTCAGGGAACCTCCATTGGCAACAGTAATGCCAGAAGCACGACGTACATGTACATAATCATGTATCATACCTGCATCTCCAGTCATGTGAGAGGATGCACCAGAGTCAATTACCCACTGCTTGGGTTTTACTATGCACGCTGCTGAGTATCCAGCTGTGAAACCAGACGTGGATGCTTCACCACGACGTTGAGCCTGGAAATCAAGGAACTCTATATATGAGTCCGAAGTCATCTGAATAGATCATATACCATCATCAGGGGCATCAATGGTGATATTAGCAGCAGGTGATTTAGTACATTGCCAATAGAAATGGCCAAGCTGACCACAGTTAAAGCATGTGCGCGGTCGTCCTCCATCACGACCGCTATTGCCCCGTCCTCCATCACGACCAGTATTGCGGCCACCACGTTGGCCGCCACGACCACCACGAAATTCCGTACGTGCGGTTCCGAGAGCAGAACGATCAACAGTAGGATCACCCGGAGTGGTTTCAACTACTTTGGCAGCCCGAAGGACACGATAGTGTGCTTCCAATAGGGACGGTACATCAGATCCAGCAATAATCTGAGATCGAGCAGAGTCCGCATCAGGACAGAGTGAGGCAAGATAAGCCATGACATGAAGCTGCTCACGTTGAGCCCGTGCTTCATTAATATCCGACGTAAGAGGTAAAACGCGATCGATATCATCCCTCATAGCCTTAAAGGCCCGGAAATGGTCTTTATGGGATCTGTCTCCTTGATTTGCTCGGTATACACCAACGACCGAGTCATAGATACGAGACAAATCGCGTTTACCATCAAATGCCGCCACCAGTACCTCCCATAACTCCTTCACGGAGTCCGTATTTTAAACCATGTCTTCCACTGATGGTTCCATGGAATTCATCAACTGTGTAAACAGTCTACTGTCATCCGTCTCCCATTGCTCAAAGATGGGATCATCTTCTGCTGGAGGGTTGTCACTCAGATGTTTGGACAACCGCATTCCTCGAAGTGTCTTTTCGACCTTCTTTCTCCATGTGGAGTAGCCCTCTGGCCCTTCCAACCGTCAATCGACAAGTCGAATGGAGAAAATCGTTGTGCTAGTGCCTGCTAGTGTGTTGATGACACTAGTATCTGTGGCACTGCTATTTGCCGTAGAGTCTGCCATTTATCAGAGATTCGACTGTCGATTTGTTCTTTCCTCTTGAAAAACACAGCAACTTTTCCAATGCGCTAAAAACAGAGCCTAGAACCGGCACACGCGCATAGAAAGCAGAGAGTTTGGATCACAAGCCAGGACAGAGAGATAGTCCATGGTATCCTCTGTTAAATTCTGGTGTGGAGATCAAGGAAAGAAACAAAGATTCATGCACAACAAACCATATGTGTGCTCTTTGTTAAATTTTCAGCATTGAAGGGCAGAGGTTCATACATGTGTTTTTCCTCTGAGATTTCCAACAATTTTTTTAATTTTGTTTTAATTTTGTTTTTTTAACCTAAACTAGGGTTTGGAGGGAGTGGGTGGCGGCTGATGGAAGTAGAGGGTTATGGTTAGGTATTGTCGGCATGGGGGGGGGCAGCGGAGGGGGGAGGAGGGGCGGGTACTGTAGCAGCCGGGGGGGGGGACTGTAGCAGCGGGGGGGGGGGGTGCTGTAGCGGCAGCGGGGGGGTGCTGTAGCGGTAGCGCGGGGGGGGGGGGGGGGTGTTACTCTAGCAGCGGGGGGGGGGGGGGTGTTACTCTAGCAGCGGGGGGGGGGTACTGTAGCAGCGGGGGGGTGGGGGGTGGGTGGGTACTGTGGCAGCCGGGGGGGGGGGGTACTGTAGCAGCGGGGTGGGGGGGGGGGGGAATGGGAGGTTAGGATTTTGTGGCTGGAAGGAGAGTGGTGGGTGACGACTAGGGTTTTGGCTCTGATACCATGTAGAATGGAAAATGGATGATTATTATTGAGGGAGAGATTACATATATATAGGAGAGGCTAGCCTCCTCTCCTATTATTCTAAGCAATGTGGGACTAAAGCCCAATAACTATAATATAACACTTAACACACTGCTTATTCAATAAAGAAAATTGTTTCGTATATTCTGTGTAACTTCAATATGACTTTGCTTTCTTCCGATGAGAATGTTGTGAATTGAAATAATCATTTAAAAATTTAATTAATTTGCCTTGTACGAGTACAACTCCAGACAAGTATGTCATCATGTCCCAGTGAGGACGATCGATTCGGCTGAATCGATGTAAGGACGAATGATTCGGCTGATTGGGACGTGACAATTGGTGTCTTTTTCTTGAGTTTGTCTGGAGATTTTCCGGATCAAGTAGACTACACGCCATGTCTCCTAAGAAAATCGACACAATGATTAGCGGATCCGGGAATGTGGCCAACTGTAAATATAATTTTCTAATCCATCAATTGTCTAATTCTTCTCAAAATTTTCTCAATAAGATTATTAGTTTTTCATTTGAGGGATTGAGCTACTACTTCATTATCTTTTTCAATAAAGAATTCTGATGAACGCAAAATATATTTCTGAAGATTCAATAATATTTCTAACTGCCAGCAATTTTGTCATCTGTTTTCATATGATAGAATTCCTGCCATCCTAACTGAAACATATAAATTTTTAAACAGATGATAAATTTGAGGAAGTACAATTTAAACAAATATATTTATAAAAATTGTTGGGACTTCGAAACACTCCTTTTGTCTGTTTTCATTAGATTCAATAGTATTTCTAAATTACTGCCACCCTAACTTCTCCTCTTACCTGATTGCGTGGTTGCGAACTATTAAAGCAGGCGGGGTATGGTTTGATTCAAACATAGTTCGTTAGGATATTGGTGGAAAGAGGGGGTGGGGGGTTGGTGTGGGGGGGGGGGGGGGGGGGGAGGTGGGGCGGAGAGGGGGAGGGGGTGGCGGAGAGGTAGTTGCTGGGTCAATCGTTATTAGCAAAGATGAGGAGACGAGTTTTAAATCTGTATACTGGGGACATGATTTAAGTCTTGACAGATATATTAGCAGCAAATAAAGAGGACTATAGGAAAAATGAAGTAGCACAGTACAGCAGGCCAATCTACGGACGGGTCAACTGACCGGTCTGCTCAACTGAGATCTCCAGAGAGGTGCTCGGTGAGGACTTGGTTAGCTGACCTGACGAGCTGTAGTTCTGTTTGCCAGTTTTTGTTGTTTTCCAATTATTGTTTTTTTATTATCAGGTTAAGTTTTAGGGTTTCGTAGGTGTTTTGGTCACTATACATGTAAACCTAAATAATATTCATCTTTCCATTGAGGAGATAAGAATTAATTTTCTCCAAATTCAGATTTCTCTCTCTCCTCTTCTTCAGCCATCTCAATGTCTACGACCACTTGAAGCTCTTCCTGATCTTAGAGCCTCCTACCAGTAAGATGATTGGCAAGGGCAAGAAAAGTATCATTTATGAGTATCTCATCCCTTGGTAGACTGGTTCTTGCGTCTTCTCTTCGTATAGGCGTGGGGTAGAGAGGATGAAGAAGAAAAATGAAGGTATGTGATAACCTAAGAAGTAGATTTGTAAAATCTTGAAGATTTTGTGTAGGCAAGTTTTAAAAGAAAATAGTTAGAAGATACTCCTCTATATGTTATTTCTCATAGGTTAAAGGGGGAGTAAGTTTTCTTCTTATCTCTGATTCATGGAGGTTCGGTAAGGGAGATCCGGTTCACTTCTGATCAGTTTATTTACTTTTGGGTCAGTTTGGGTCTATTTGAGCTTCAATGTTTGAGGTTTGTAGGAATTGACTACATTATAAATAATTGAGATTATTTCATTAGGGCTCTAGGCCAAATATTATATACTAGATGCAAAGGTACTAAAGACGAAATAGACAATTAGATAATAGCTAGACTACGCAACTTCACCAGTGACAATGCACTTATTTAGGAGATGCTTCATTTGGAAACTTGGTTTCTTGTTTGCGAGTCAAACTTGTTTTCCAAATTTGCTTGGTGGCCAAGTCTAACTCTTGAAGGCCACAAATAAGGATGTATTGAGACTTTTGTTTTCATTGGATGATTAGTTGAGTTAGTGAATGAATGAAGATTTGGGTTTTTGCTCTTGTGACATTGCATGTGAAGTGCATTGGTGTGAAAACCTAACCCCAACCCTAATTTTATTATTTTCCATCTATCCAAACCCTAGCCGACACTCATTCTTCTTTCTTGCTACTGTCAACCATACTTCTGTCCCTCTTGATTCCACCTGAAGTCGAGCCCTTTTTTGGGTTACTGACTTGCTTCCCTCCTCTTTAACTGCTGTTGCTGCCGCAATTTATTCCAATTGCCCCAGAACTCTGCTCTTCAGCTTCCAGTGATTGCTGCTTACTAGGGCAACATCCTTCCCTTGCCCTCTCTTCTGCAACCCACAGATCAAAACCCAGACCTGCCTTCCACCTTCCTGTGCAAACTCAACATAATTAGGAACCTGTCTTCCACCTCTTGCAATACCAAAATCAACCCATACTTCTATTTAGTTCCTCCTTTACATCACGCAAACCAAACTTAATCCACATACCAATTGACAAAAGCTCATGCCTTTTTTCCATTGGATTGCAATGATCCTTAGATCTCAATCACGGAGGCTTCAAAGTGGGAGGATCGTCTTTTGGTATTTGATTTGGGCAAGTCGTGGAATGCCCAAAAAATGAATCTCTGTGCTACAAGTTATGGCTGTTTTTACCATGGCTGCACAATGCAGATCCGAATCTGATTGTTTCAACTTGTCCTACATCAGAAGTGATGTCGGCTGAGAATGGTGGATGGTGGAAGAGGTTGAGGACAAGGTAAGTCTTTCCCTTTTGGCAAGGGCTCCCGTAAATGGATGGTTTGCAAACAAATATAGTCCCATCCCAGATATTTGGAGTGATCTTGATGTTGGTTACCCAATGAAGAGTCAATTTAGAAGTTCCATGAAAATGAAATTCCTACTGCATTCTAATTGTATGGCTAGGAATTTGGCACCAAGATAGAGGGTTGATGTCACATTGAGCTGATCATTAGAACTTTCTCAAATCTTTTGTAAACCTTTATTATGCTCCAAAGCTGACCTCATTATGATGGGAGAAGGCTTGAAGAATGATGATGAGATATCTTATTTAATATCTTTTGGGTAATCAATGAATCTCGCATCTACTTTTTTGCACCACAAGCTAAATAAATGTGGAGAAGGGCTTGTTGTCTTACAATCTTTTATCAAGTATTAGCAAATCTCATGTTTGTTTTTGATATGAGGTTGACCTTGTTGTTATGTTTGTGCATGTAATAAGATTTTCGAAAAACTTGGAATTAGAGCATTTCCATTCATGATTCCCCTCAACCATTCTGCTTATTTTTTCAGGATGAATCTGCATTAATTTGGTATTCAGGAAAAGTTGCGAGGCAGCTTACACTAAATCATGTTTCCAAGATCATACCTGGTCAGCGAACTGTAAGTAAACACATTAAATGTTTTTTCTTTCCTTGCTTGAATATGTAAGTTGATCATTCTACAAGACCATTTTTAGTAGCTTAGCATAGATAAATAAATCCAAATATCTGGGATGGTGTCCGTTAATTAGGATCATGCTTTTTGATTTGGAGATGCTTTTGAAGTATTAAAATGACACTTTACTTTATGATAATTTTACTTATTCTCATATCAATTTATGCTTTAAAGTTTTCTGTTTTTCTCCTTGCTGAAGTAATTGAACAAATTGAACTTTACTTGCCACAGTCTGATTAAGGATGGCTCTTTGGGATCAACCCAACCCGCCTTTTTTAGGTAGGTTTGAGTCAATCCTAAACGGGTCGACTCGTCTAACCCATTTAATAAATGAGTAGGGTTTGGGTCAAGGGTGGTGACCCGTTTGACCCAATTTTATGTCTATTGAACAGAACGGACTCAAATCCACCTGTATAATCATACTTCATCTTCATACTAACATAATAAAATGTTGATCTGTTATGGTTAGCAATATCACTATTTGATCCTTCTTAATTGGTACTTTCTGCACGTGCATGTGTGTGTTGGTGGTGGTGGTTGGGGGGGGGGGGGGGGGGGGGGTTTGTTCTGAATCATTTAGTTTCGGCTGTTTGGTATTGCACCGAGCCGATATCATGAACTGTGCTTTTACAAATAATCGATTTTAACACAACTTAAGCATCATGAGAGAACCAAAAGAGTACAAGAGCACATTATGGCAAAACTAAACTTAGAAAAAACAAGTCCGTAAGAAAACAAGTCACTTCTGATCTGCTCGTTCAAACGGGTTAAACAGGCTGGGTCAGGTTGATCCATTTTAAAATTGTCGGGTGTGCATATACCCTAAGGGGGCGTTTGGTTCAAGTTTTTGAGGCTTGGGAATAGGTTTTGAATTCCTTACCCATGTTTGGTATGTCTAGCATTGGGAATGAGTAGGGAATATGAGGGGTTTCATATTTCCATTGATGTGGGAAAGCTATTCCCAAGCCCCCCCCTTGGGAATAGTTTTGCTTTCCTAGGAATGTTGTTTGGATATTTTGTTTGGACGATAATACCCTCTCTTTATTTTCAAATTTTCAACTTCTATCCCAAACATGTGAATCATCATGAAATTAATGAAAGGCTATTTATGGAAAGCTAAATAAATTAAGATTCCTATCCCTGTGTGAACCAAACATGGGAATAAAAATTTAAATTTTTTGAACTACCTATTCTCAACCTAACCAAACATGGGTATGAGAATGTTGAATTCCTTTCCCATGGGAAAGGAATTGAAAATCTATTCCTAGGAATACAAAAAACTTGATCCAAACGAGCCCTAAATGGGTTAGACCTAAAAGGGTTGCGTTGATGTTGAGCCTAAACGGGTCAACCCGAATCTGCACACCTAAGTCTGATAGAGAGAGATTTTATGGGATACTAGTAACAAAAACATGCCCCTCAATTTCTCGTTCATAAGCAAAAATTATATTGCATGAAAAGTCAAAAGTATATACTTACAAGTTTATGCAACAATTCATGAAATAAAAGTAAAATTAATTTCATATATCTATTGATTATCAACTCCATAGAGTTAAATATTTAGTGTAATCTCCCTGATGTAGGACAAGAAAGTGTAATCTCCCTGATGTAGGACAAGAAACAATCTATATGGAATTATGGAATGCTTTCACAAGTTGAGATTAACAATATTTTAACTGTAATTAAAGATTGATAATAATCTATCCAAAAAACCTCATAAGATTAAAACAATAAATTAAATTCGGAGTTAAGGATTGAATTTACCAAAGGATCGCGATGTTGCAAATGAAATCTAAACAAATCAAATCTTGTTCCACGAATAAGAGGAGTCATGCATCATAGATTTTATCCATGGGTCCAAAGATCAACCTTGATGCAATGCAAAGGAAACTCGACTTTGTGATGGACGGTAATAAGATTTTGGGGTTGGAGTTTATATAAAACGAAGAAGAAATTATTCTAAAAAAGACAAACCTCATTAGCTCAAGTAAATCTTTAAACTCTTCAATGAATTAAAATTTGAGAAAGCATGAATTTATATAGTCAATCAAACCTTGCCATAAAGACTACTTGTCTTAATTGCAATAGAAACCAAGTTATCGAAATAAAACTAATCCTAAATGCCAAATATAATAAACATCGTAATAGATATAAACTAATCCAAGAAATCAACCATGTGTGCCTATGTGCATAATTGAAAACCATGTGCACAAGAAATTAAAACAAAATGCCCAAACAAGTACACCCAAAAGTAAACATGAAGTCTATTTTTTTTAATACACATCAATATAACGGCCTCCGTCATCATGCTCGTCGTAGGTAAATGCGCATCAAGCCTCGATGTCCATCGGTTCTCCTCGGCTTGAAAGGTTTGCCGCCACCTGGTAAAGGAAGGCTAGTGCACCTAGATCGAGCTACCCTAACTCGGTCTTCATCCATGAACAGTCTGAATTTGGTCATCCTCTCCACTGTTCTAAATGGCGGCCGCCTAGACGTTGCCTAGGCGCTAGGCGTCGAGTGTCCGCCCGATGCCCGTTTAGGTACCCGTCTAGTCCTCCTGACGCCCGACTATACATGTTTTGGGGTTTTATGAATTTTTTTTTGTAATTTTTAGTAGATTTTTTTGGATTTTTATTTTATTTTTTGGAACCGCCTAGACCTAGGCGGCCGTTTAGGCGGGCTAGGCGCTAGGCGGAAGGTGTCCGTCCGACTAGCGCCTAGCGCTTTTCACAACCTTGCTCTCCACCAAACTAATTCGCTGGAACCTCTGTATGCACTAGAAACAATCTCATCATCTAAAATGTCCCAACCTGTGACATCACGCCAAGCTGCCTACACGTGGGTTATAGTTTAATAAGTGGCACTGGAATCCTGATACAAAAGTAGATGGTTCTCCTAAAATAATAGTAGGTAATGCTCCTGGTGAAGTAGTAGGAACTAATTTAGGATTTGGAATGGTAAGGGGAAAAGATATAGGCATGCGATAGGGTGTCAAGTCTGAAGGCAACCCTAGCGGGGTGGGGTGGGCAGGGCGAGGTGAACATGGTTTTTTATGAAACTAAGAACAACAAAAGACAACAATGAGAAATTAAAAGTAAGTGCTAGAAACTAATGTTAGAATTATCCAATAATTAGGGGCCACACATGTATAATTAATTGTGTTGTGCTATCTAAATAATTAAGCCAAATTAAAGTGGTCAAATTGGAAATAGGCTTAAGGGTGTAATTGTCATGGAAATAATGTGTAGATACCGGAGATAAATCTAATTTGATGAGGACCAAATTAGAAATATTTAAAACCTATATATATATATATATATATATATATATATATATATATATATATATATATATAAATTTAAAAAACGATGTCTGCTGCGCGCGATTTCTCTGGCGATCGGGCTAGGGTTAGGGCTTCCCCCCCCCCCCCCCCCCCCCCGCGGCTACCGGACCCCCTTGCCGGCGGGGGGAGGAAGGGCGGAAAGAAGGGGGGGTCGGGCCGCCTCCCCAGGCCAGCGGCGGCGCCCCCCAGGCCACGGGGGAGGGGCGGGACTCCCTGCGGGAGGGACAGTCGGATCCCCCCGACGAGCGGACGCCACCGACGTCTACCCAGGAGGTAAGGGGGGGCGGGATCCTCTGGGGGGGGGGTCAGGCGGACCCCCCGGCGCGGTTGCTGGCGGCAGCCCCCCGTTTGGCGCCGGTGGGGGGGCTGGATTGGGTGTGGGGGGGTCGGGCGGACCCCCCGGAGCAGTGGTAGGCGGAGGCGACCCCCCTCGGGTGGTGACAGTGGCGAGTTCCCCTATCGGGAGTGGCGCGGATTCAATTCCAAGCCCCCCGGTTTTCGAATTCGGTGCTGGCCTTAGTTCGCAGGGGAATCAGAAGGATGGAGGAGGGTGGACTACGGTGACGCGGCGTCGGACGGTGAAGACAGGAGGGAGGACCGCTGGTGGTCAGGGTCATGTTCGGAATTGGCACCAGGATGAAGGTCGTCAGATCGGATCAGGGGCGAGGACCTTGGCTCGTGGCCCGATGGGGTCCGCGGGAGGATCGGTGGGCTGGCGGCCAAAGACGACTGCGGCAGACAAAGGGAAGGGTAAGGTGGGGGATCCCGCTGTGCTGAGATCTGCTCCTCCCAGGCCGGGGGTTACACCCTGGCCACATGGGACGACTACTCGGCCGGCTGGAAGATCCTGGGCAGACATCTGCAAATCTGTGGGGCCGAAAAACCCCACATCGATGGAGTATGTTCCGCCGATTAAGGCGGGGAGGGGTTTCCGGGCATCGTTCCCTGCGGAGGAGATTGAGAAGGTGTCTGCATACTGGGAGAACACCCTTGTCCTTTATGTCCTAGGCAACAAGCCTTTCTACGGACAGATTCGGGGGTACGCGACGCGTGTCTGGAAGCCTAAGGGGAGCATGGAGTTCTTTGCCCGCGAGAACGGCTTCTACTATGTGAAGTTCGGTCTCGCGGAGGATGTCGCTAGGACCCTTCAAGGAGGCCCCTGGACGTTTGACGGCCGGCTTATCATTCTTAAGGAGTGGACTCCGGAGCTTCGCTGTGAGCGGGAAGTACTGAATGCCATCCTTGTATGGATTCGCTTCCCTGAGTTCCCTGTTCGGTTTTGGAGCATTCCTTTACTGATACGACTGGCGAGCTTGGTGGGTACCCCGATCAAGGCTGACGAAGCCACTGCTTTTCGGTCGAGGTTGATGTACGCCAGGATTTTTGTGGAGATCCATGCTGGGAGGGAGTTACCGGAGGTGCTGGAGTACGAGATTCCGTCCGGAGAGGTGCTTACCCAGAAGGTAGAATATGAATGGGTCCTCCCTACCTGTTCACGGTGTTCTTGCTTTGGACACCTGGCCAGTGCATGCTCGGCGGCCGGACATCATGTGGAGCCTTCTATCCCACAGGGTGAGACCCTAGACTCTCCCTGCTAGACTCTCCCTGCGATATGGATATCAGACTTGACAGCGGAGAGGAGGCCTTGGTGGGCGAGGATACGCCTCTGGTGTGTGAGGGCGGGACGTGCCTCGTTGTATCTATCCAGCTGGCTTCCACAAGTGGAGCGTTGCCTACTCCCCAGGGACAGAGTAGCATTGTTACGAGAGGCATGGCGACGTCGGGGATCGAGGGGGTGGAGGTTCGGCTGAGGGGCAGGTTTACTGCAGGAAGAGACGTGCTGTCGGACCGCTGAGTGACAGCTCCTCCAGGGAGGGGATGCATACTTCTGACAGAGAGGAGGCGGTGTGTGTTGACAATCCTTCCTGGGCTTTGGTTCTCTCTCAGGACACCCCACGGCAGTCCGTCCCGTCTGGGATGGAGGAGGACCTTGTAGTGACGGATGCGGCACCTTCCCCAGGTACCAATCCGGGTGTTTTGTCAGGGGACCCTTCCTCTAATTAAATTAATGGCTATTATAGCCTGGAACGTGAGGGGGGCGTGTTCGCTTGGTAGGTGGAGAGAGATCTGTGAGGTGTTGCACAGAGAGAAATGTGACATCTCTATTCTGTTAGAAACGAAGATTAAGGGTGACAAGACTCTTGCTCGTAGGACCCCAGCTCATTGGGCCCAACTACATAACCTGGCTCTGTGTGACATGGCCAGAATCTGGGTTCGATGGAACTCGAAGAGCTGGGACGGAGATCTGATTGTGATGACGGAGCAGTTGATTGCTATTTCCTTCTCCAACAAGGGAGGATTCCGGTTTTTATTGGGGGCAGTCTACGGCCACAACGATAGACGGAGGAGGGAATCCCTTTGGAGTGACATTTCCCGGGTCGCAGCTGCTGTTGATTCGGCATCTCTTCCTCTCCTGTTGATCGGGGACTTCAATGCCCTTCTTCACCGTGGGGAGAAGGTGGGAGGTAGACCAGTTCCTGATCCTATCCTATATGATTTTCAGAGATGTCTCCTTCAGGCAGGGCTCCAGGGTCTATCTCGCTCGGACTTCATCTGGACTTGGCATAACAAAGCTATTCGGAATAGGGTTGCATGCCAGCTTGATAGAGCTTTGGGTAATGGGGAATGGTTCCGTCATTTCCCTAACACTTCGGCGGAGGGTTTAGCTGCTGGGACGAGTGACCATTCCCCCATCCGGGTTGGATTCACATGTCGGACTTCTGGGAAGGCCCGTCCTTTTAGGTACAACAACAGTTGGTACCTCTCTGAGGGCTACCTGGAGGCTGTCACAGAGGGGCTTGATAGTGGTCAGCAGGGGACGGCCCAGTTCCGATTGGTTCGTCGTCTCAAGGCTACGAAGCAGGCTCTTCGGAGTTGGGTGAAGGGGTTGCCGAAGACTTCCTTAGAAGATAAGGAGGTGGAGTTGCGAGCCATCCAGGAAGACATGCAGGCTGACATGCTCAATGGGGACTTGGCGGCCAGAGAGAAGGAGCTGATTGAAGAAGTCAGCATCTTGCGGTTGCAGAAGGAGATCAGCACGGCTCAGCGGGCCAAATGCTCCTGGCTCAAAGACGGCGACCGATGCTCCAAGTTCTTCTATGATGTCATCCGGACCAGGCAGCATAGGAATTACATTTTCCGGCTTCTGGATGTGGATGGCAATCTTGTGGGGGAGCCGGCTGCGATTCAGGACGAGGCGGTCAGGTACTACTCTGAGTTGTATTTCCAGATTGACTACTTGTCTGTGTTCTCAGAGATCATTACGAAGAGATTGGTGACTCCGTACGGGAATAGTATTCTCCTTGCGTCCGTTACTTTGGAGGAGGTAGAAGCTATTGTCAAGCTAGCGGACCCCAACAAGGCTCCAGGCCCGGATGGTTTTAGTAGTGGTTTCTACAAACGCCACTGGGATACTCTGAAACACCAGGTCTTGGAGGTGGTGCAGGAATTCTTCACCAACGGAAAGCTGCTAAAAGAGCTGAATCACACCTTCCTGACCTTGGTGCCTAAGAAGGAGGGAGCAACAGCGCTGGCGGACTTCAGACCTATTGCATGCTGTAATTATCTTTATAAGATAATTACGCACCTTATGTGCCGGCGTATGGAGGGGATCATGCAGGGCTTGATATCCCCGAACCAGGCTGCATTTATTAAGGGGAGATCGATTGCCGAGCACAGCCTCCTGGCTCATGAGATGGTAAGAGGTTTTAACAAACCTGGAGGAGAGAAGGCTTGTGTGAAACTGGATCTGCGGAAGGCGTATGACATGGTAAACCGCGACTTCCTTTGCCATCTGATGACTGCCATGGGTTTTGGGAACCATTGGATGGACCTGATACGGGAGTGTATCACGACCCCCACTTTCTCAGTCCTCATACAGGGCATCCCCTATGGGTTTTTCCAGAGTAATCGTGGGATTCGGCAAGGCGACCCCCTGTCCCCTTACCTGTTCACGATTGTGATGGAATATTTCACTTGCCTGATGGATTTAGCTGCACACCGAGGGAGGCTGGTTCCACTCTTCAGGAGGGTGGATCCCCCTGTCACCCACCTCATCTATGCTGATGATCTCTTGGTGTTTATCCGGCCTTCGTTGGAGGGTATGCAGATGCTTGCAGAGATTATGGGAGAGTTGCATTCCTTATCAGGTCTTCAGCTGAATAGGAAGAAGAGCCGGGTGTACTTCAGCTCCTTATGTCCCCAGAAGGAGGAACGGGCTTACGTGCTGGGTATCGAGAGGAGTGATCTGCCGGTGCGCTATTTAGGAGTGCCCCTCACGGTCAACTATGTCCGGGATCATGATTGCCATAGTTTGGTGGAGTACGTCCAGAGGAGGGTGGAAGGTTGGCAAGCCTCGGGATTGTCTTTTGGAGGTCGCATTGAGCTGGTTCGGTCAGTGATTATAGCTGTTGCTCATTTCTGGCTACATTCCATACTCCTCCCTATCGCTACTGTTAGGAAACTGGATCGGATTTGTGCCGATTTCATTTGGAGGGGGGTTTGCATGCGATCTCTTGGGATCAGCTCTGCCGTCCCAGGAAGGAGGGAGGAGTGGGGCTTCGGCCTCTGCTGGAGATTCGGGAGGCCTCCGCGCTTAAGCTGGCATAGAAATTCCTAAATGGGGGGTCTCTATGGGCTGCCTGGATGCATAGCTGTAATGCCTGTGTTCGTATTACGTATTTCTGGAATACGTGTACGTATTTTATTCTTGTATTGCATGATTTCCTGACTTGGCATTTCCTTCTTGGCTTGGTCTATTCCTGGTTCGGGTTGGTTGGTTCGGCCTGGCTTGGTTTTGCTTGGGTTCATGATGAACCCTTGGATGAACCCCCTACCTACCACCACCATTTGTATTTATTAACCCATTCTTTTCTCTCTCTTCATTAATCTCATCTTCTTCTTCCTCATTTACTTCCCTACCTACCAGAGAGAGAAGAGAGAGGTCTAGGCAAGTGCAACTTGCTTCATGGAGGAACTCTAATTTTATTGCTTCATTCTCTTCCTTACAGCATTTTAACTTACTTTAGAACTTGGCATTTTCACTTTCCATGACTAGATTCTTCTAGATCTAAGTTTACTTTATTCTTGGATTTCTTGGATTTTGATCTACTTAATCTTGTTATTTCTGTGTTTTGATGGTTCCATGTTGTAGAGAATTTCGTTCTACCCCATTTTGACCTATGGAAGTTCGGATTTGGGCTCCGGATGATAGAGTTATGCAGCTTGGAAGCCATTGCTTATGGTGTACTTCTTCTCGGAAATTTGGAGAAGAAGCACAGTTCCGAGCCGCATGATAGCACTTGACCGCATGAATATTCATGCGGCAAGTCAGCTTCGAAACCGCATGCACTATCAACTGGACTTGACCGCATGACAAGTTCATGCGGCAAGTATTTAGTTCGGCCGCATGAGGCTCTTGTACTTCTAGCCGCATGGGGCCCTTCTTCCCGAACCGCATATGAACCTTTGCTCCCAGCCGCATAGGCATTGCTCCCCGCTGCCGCATGGGACTTCGCCCATCCGAGCCGCATGAACTCCAATACTCGCGAGCCGCATAGACCGCAGTCTCCCGCTGCCGCATGAGGACCCGAGTCCTCTCAGCCGCATGACTGACTGATCCCGACCCGCATAGACCCTGATTCCCTTCAGCCGCATGAGACCCCTCCATAAGCTCCTGCAGCCGCATGCGCCGCACGCCCGTACTGCCTTGAGACCGACCTTTTCGAGCCGCATGAACTCGGATTTCGGGCCGCATGAACCCATATCCATTCAGCCGCATGGGCTGTTCTCTTCCAGCCGCATGTGATCATTCCTGGCCGCATATGCCTTAGCCGTATGGCTCTTCTATAGCCCTGAATATTGATATTTTATTAGATATTTTACGTCCATTTTATATCCTTACGCCTTTTGTCGTGAACTTGATAATCATGGATTTGTTTAATATGTTTGGAAATGATACCTGGCATGACCTGATAGTGACCAGTAGTGGTGCACTCTTGACAAGAAAACCTGACATGACATGATAGTGGCCCGCCGTGGCGCACTCCTGACAAGTACACTTGACATGATAACCTGACATGATATATCTTGAGAAGCTGTTGCGACGGCTACCTGACATGACATGACCTGTATAAATTACATGGACACCGTGGGCGATTGTGCTTGTACAAATAAACCAGTCCTGTCTTGCATCATGTCTAGGGAGGGACTCCTGAGTACCACGGTCATGAGTACCTATTGAAATGGACTAAGGCTAATAACTAGATTAATATATTAGTCATGAAGAGATTTCCCAGCTACAGGCAATTCCGTTACCTGGGCGCGCCTGGGATCTGTAGCCTGCCGTCGAGTAGGGCACATTTCCAGCACACTGTCATGTGTTGCACCCTTCAAGCTATCTAAGGGTACATGCGTTTCCTGGACGATGTACCCCTCTGAATTCAACCCCTAATTTCGACCTGGGTAACCTGGATGGTCTGCAGGGCTTGTGGCTGTGGAATAATCTCACTGCATCTTGTTAGTAACTAGGCCTGTGATAACCCTAGTTAGTTAAAGTATCAAGCCGTAACTCTTGCTTGGCCGTGAAATGATTGGGTGGAGTCTAACCAGTCTAGTCTTGCCCTGATCCTGTTCCAGATTATTGAATGACCAGTATGCTTGTATTTATTTTACCGATAAATGGTGAGAATTCCAAGTTCTGTTCAGACGAAGGGTTACAACCCCGGTCCTTGTTTGGTTTACGAGTTGTAACCTGGTTATCTGAATAGTTCCGTGGTTATCTCGTCGTATATCATCCTGATGTATTTTCTTCATTTCCAGTTCTTACTATTTATTCTCTTGTGCTGATTGCTGGTTTTAGTTCCTAAGTGAAGCTTCCTTGGTGGCACTTGCTCTTTCTGGGGTCTGACCCAGCTGGTTTTGTGTGGCCAGATTTTGGAGCAGCTCCAGAGGATCTACCGACTATCCAGCCCGATGGTGGCGACTAGACGTAACCCGGGCAACGAGTGGGTCTATTTTTGCTCTCCCACTTTATTGTACAAATATTCTTTTGAGGCGTTTAGCCGACGAGCACCTGTTTAGCTCGATTGTACTTTACTTACTGTCTGTCTATGGGCTGTAACATGATTAACAGATCCTAGGGTTGATCATGTATGACTAAACTCTTGCTAGTCCTGACATTTTGTAACGACTAGCTTCATGATCAGCTGAATATGTAATGTTTGGGACGCCTTACTATTGTATATTTAATGATCATACATCTTGTAACTTTTACTTACTTGCTTGTGATTGAGACACTAGGCTTGTTCATGACCTTAAGAGACTGTTGGCTTGTAGTAAACCCTCATTATCTAGACAGCCGTGACCGTATAGCGAGATGGAGTCCATTTCAATATACGTAGCTGGCTATGTCTGCCCCCGCTCTCCAGTATTCTGGTTCTGGGGCGTGACAATAGCAGATATGTGAAACAGGGCAACTTTTGGACGTGTACTTCTGACAACAATCATTCTGTCACGTTCAAGAATGTCCTGAGACACAGTGGGATTCTCAAGTCTGCTATCAGGAAGGTCTTGAAGGATGGGGCTGGAACGGACCTCTGGCTAGATCCCTGGCTTAATCGGAGATCGCTATTGGATATCAGAGGGGCTAAGCCTCACCAGGAGGACAGGCGAGTGGAGGCTGGAGTCCTATCGATTTACCATGGAGATGGGTGAGATCATTAGCACTGTTTCCATTGACCCGGACTTGCCTGCAGATCGGTGGTTTTGGGAGCCGGCGGGTGCGTCCCCGGGTACTGGGGAGTTCCAATTCAAGAGTTGCTACAATCTCATCAGGTGCACTTTCCCCCAGAGTCCTGACTACGATTTTGTTTGGTGCAAGGGCCTGGCAAGGAAGATGCAGCTCTGTCTTTACAAGCTCTTATTGGGTCGCCTTCTTACTCGAGATCGGCTGTGCTCTTTCGGAGTGACGGTCCCGGATCCCAAATGTGTGCTGTGCGGGGTGGAGCTTGAATCTATCAGCCATATCTTCTTTGAGTGTGTCCTGACTTGGCAGATCTGGAAGGAGCAAAGTAGAATTTTAGGAGGTTGTGACTCCGGAAAGAGTACTGGGGACATCATTACGGTGATCCGAGATAGTAGAGGTCGAGGGGAGGACTGGTTCCGGACTGCTAGAGTTCGTCTGGCTGTTTCGGTTTGGCATGTCTGGCGGGAGCGAAATCGTCGGATCTTCGAGGGACTGGTTACACCTCTTGTGGGCTTGCTTCATAACATTGAATCTGATGTAAATGTTACGAGGTCTTGATGAGTGGGATTCCCCACTTTGATTGTATGTTGTACGATTACTGTGTTTCTTTGGAATAAAATTTACCCTTTTCCAAAATATATATATATATATATATATATATATATATATATATATATATATATATATATATATATATATATTAGGGGTTATGGTTCCTAACTCATACGGCCACCAAAGAGAGTTTTCTCTTTTTCTTTTATGCATTTCCATCAACAGAGAGAGGGACAAAGAATTCATATTTGTCTTTAAGGGTCGTAGCAAGTTGACAATGTTCTAAATGGCGGCCGCCTAGCCCTCCTAGGCGGTAGGCTGTCTCTCCCCACTGCTTTTCTGTAGGCGGTGGAGTAGGCGGCCAACGAAGGTTGGCGGCATAGGCGGAGGTGAGGCGACGTAGGCGGGCGCCTAAGTGGAGCAATACCTAACAAGATATTTTGGCCAAAAAGGTTTTGTAAGCATTATGGGTCTATGGTTCATTTTTACAAAACTAAAACTTCATAAATCTTCGTTCTACAACTTAGTTATGCATGAAACACCCTTAAAATATGCATATTATGCAAAAAACCGTGATAAAATAGTAAAAAAATGTTCAAAATGTATCGACCGCCTAGGCGGCCTAAGCGGTAGGCGATATGCATATTATGAAAAAAATCGTGGTAAAATAGTAAAAAAATGTTCAAAATGTATTGACCGCCTAGGCGGCCTAAGCGGTAGGCGGACTCTCTCCGCCGCCCACCCGCCTACCGACGTTTAGAACCTTGCAAGTTGGAAGATCGAACCGCATAAAGAGATGTTTTCTTCAAGTTCGAACAAGCTAAGCAATGAATTCAGATACGCTTCCGCAATTATTTATGTTCTATCTCGTGAACCAAACATGTTAAATTTCCATCAAGTGGTATCAGAGCCTCCTTGTTTGATTCATGAGTTTGAATCTTCAGAAATCTTACAAGATGAAAATAAAAAGAAAAAGAAAAAAAGAAAATAACAGCAAACGGTCGACCTCGACCGTCGGAACGAGCAATGGCGGCGGCCATCGGGTTCTGGCCGTACAAATGTTGTGCTATGCACATGCAATTGTATTGCTTTGAAGAGAATCCAATGGTGTTTGCTTTGCATGTGTGTGTGCGTGTGCGCGTAAATGGCAATAACACATATTTCAATTGGAGCAATGGACATTGTCATCATATCTTATTGTTATATGTTGATGTGGTGGTTCAATTTTTATTAGTAATCACATCCAGAACATTAAAAGTTTCTTTCTTCAATTTTTTTTTTCTGTTGTTTTTCATCATATGAAATTAACATATCTATGTTTGTTTTATGCCAACAAGAAAATTTTGATTATTAATAAAGATCTAACTAAAGATTACAAATCTAGCATTTGCTAATCAATATCTTTGCAAATATAATATTTGTTATGTTCTTATCTTATTTTTTTAATGTGCTCAATTTATGTCCTAATATTTAGAATGCACACATATTTGCAAGTAGACTTCAGCCGTTATTCTTACCAGAACCGAGATTGAACATTTTTCTGTAGATGCATTCATATAAGAGTAATTTTCTTAAATTTTATAACATGCTAAAATTTCTCAGTGCATCAATATATAAAAGTTGTTTAATTCATGCTTTAAATTATGTAAAGAGATTCACATGCTTATAATTATTTTATATGAGTTATACTCGTAAAAATATGCATGTTCATATGAATTTAGTCATGATTCAGTCATGTAAAATTCAATCAACATTCAAAATATTTGGTGCTTCTCTGTGACTTGCAATAGTTGTCTAACATTCTAATTAGACCATTGAAACAAGATGTCGCCAAAGTGACATCTCTTGCGTAGATAGTCTATGAAGGATGTCGGATGTTTGTGTATGTAAATTCATGCGAGTATTAGCCGGCCTAAAGAAAGGTTAATACTTGGCCGAATTGCACACATACTTGTGATGATAAATGTGTGACAATTGTAAGGATTACATGTAAATAATAATCCGATCCAAAGATAGGCTTATTATTTGACGTGAGTTATTGTCAATGTTTGATTATTACACTAAGGGTACCACTTACAGTTAATATTATTGTCCAAAGACTTGATATTAACGATGTGCTAGATATCTTGAGAAGGGTTTAACATTATTTGAATTTGTTTGACTATTATTTTTGGTTATTAATTAGAACCTGTTTGTTTTATTGTTTTATTCTCTTTATAGCTAATGTTGCTACAATATCTACCATTTGAATTCGATTCTCATACCTAATGGGATACACTTTAAGGGCAAAAAAAAAAGAATACAGAATCTGCTAAATATCTAGTTCAAAAGAAACAACAATATAAAATTAAGGGTTGTTTTGTTTGTGACAAGCCGGGACATAAAAAATGTACAAAGTGCCACGTATGGTGTGTAAAGAAAAGTACATTTTTAAATTTGCTCTGTAATTCTGAGTTAATTTAGTTTCAGTACCAAAAAATACATGGTGGTTAGATAATGATATAACTATCCACATCAGTATTTTAGACAAGGTGTTTGAGCTACCGGAAGTCAATTGATGGTGAAAGACACATCTATGTGGGTAACAAAAAGTCGGTCGAAGTAGAAGCAATAAGACATTTTAGGTTATTATTAGGAACCGGTTATTATTTGGATTTGATAGATACATTTATTGTATCGTCTTTTAGACGAAATTTAGTTTATGTTTCCTTATTGGACAAATCTGGTTATCATTGTTCATTTGGAACAATACGTTTAGTCTATCTTTATATTCAAATATTATTGGTAACAGTCCTTAATGTTTATGATAACCTATATCTACTTGAAAGTATTGCATCTTATAACGAAACCTTGCATATTGAACCACGTGGTACTAAACACAAAAATAAGAAATTTTTTTGATGGGAACAACTATATTTTTTGAGGATGTTGAGTTTGGGAGAAGAGAAATAAAGTTAGGGGCATTGTTTCTAAGGAGAATCGATTTCGATTCCTACTATCACTTTGACAATGTGCATGTTTCTATACTTGTCATTGATCAAGAAGTGAATCCGAAACCTCAACAAGACCATGTTGAATTACCTCTACAAGTCGATGTTGAGCTATCTCAACAAGACAACGTAGCGGCACCCTCCATTCAAGATGAGGTAATTGTTTCTAAGGAACAAACTCAACAACCTCAAGGACCAGTGTTATTAAGACGGTCCAATAGACAAAGGAGAAATGCAATTTTGGATAATTTTGTCATATTTTTCTAGGAACGTGAGGAAGACTGCGGAATACTGGAAGATAATCCAATCAACTTCCTCCAGGCTATGGAATGTCCCAAATCTCAAAAGTGGATTGAGGCAATGAATAAAGAGTATATGTCTATACAAGACAATAAAGTTTGAGAACTTGTCCTATTACCAAAATGTACGAAGTCCATTGGTTGCAAATGGATATTTAAAACCAAGAAGTTTTCGAAGGATGATATGAAGAGGTACAAAATACGTCTTGTAGCTAGAGCCTTTACTCAAAAGTTAGGGATTTATTTTAAAAGAGACTTTTCTTTGGTTTCTTCGAAAGACTCTTTTAGAACAATCATAGCACTTGTTACACATTTTGGTTTTGAATTACATCAAATGGATGTCAAAATGGCATTTTTCAATGATAACATTGACGAAATAATTTATATGGTGCAGCCAGAAAATTGTGTCGGAAGATCCAAAGAATATGGTTTGCAAACTGACAAAATTTACTAAGTGGTTACCTCATTCTGTTTTGAGGTAAACACCGTTGAAGATTGTGTGTATCACAAGTTCAGTAGGAGTATACATATTTTTCTAGTTTTGTATATCGATTAAAGTAATTAATGCAAACTAGATAACACCTATCGTTAAAGGAGACAAGTTCAGTCTTAATCAATGTCCTAAGAATAACTTTAAAACTAAAGAAATGCAGTAGATTTCTTGTTCATCATATAGGGAGTTTAATGTATGCTTAAGTGTGTACGTGTCCGGATATTGCATACACAGTTGGAATGTTAGGTAGATATTTAAGCAAACCTGGAATGGATCATTCGATAGCAACCAAACGGGTTACCTAAGTAATTTATAGAGAATAAATGATTATATGCTCGTTATAAGAGATCGGATAATTTTGGAGATCATACGGAATTTCGACTTCGATTTTGATGGATGCCAAGACAACAAGAGATCCACATCAGGTTATGTTTACCTGTTAGCAGTAGAGATGTCTTGAAAGAGTACCAAACAGACACTCGTAGCATATTCCACCATGTCAGTAGAGTTTACAACATGCTGTAAGGCATCAAATTAAGGAATATGGTTGCGGAATTTTGTCACAGGGTCGCGCCTACAGAAGAGTGTTGAAAGACCACTTAAATTACAGTGTGACAATAAATCATCAGTACTATATTCCAATAACAACAAGCGCTCATATAAGTCAAAGTATATTGACATAAAGTTTCTAGATGTGAAGGAAAGAATTCAGAATGGTCAAGTATCCATATAGCACATTGGGAAACTCCTTGTTAGCAGGTCCGCTCACAAAAGTGTTACCACCCAAGGTTTTTCATGAGCACACTGTTCGTATGGGATATTGGAGTATAGTGGGAATTTGTGTTTTATGTATTTTGGTGCTATATATTTAGTTTTGGACACATTTACGTATTTAAGTATTTTGGATATTTATCTAATCAGATATATGAAAAATTCAGTTTATTATGTTTTCATTATGTTAAAATATTGATCTCATTAATGTAAATGAGGATCAGTTGGAAATAGACATGTGTTGATCATACTGTATATAATTTTCATGCTACACATACATGATTGATCTGTCGTTTAGCTATATTAGTATATGTGACCATTGATGGTTTAATTACGCTAAATGTGATGAAAGTCGCTTTGATACTATGTTGATATGGTTAATAGATGAGATTGTTCGGATATACCTTAAGGTTAAGATAGCAGTTTTTTGAGCTCATAAAGTTAAACATAATTGTAAGGTTACATATGTGGTCCATTAGGAGATTGTTGGAATTATCCAATAATTAGGGGTCACACATGTATAATTAATTGTGTTTTGCTATCTAAATAATTAAGCCACATTCAAGTGGTCAAATTGGAAATAGACTTAAAGGTATAATTGTCATGAAAATAATGTGTAGATACCAAAGACAAATTTAATGTGATGAGGGGCCAATTTAGAAATATCTAATTCCTAGAATATATGTATTTTATTAGGGGTTATGGTCCCCAACTCATACGGCCAACAAAGAGAGGATTTTCTCTTTTTCTCTTCTACATCCCCATCAACAGAGGGAGGGACAAATAATTCATCTGTCATTAAGGGATGTAGCAATTAAAGGACGTAGTAAGTTGGAAGATCGAACTGCATAAAGAGACGTTCGTTTCAAAATCCAACAAGCCAAGCAATGGATTCAGGTACGCTTCTGCAATTATTTATGTTCTTCATCTCATGAATCAACAAACACAATTTTCTAACAACTAAGACAAATCGCAAACACTCATCGTATTCTGGTATCCTCCGTGAATCACTCTAGTCCCATAGCTTTCTCCGACTTTAGTCCATTGTAATAGAAATAGATACAATCGCTAGCTTTGATACAAAGAACTTGCCAACTTCACACATGGGCTTGGTGTCGAGTGTCCGCCGCTCCAAACTTGAGTTGGGTGTCGAGTGCTCGTGGACTCCAATACTTGCTTCAGGAAGCAACCTCTTTTGCAATTTTCTTGAACACAATTGAAGATTCAATGCTTCAATTTCACTCTCACTTTGATGAATTTGGACAAATAGAAGCTCTTAGATGTTTGGAGAGTTATCCCTTGATAATTATCAAGTTTGGGTGCTTGAGATGCATAAAAACTACCCAACAACCCTCTATTATAAGCCCCAAAAGAAAATTAGTTGTTATATGACCTTTATGGCTCTTTTTGACGTATTAAATGACCCAACGGTATACTGATGACATGTCGACGGCATACTGGCAGTATACCTTTGCGTATGGATTTTGACACTATTTTCTTGACAAAGAAAAACTGCCTTGTAAAGATGCATGAATTTGAACAGGTTTTGTTTTAATTAGCCTAAAGTGTCTACGTATGAAAGATCCATCTTGAATTCTAGTTTGCAAAAAACTAAGTTTCAAGTCAAAATAATGCATGTACTTTAAGTTATAGCTCAAAGAGTGAAGATGTGTAAGACTGGACTGCAGAGCATATTCAGCAAACATGTGCAGTCTTGTTGTCTTGGTTTTGACAAAGACATAGTTTGGAGAACTTGTGAATATATGATGTTTAGGTATGGAAGTCTAGTTTCCAAAAAACTAAGTTTCAAGTTAACAATGTCTACACCACTAGATATGGTTAAAACAGTAAATCACAAAATAAAGGTGGGTAGAGATGGCCATAGGGGCGGAGGCAATCAACGAATCGACCAATGAGTGTAAGCATAGGAAATTGGAGCAGAGTAATTGCATTTGACTTAGTTGACGCCTTTAGCTTTTGATTCCCCAAACCAAGGGAGGGGGTTTGGCTTCTCCAAAAAGGATACCATGTCCTGAAGTGAAACCAAGGCTACCGCATGAAAAGAAGAATGCCCACGGAGCGATGATACAAACCCAGGGATTATCAGACTAATTGTAAACACAAATCTAGAAGTTCTTTGATATTTGAAAATATAGTTTAACTTATAACTAGAGAACTATCTAGCTAGAATGTATGCATAACTTATATGTTTTAAGGATGATATAAGGTTTGGTGGGTTGAGCTTCCAAGTGCACATTATTCTTTAAGTGTTACATCGTTATACTCACCGAAGACGTACAAGATAACAATTTACAAAAGTCTTCAAACAATCTTCGGTGTGATTTGACTTGATGTGTTGTGTTTTTGACCTAATATCATTTCTTTATTTCATCAGCACATGTCTATGACTAGTCTTGCCCTGAATTATCCGAATTTATTTTTTTATAAAAATGAAGTTAGATAAAGAAAGCAATATTCACAATAGCAAGTATCCATATCATATCTGACACTAATAGCGATCTTATGATCACGAGTGTGGATGAAGAGAATACGAAATACTTATCATGTGCAGTAATAAACTATTAACAAACAATGATTATGTAATGAGAAACTTGACCGATTATTCGTAATCAAAATACTAAATTAATCATTGGTCTAGCAATCTTTCACTTTTTGATTGACAAATCGGTTAAGTTTAAGATAAGTACAAATGAAGCATATATCATTAATATTTGTACTTAAACTTCTTCTACCTGACAAAAAATGAAGCTCCCCCTTGCTAATTGTTAAAAAGAAACCGAACATAGATAAATTAGAACAAGAGGAAAGCATAGGCCATCATGACCAAATATTGAATAACGCAAAATAAAACGAGAGAAGACATACATGAAAGATAAAAATAGCTTGTCAATATGAAGTAGTTGGTAAATTTGAAAGATTGGAAAAGTTATCCATAAATATTTTACCAACATGAAAGCATTAGAAGAAATCCAAAAACAATCATATTATAGAAAAGGAATTCAGTACGATAAAATTTGTCCAACATGAAATCGTTTGGGGAAAAACTATAATGATCAGATTTTGCACATAAATATAGTCAATAATGAAATTGATTGAAGATACTAAAAAACTACGACATTGATCAAGGAATTGAATGTGATTTGCAATTTTACGATACAAATTGGAAAAAGTTCCATGTAGAAATATGTGATCAATGGAGAACATAAATAAGATATGAATGAATCTTATTGTATCTCATGCAATTTTTTTTTACTCAAGTTCATGGATATGAACTTAATTATCTGAACATGCATTATGAATAGCCTATGACTAAGCATGAGGTAAGAGAGTAGTTCATGCATATGAACCCAATCATCTAAACATGCATTATGAATAGCTTGTAACTAAGCATGAAGGTAAGGGAGTATATCTACTTGAGAACAAGAGATCCAGTCGACTTGAATACTCTCGCTCAAAGTATTATCATTCTTAATTTTAGGAATGAACTGAAATTGGACGACAAAAGCCAAATAACGCACATCATGATATAGAAAATAGAAATCACCAAGTCAATAATGTAAATTCGACTTTAAAGCGATGTACGAGAGAGATTAAGTAAATTTATTTAATAATGTAAATTCAAGCTCTCTCGTAAAATCTCTAAATACATTATAGTATTATAAATATTATCTTTATTATACTTGTTTGTGAGATTAAGCACTTGTCTACATGGTACTACTTTTCAACAAATAATACACATAAATATTATCGACTGTTATTCCCTCGTAGATAACCTCTCCACTAGATCTATCATAAATAGAGGAACTATCTTCTGTAAATTTTCTCTAGAGCCGTATCCGCTAAATGCCTAATACTAAGAAGGTTATGCTTCAAATTGGTCATTAAGCAAACATTTTTAATAATAGGGAAAGGAGGAGAACCGATATTACCAAACCAATAATGGATTCTCTTAAGTTGTTGCCAAATGAGATGTATCATTCTTTCTTTATCGATAGCATTGCAAATAATGCAGCATCTTCGATCATGTGGTGAGAGCAATCGCTATCGAGAATCCATTTCCTTCTAGCATAAGAGGAATGACACACCTACAACACAAGTTGAAAATGTAAACTTTGGTACCCATATCATTGTGGGTCCTTCATTTTTAGCTTTAGGAACCCATTTATACTTTTACGTTGACATGCTTTCAAATTTGACATTGAAAATAAATATGACAATTTATTCCACAATAATAACAAGTAGCATTAGTTTTTGTACTATGGAGTGGAGATGTGTTTATGATAAGTAAAATGCAATTGATATCTTCTTGTGTGTAAGATATAGCATGAGAGTGTCTATAATAAAATGCGCAATTTTGTGAAGATTTGGCCTTGTTTGTCGTTCAAACATTAGCCCTTCTATGCGTGTTTTTGTGTTGAGTATAGTGTGTGTCATAAAAGTTAGTAGCATGCATGTTCTTAACCGCACCAGTTTCTAATTTCTTGTATTTGACAAGAAGATCATTGTATTTGGCGGTTATTGCTTCTTCTCTTTGAGAAGCAAGAGTCTTGTTTTTGGTTATATCATAACCTTTATTTAGAGTTACGCATTCCAACTCCTCCTCCTTGAGATCTTCTTATGTATCATGTAATTTTAGTTTTAATGAGGTGATATCATCAGTATCACATGCAATGGTCTCGCTCTTCTTCTCATCTAGCATGCTAGAAAACTTTTCATTATCAAGTTTTTTCTTTATGTCATTTCTAGCAAATTTATACTTCTCTTTTAATTTCTTATAATCGTCAAAAAGATCCATAAAAGCACTTTCTAATTCATCACAAGTAAGATTATCGTTAATGAGATCGTCTAGTACATTATCCGATTCTTTTGCCGTGAGACAAACATTTGCGGAGTGTTGCGGTTCGTCATCTTCGGAGCCACTAGCTTTGCTTTCATACCGAATGCTTGTATTGGCTACCTTTTTTGACCACTTTTGCTTGGTCTCTTATTTCTAATTTTTCCTCTTTAGCATAAGACAAACCTTCTTTATATGACGGGGTCTTTTGCAGTTGTAGCAGGCTCGTCGTCTTGATTCTCCTTTTTTTTCTTTGATAGGCCTTCTCGAATTTGGGAAACCTTTTAAAGTTTCTTGAAGTATTGCCACATCTTCATCATCGGAGTCTTCTTCTCCATGATTGACATCGAAGGAAGTCCTGTGATGGTTGACTTTAAGAGCAATGACTTTCTCCTTTGAAGTAGCTTCTTCTTGGTCTTTGAGGTCGAGCTCATGTGTCATTAATTTTCCCATGAACGTTTCAAGCATTATGGTTGTGAGATCGTTTTCTTCTATAATTGTTGTTGCTTTGGGATTCCAATTCTTGGCTAGTCCACTAAGCACTTTGCTGATCTTTTCATGAACCGAGTATTTCTTGCTAAGAGATTCAAAAGGGTTAATAGTATCAAAGAAACAGTTAAACATATTTGTAAGAGACTTATTTGATTTCATTTTGAAACCTTCATACTCTTGAGTGTACTAATTTTAGACTCTTTTACTTGTGAAGTACCATCGTCATTAACTTCGAATAGCCTCCATATTTCATAGGAGGTGGTACATGTGGATATGCTATTGAATTTATTTCTATCTGTTGCACAATATAGGACAATCATTGCTTTAAGTCATTGCTTTAGCATCAAGGCTTTTTGCCTTAGTCTTAGGAATTTTATACCTATTGATAATGCTACTCTAGAAATCAAAATATAAGGACTTCAAATAAATCTCCATTCTAGTCTTCCAAGTCATTCAATATTTATAGTTTGTGTCATCAAACAACATAGGTCGATTGCTAGATTGTCCTTCACCATAGTTGGTGTTGACTTAGGATGGTTGACATGGGACCTACTCTAAGGATATAAGTTTACTATAAGAGCCCTTGCTCTGATACCAATTGTAGGCAACCCTAGAGGGTAGTTGAATAGGGTTTTGAAACTAATTCACGCAAACAAATATAATGAAGAGTAATAAAGAGATGCTCTGAAAATCAAATGCTTGATGTATCCTGGTATCCTCCACGAGACACTCCAGTCCCAGAACTCTCTCCGACTTTAATACACTATTGAAAATAGTTTACAACCATGAGCTTTGATAAAAAGACTCGCCAGCTTCAAACATATGAGCTTTGATACAAAGGGCTCGTCGACTTCAACCTCAAACAAAAAAATGGTGATCTTCTAATAAGTGAAGATCTCAATGTACAAATCGATTTCACTCTAGCACAATGAGTAATGACAATTGAAAGCGCTTTAATGAGTGAGGAGAGTTTTTGTAGGTAGGTAAAAATTTAAGGCTCAAGAAGTAGTAATAAATGAGGCCAGGAATGATTTATTTGTATAGTTATCAAAACCAACTCATCATAATAGAGCCGTTGGTGTACTGCCAGCACAATAACGGCTATAAAACTAGTCATTACAACATTTAATGTTTAGCAGAATAGTGGAGAAAGTTTACTGTAGTATACTGGCGGTATACTGCCAGTATACTGCCAAGTCAAAACCGGTATAGTTATGAACAAAGAAGTTGCTCTCTTGAAAATGTTTGAGTCAATTTGGGTATAACAGTATACCTTCGATATAGTGACAGAATTATGTCGATATACCAACAATATATTGCTACCACATAGCAATATACTGCTAAACAACTTTTGGGCCTTTTGGAATTGTGTTTTGAGGAAATATGGGTATAATAGTATACTAGCGATATAATGTCGGTATAGTGCTATGTTAAAATTGGATCATTTGGCTAAGGGTTTTTGTTAGCTTTTATTTTGTTATTACATATTTGTCACGTCTCGATTTCGGAGGATCGATAAGTCGTCACTGGACGTGTTGTCGTACAAGCCTAAGTTGTGTTTGTACAAGACATGAACTTGCACGATAACAAAATAGACCGAGTAGAAATTGAAGAATTGGAACTTTAATGCAAAAAAACTAAATAATAACAATGAAACAAGAACAAAATTCTTCTTTTACAGATAACTTGTAATAGGATTACAAAAGGCTCTTCTAGCCAACTCAAAATGTTAAACTTGGCTTACATTTTTTTGAAACTGAAAATAGCCACAATGTCCATACATCATGTCCCTTTACTAAAGGAAAGATAAAATACCTTCAAAAGAAAACTTCTAAACTTTGACTGGAAGCTTCGAGACGTCGAACGAATTCCATTGGATTGGACAAGCTTCTAATGTCTCTGAATATTCCCTTGCCTTTCGATACCTGTGGAGGTAGGGGTCAGCATATTGGGGAATGCACTGGGGAGCGACAGTAATCCGACTTATTTAAATCAATACAATAATCATGTCAGCTTGCTAATATTATTAAGTGGTCTTTCTAGTTGTTCTAGTTTTTTTTTAACAATTCAAAATAATAAGCATTGTAGAGTGGAATAATGGATAGATCTATAATTATTAGAGACTACATATATATAGGAGAGGCTAGCCCCTCACCTATTATTCTAAGCAATGTAGGACTAAAGTCCACTAACTAATAGTTCTAATATAACACTTAACACCCTCCCTCAAGCTGGAGCATAGATATCAATTATGCCCAGCTTGTTACATAGAAATTGAACCCGAGGACCCAAAAGAGGCTTTGTGAAGATATCAACTATCTAGTCGTCGGTACTCACATGTTAAAATTTTATCACTCCCTTTGTATACTCATCACGAACAAAGTGGATATCAATTTCAATATGCTTCGTTCGTTCATGAAATATGGGGTTGGTGGCAATATGAATAGCAGATTGGTTATCACACCATAGATCTACCGCTTGAGATCCTGCGTCTTCTTCCAGTTCTTGTAAAAGATGCTTCATATATAATACCTCTGATGTGCCATGAGCAATGGCTCGATATTCTAATTCTGAGCTTGAGCATGCTATCACACTTTGTTTCTTGCTCTTCCATGACACTAGATTCCCGCCAATAAATACTGAGTAGCCAGATGTAGATCGTCTATCTGTCAGGCTTGCTCCCCAGTCAGCATCAGTAAAACACTCAATACGAGTGTGTCCATGTTTCTCCATCCGAATTTATTTTCCTGGATTCTTGACTAGATAACACAGGATTTTGAGAACTGTTTGCCAGTGTGGAACTCTTGGAGAGGCCATAAATCTATTTGCAACACTCACTGCAAAAGAAATGTCCTGACAAGTCATAACCGTCAAGTAGTTGAGTTTTTCAACTACTCGACGATACTGATCTAGATTGGTCATCAGGACCCCTTCTTCTGGAAGTAACTTTGCCCCTGGATCCATAGGTGAGATTGCTCTCTTGGCTTGCATCATACCTGCATTATTTAGTATGTCCAACACATACTTTCTCTGGGACATTACATTGTCCCGCTTACTCCGTGTGACCTCAATGCCCAAGAAATTGTTCAAGGATCCCATATTCTTGGTTTGAAATTATTCTACCAGAAATTTCTTGAGGTCTGCAATACCCTGACTGTCGTCTCCCGTGATTACAATATCATCAACATAGACACCAAGTAGTATCCTTCCGGCTGATGTCTGTCGGTAGAATAAGGAATAATCCTTCTTTGATTGACACAGGCCAAACTGAGTAACCACATGTGTAAATCGATCAAACCACGCACGAGATGATTGTTTTAGACCATAGAGGGTCTTCCTCAGATGACACACTTTACCCTCCCTTGTAACGAGCCCGGGAGGTTGCATTACGTATACCTCTTCATTCAAGATTCCAGTAGAGGAAAGCATTCTTGATATCCAGCTGAAGCAACGGCCAGTCATAGCAAACAACCAAGGCCATAAGGACACGAACAAACGTCATTTTAGCAACAGGAGAGAAGGTCTCGAAGTAATCCTCACCATAGGTTTAAGAATATCCTTTGGCCACCAGACGAGCCTTTAGGCGATTAAGAGAGCCATCTGGTTTCACCTTGATCGTGAATACCCATTAGCAACCTACTGCCTGTTTACCAGTAGGTAAATCGACCAAGTCCCAAGTATGGTTCTCCCTGAGAGCTTTCATCTTCTCGTTCATAGCAGCACGCCAACCGGAATGTTTGAGACCCTACTCAGCGGTTTTGGAAATCTGAATCCCATGAATAGTAGCCACCAGAGACTGAGTGTGGCTGGCAAGTCCTTTGTAGTTGTCAACATACAAGGGATGATCACGACAGGCACGACGAGGACGATCTGGAGGCGGAATAGCCGGAGCTGCTGGCGGAACCGGTGGAGCTGCTGGTGGAACATGTGAAGGCGACTCAGTGGAGCCAGAGGAGGATGACTCTGTGGGCATCAATGGCGATGTTTGTGTGGGTGACGCCGGCACTGACTGAATCGGTGTATGCGGACCATCGAATCGGAGAATTGGCTAGGTAAGGGAGGGCACCCATACGGGGGGATGTTGTGTTTGATCAGAAAATATCAAGAAATCCTCTTATGGATAAACTTGGGGAGCCGGATCCGTTGTTTGTTGAAGTGGAGGAAATTCAGTTTCAACGAAGGTGGCATCCCGAATGAAAAATATCTCTTTAAGACAGGAAAAAATATCGATACCTTTTCTGATCTTTTAGGATACTCAAGAAAAATACATTGTATTGCCTAGAAAGAGTCGGTCGAGTATCCCGAACATAGCATAAGCAACCAAAAATTCTAAGAGGCAGAGGAAATGGCTCTCGTCCTGGATATATCCTAGAAAAAGGGAGTATCACTATTGAAAACTGACGATGACATGCGATTAATAAGATAACAAGTGGTAAGAACCGCATCCGACCAAAATCTCTTGGGTGTACGTGCTTGAAAGATAAGAGCACGTGTTGTTTCTAAGAAATGACGATTCTTGCGTTCGACTACATTCTGTTGTGGTGTGTATGGACAAGAAGTTTGGTGGATGATGCCATTGCGGGCCTGATGACTATCGAGCTCACGAGACAAATACTCATGCCATTGTCACTCCGAAGAATTTTAATAGGAACACCAAATTGTGTTTTGATTTCGGCATAAAATTGTACCAAATATTAAATAATTCGGAGCGATTTTTCATTAGATAAACAAAAGTAACACGTGAGTAATCATCAACAAATGTAACAAAGTACTTAAAATCCATTATTAATTCAACCGGACAAGGTCCCAAATATATCAGAATGTACTTGCTCGAAAGGAGCATATACAACTTTATTATGACTCGTCGGATATGGAACCCGATGATGCTTAGCTAAACTACACGACTTACAATGAAAGGAAGCATGAATATCTAAATAAGGGTACATTTTTTGGAGAACTTGGATAGATGGATGTCCTAACTGACAATGTAATTTGAAATGATTGAGTTTCACGTCGGCACAGATAATATAAGAAGGTACGTCCAACAGATACAAGCCTCCTGCCACATGCCCCTTACCAATAGTTTTTCCAGTTTTCAGGTCCTGAAAAATACAACCATCAGGAAAAATGTTACCGAGCATTGCAGTTCACGAGTAATTTGACTAATGGAAACTAAACTGAACGGGTTCCCAGGTGTAGTAACAGTCCGAAAGAAAGATTGGCACTTCTATGTCCTCGGACTGTCAGGGAACCTCTATTGGCAACCGTAATGCCAGAAACATGACGGACATGGACATAATTATGTATCATACCTGCGTCACCAGTCATGTGAGCAGACGCTCCAGAGTCAATTACCCACTGCTTTGGTTTGACTATATATGCTGCTGAGTATCCAGTTGTGGATCCAGACGTGGAAGCGTCACCACGACGTTGAGCCTGAAAATCAAGGAACTCTGTATATGAATCCGAAGTCAGCTGAACAGATTGGACACCATCATTAGGAGCATCAGTTGTGATATTAGCAGCAGGTGATTTAGTGCATTGCCAGTAGAAATGGCCAAGCTGACCACGATTAAAGCATGTGCGTGGTCATCCTCCATTGCGGCCACCATTACCACGATCACCATCACGACCAGTATTGCGGCCATCACGTCGTCCACCATGACCACCACGAATGCCTGTAGGAGCAGCACCAAGAGCAGAGCGATCAACAGGTACATTACCCGGAGTGGTCTCTACGACTTTTGCTGCTCGAAGGGTACGATAATGTGCTTCCATTAAAGATGGAACTTCAGATCCAGCAATGATATGAGATCGAGCAGAGTGCATCAGAACGTAGAGAGCAAGGTTCGCGGTATCGGAATCGGTATCGGACCATTCCTATGAGTATCTGTATCGGCGATATCGGTAGTATCGGCGGTTTCGGATCGGAGTATCGAATTTTTTGGTATTAAAAAACAGATAATTATTAACATTTAAAAAATATATTTTATACATTTAGGCATAATTTTAAGTATTTTTAGTGTTATTTCTTAGTAATTTTAAAATTAAATGAAATAGTAGTCACCCTTACCGATTGGTTTACATGCAATAGATCAATTTTTTTCTTTTACATGCTTTTACAACCTTATTATGCTTCAAACCCTTGTTGATTTGTCTTTTTTTCTTTCAATTTTCTTTGCCAAATTGATCGGAAAAGAGACCCCCAATATCGGTATCGGTCAGTATCGGGTATCGGTCGGTATCGAATCGGGACATGCCAAACCGTATCGGTATCGACCGTATCGGGTCGGTATCGGTGGATACTTTAAACTATGGTAGAGAGGCAAGGTACGCCATAACATGAAGTTGTTCATGTTGAGTCCTACCTTCATTGATATCTGTTGTTATGGGCAATATACGATCAACCTCATCAGACATAGCCTTAAATGTTTTGAAGTGATCTTTATGAGATTTGTCTTCCTGATTTGCTCTGTATACCAACGACGGAGTCATAAATGCGAGACAAATCGCGTTTGTCATCAAACGTCGTTGCTAGGACCGTTCATAATTCCTTAACAGAGTCCGTGTTCTGAACCATGTCTTCCTCCGATGGTTCCATGGAGTTCATCAACTGTGTAAACAGCCGACTATCATCTATCTTCCATTGCTCAAAGTTGGGGTCAGCCTTTGCGGGGGGGGGGGGGGGGGGGGGGGAGGGGGGTTGTCAGTCAAATGTTTGGACAACCGCATCCATAGAAATGTCTTCTCGACCTTCTTACGCCATATCGAGTATCTCTCTGGTCCGTCCAATTTTCGATCGACAAGTCGAATTGAGAAAATCGTTGTACTAGTGCCCATTGGTCCTGCTATTGTGTTCCCAATGCTAGTACCAGTATTACTGGCATGCGTTCCAGTGCTATCCATCCCTCAGATATCGGTTCCAAGTGTCGGAATTTTTTTTTTTTTGATCACAACAATATCCACAGTAGAGATGTGGATCAAACAAGTCAGGATAGAGAGGGCACTCTCGAGACAGATCCTGATATGAAGATCAAGCAAGGAAACAAAGAATCATGCAAGACAACCATCGTGTCTGCTCTTTGTTAGCATTTCTGAAGCAATCGTTGGAGAGTCAGAGTTTCTAGCATGGTTGCTCTGAAATGTCCAAGTTAATGACCAACTTTGAGAATCAGAGGTTCTTGTAAACAACCACGTTATTTATCCTCGAAGATTTCCAAGTGTATTTAGGACAGAGTTTCCAACGTGGTTACTCTGTGAATCCCAAAGATCAATATTGGAAAGTCAGAGTTTCCTACGTAGTTGCTCTGAAATTTTCAATGCAATAGCCATTTTTTTTTTTTAACTTAGGGTTTGGAGGGGAGTGGGTGGTAGCTAGGGTTAGGGTTACACCCATGTGGAGAAGGGGGGGAGAAGGGGAGTTGTCGGGGGCTAGGGGGCGGCAGGGGGGTCACCGGAGGAGAGGTGGTCGCCGGAGAAGGGGGGGTCGCCGGAGAAGGGGGGCGTCGGGGGGGGGGGGGAATGGGGCGACAGCAGTAGTTTGGGCAGCAGTGGCGGCAGCAGCGACGGCAGCAGCACTGGTTGAGGAGGGGGAGCGATAGCAGTGTGGTTGGGGGGGGGGGGGCGCAGTGGGGGGGGTGGATTCGGGTTAGGATTTTTTTTTTGGAGAGATGGGTAGATGGATTATGGCTCTGATACCATGTAGAGTGGAATAATGGATAGATCTATTAATCATGGGAGACTATATATGTATAGGAGAGGCTAGCCCCTCTCCTATTGTTCTAAGCAATGTGGGACTAAAATCTACTAACTATTAGTTCTAATATAACACTTAACAAACATGAAACAATAGAAATATCACTTTTGCAGTGATTCTTATCCACGACCAACTGTCCATCTCTACAACAAACAATGATTAGAACAATTTGCATATATATAAAAAAAGTGGCCATCTCTGCATCAACTGTTAGGCTTGCCATAAAATTATCATATGCATACGACCTAACTACATGACGGTCCATGGGTGACTTTCCATAATTAGAAGTTGGGACGTACAAGTTCATCTCTCTCTCTGTTCTAAAAGGCGGCCGCCTAGGCGCTAGGCGCCGGGTGTCCGTCCGATGCCCGTTTAGGTGCCCGCCTAGTCCCCCGACGCCCAACTATGCATGTTTTTGGGTTTTATGGATTTTTCATGCAATTGTTAGTAGATTTGTTTGGATCATTTTTATTTTTTTGAACCTCCTATATCTAGGCGGTCGCCTAGGCACCCGCCTAGGCGGGCAAGGCGCTAGGTAGAAGGTGCCCGTCCGACTAGCGCCTAGTCTTTTCACAACCTTGTCTCTAATAGACCTAACACCCCCTGATCGTAAGGACGTAGAAGCCTTACGGTATCCCATTCTCTCCTAGGTCGATACGATCTCTAGTGCCCCGGAGACCGGTTGAGAGATTAAACATTATGCACGAGTTGTCCAAGACCAATACATGATATGCACTTCTGTCAGATAAAAATATTTCAATTGCAACAGTTAAACAACAAGCAAACTTTATGTCTTTCTTTCTTCTCATACCATAGAGCAGTAGCTCTGTTCTTTCTTTCTTTCATAACGTTTACTTATAAGCAATATGAGTTTTCTATACACATTTCTTTCTGCAGCATATAATAAGGAACATGCAATTTTTTTCTCTCTAACAATTATATCATCAGTTCTATATCTAGCATATACAACTTATCTTTCTTTATTACGGCATCATTGATCGCAGGGACGCAATAATTGGAATAGAAGAGAAATCTTTTTATTAAGGCTTGAAGATAAAAGGAGCGAAAGATCAATGTCACTTACCAAATTGAAGAGATCTGAGAGAAACACGAGCTTATGAAACGATTATGTCTCGCCTATGCGTCCATCTGAAATTACACCAATAATTGATCAACATACTTCTATATTTTTCTCCTTTTTTTTCCAAGATTCGAAATGAATGCATAAATCGATGAAAGTAAACAATAAAATTATTCATCAAAAATGACAACGAAAATGTATTCATCACAATCAAGCAACAAAAATGTCCCATAAAACAGTAGTGAAAAGGATGGGAAGAAGCTCTTATATAGAGTTCCTTCGTCAAGCACGATTCACTCTATTTTGGGACTCCAAGCTATTAGAGACAATCTATGAATTGGAATTGATCTCAATTTATTAGTCCCGATCAATCGATACCAACAAGATTTTTCCAAGATGATTTCGTTCTGACTAGCTCGGTCTAGCCTCTAGTCATACTACGCACCGCCAGGAGCGGGACACTACATACTAACCCACTAAGAAAATGTTTCGTCCTCGAAACTTAAAGAAAAGACTTACCAACATTATTAGTACCCTCGCACTTAATCTGAGTCATATTATAAACTTTTGGCCTTCTCGGCTGCGTATCTTGCTGATTGCCTGGAACCGACACTTGATTATTATTTTGTTCATGCCTTGCATCATCATTACGGTTTGTTGGTGCACTCTTTTTGTTATGACAATTCTTAGTAATATGATCCTATTGATCGCAGTCGTAACATTCTTTGTTTGCAGAATGACATTCTGCTTTTGTGTGACACTGCCGGCCGCAAAAGCTACACTCCAGTCCTTGGTGTTGTTCTCCTTTGGCCCTTCTTTTTCGGTCGTAATATTTTTTGTTGGAATAGTTGCGACTGTTCTGCACTTTTTCTTGAGCACTTCGGAAGCTGAACTGCTCCATTTCCACTGCTGCCTCAAAAGACTTGATGTATGATTTGCATTCTCGATTCACATCCTCCCTTCTATCATCATTTAAATCCTTCACAAATCTGTGGGTAAAATCTTTCTCATCTGGTAGCATGGAGCCGGCGAACTTAGCAAGTTTAGAGAATTCTGATTTGTAATCTTCTACGGATATGTTTTCTTGCTTAAGTCTGACGAACTCTTCTTCTTTCTTTTGACAGATGGCTGGAGGAAGGCATTGTTCCAGAAATGTTTGCTTAAACATTTTCCAAAAATCTTACCGTCTTAAGTCATGTCATAAAGATTCTTTTTTGGGCCTCCCACCAGTTGTGTCCTCTTAGATGTAGCTCTATTGTCGTGCACACCACCTTCTTGGACCTTTTGAGTCCAAGGAACTCGAACAAACCCTCTATCTTTGAAACCCAATCCATCACCTTATCTAGCTCTATTCTCGTCTTCATGAACTCTGAACCTTTAAAGGTAGACTTCTTGCTCGTCTGCTGGGGCTCATTAGTTTCAATTAGCCTAGTCTCTTGAGTCGTGGCTGCCACAGAAGCATTGTTATTACTCGCTATCGTGGTTCCCATCTATGTCAGTGCATCGAGTTGTTTTTGCTGCGCAAGGATCCGAGCCTCGGTTTGTTGATATTGGGCTAACATTTTTTCTTAAGGATGTGTACGGTGGGGAGAGACAAGGACTCGAGGTGTCTTATGGAGCACTTCCATAATAACTCATCTACCTCTCGTCTAAGCTCAATGAGCTCAGTAGGGTTCATCTTATAATGTGGTTAGGCAGTGTAGGCTCTATTAGAATCATATAAATACTATCCCTTAACCCTCACCAAAGTTTAGTGTTTTGATGCAAGTGTTAAGAGACTTTAACATGGTAACGCCAAATCTTCTCGTGTGCATTTTAAGCGAATTTAAAAAAAATTAGACCGTTGCGTGAATCTAACTCTTGGCTCGCTAATTCAGTCTTCGACTTGCGGGGCAAGCTACAATAATATAAATATTAAACCTAAACCCTCTCGAAAGCTCTAGAGTTTTGGTGCAACTTATAGGAACTTTAATACGACACTAAATCTACGACATGGTAGATATCTCTCGAGGAAGGAATTTTATGAAGTAATTCATCCGGTAGTGTCATTATAATCAACTAGAACTTTATAAATCACAAGGGAGATATTTAGAGGCTCACCAAATGCGCACACTAGTGCCTATATTAACCTACACTAAATCCTCCTCTCTGCGCTCTTCGAGGAATTGTTCGTTGTTAAATATGAAACCTCTTGCTTGCTTTAGCTTTACCAACTGAGAGTATGACCCAACTATGGCTCCGTAGGCTTTGAAGGTTTCAACATTATCTTCTTATCTCTGAATTTAAATGCATAAGTGTTACTCCTCCCAAAGTTGGTAATATCTATATTGAAGAGCCATGATCTTCCTAATAAAAACATGCATGACATCCATGGGTAAAACATCGCAACATACATCGCAACATATGTGGCCCTCATATTAAGAAGATAATTTTATCGGGACCAAAAATTGTTGGGTGACCAAGTGAGATATCTTGCTATTGCAAGTGATATTAGAAGGTTTTGGGTGTTTGTCACCCTTTAGGCATATCCTACATAAGGCTGTCTTGGTAACTCCATTCACACAACTACCTCTACCAGTAATTAACTTGTGGGATTTATCATTTACCTTGAAGGAGGAATAAAAGGTCTTTGTAGCTTTATAACGCAGGTCTCCCCCACTCAAAGTTATTGTGCATGCACCTAAAAACGTGTAAGGGTTTACCCGTGGGGATGGGGATTGTAATCACGCTCGCGTCATTAGCACAATCTTCAATCTCCTCTAGTTGACACTCATCCGAGTCGTTTGACGTCCGCTCAAAGTGTAAATTCCTCGAGGGACACTTGTTTGAATAGTGACCATATCATGGACTGTGGGACCCTTGCTAGCGGACTCACAATGATTTCCCTTATCCTTGTGGACAGTGGTACGAGGTTTTGAAGTACTCTACAGAGGACCAATAAATCCTAGCCGTTGATCAACTTCATCCTAACGAACCTAGTCCTACGCTCATCGCTCATATCATACCACTTTAAGTAATAACCTAAGTGGGACAACCAATCGGTAAAAACCTGACGGTCATACTTGCCTTCAAAAGATGAGGACTCTACCTTAATCTTCTTAGTGATGTCATCCTCTCTAGGTCTACAATCAGCTTTAACAAGAAGGTCTGGTATTGTGGGAAGTGGTCCCACAAGGATGTCACCAGCAAGAGGGTCAAGGATTCCAGGAGCTCGTCTCCTAGGTCATCCTTAAAAGGAGGGTTAGAAGTCGCATGATCTCGTATCCTGTGGTCATCCCTAATGGGAGTCACAAACATCAACATGACGTGCAACATGAACATTTGGGCAAGGTTGCTTAAGGGTGGCTCTAGCTTCCAAGTTAATCCTATCGTTCATCATTACAACCCTAGCATCTAATGCGATAAACTAGTATTTAACTTGGTCACATATATCAGCATGAAATTCAGCAAAGTTAGTGTTCATGGTACAACTAAGCGTACATCATACAACAAAGTTGTTGTAACAAGTTGGGATTTATATTTTGGCCTAACGGTCTTAGCACCATACAACTTGTGCAGCAAACTAGCCATGTATGTTAGCATGGAATTTAGCAAATTTATGTTCATCATAGGATTAAGTTGTTGCAACGAGTTGGGATCCATATTTAGCCAAAAGGTCTTAGCACCACCTACCATTCGATGCCTAACCTAGGCTTCAATACCAAACATAGAGAGGCTATCTATATGGAAGTAGACAATGATTTCACAGCCTGAGATTAACAAAATTTAATTATAAAGGAAAGATTTACAAAAGAACCCTAGAAGATCACAAAAGCAACCAATTAAATTTGGAGTAGAGAATCAAATTTACCAAAAGGATTTTGATGTTGTACAAAGCAATATGAAGATAGAATCTGTGTCAAAGCTTTTGTCTTGGAGTCCGAAGATAAACCTTCATGCAATGTAAAGGAAACATTGGGGTGGATGGTAAGTAGATTCAAGGATTAGAGTTTATGTAAGATGAATAAGGAGAAAGAAGAAAAAAAATTATTTGAAGAAAGACAAAACACCATAACTCAAATAAATCTGTAACTCTTTGTATAACCCATCAAAACCTTCACCATAAAGATTACTAGTTCTAATTGCAATACAAAAAAAGTTACCAAAACAAAACTGATCCTAAATACCAAATATGACCAAATACCAACAATATATACTAATCCTAGAATCAACCATGTTCATTCATGTGCATAAGTAATTGAAACAAATGCACTCAAATGCACCCAAAAATCAACCCAAATTCCAAATTCTCAATGCCCATCAATCCAACGCCTTCATCGCCATGCTCCTCGATGGTAAATGTGCATTGGGCCTCGATCTCCATTATTTTCCATACCAGGAAATCAACTAACTTTTATAACCAATTGAACATGGTTTGTGTTTTTTTAAAACTTCTGTTATTGCTATATTAATAAATTATTGCAATGCCTACCATGAAGCATTTCATATAACTTTATTGAAGAAATTATGTTGACATCTTATATAATTTCGACCAAGACTAGACGCAAGGGACCTTAATATCTATAGCCATAACAGATGAGCTGATAGATTCCTTTTCATACTCAAATTAGCACACACATATATAAGGAATGGTAGCCCAATACCATTTAGTAAAGACTATATGAGTATATTCATGACCCCTCTGTTTTTGTTAGGAAAAGAAATACACTTTCTTTTAAAGAAAACTTTATAACTTGTCTATTACAATTTATTTCAATAAATGTAATTACAACAAAGAATTCTAAGTACAAGTATTAGATTCTGGAGAGTAGCGATGAGAGTCTATTCAACACACGACTACTTTGTCCCGTTGATGATCCAACTTCAAGTGCAAGGATAGTGTGATGTTTTCTCCTTCGTAGATATGAACTTCAAAACAAGGTTCACAATATCGGTATCGGAATCGGTTTCGGACTATTCCTATGAGTATTGGTATCGGCGATATCGGTAGTATCGGCGGTATCGTATCGGAGTATCGGACTTTGGTATCGGAAAACAAATAATTATTAATAAATTATTTACATTTAAAAACATATATTTTATACATTTAGGCATAATTTTAAGTATTTCAGCGTTATTTCTTAGTAGTTTTGAAATTATATGAAATAGTAGTCACCCTTACCGATTGGTTTTGCCGAATTGACCGGAACAAAGACCCCCAATGTCGGTATCGGTCAATATTTGGTATCGGTCGGTATCGGATCGGAACATGCCAAACCGTATCGGTATCGGCCGTATCGGATCGGTATCGGCCGATACTTTAAACCATGCTTCAGAAAGTCTACTTGAGAGCAACTTCGGTGTTCTGTTCTCCTTGTTTGCACAAACATCGAGGCTATTTATAGCTGAAACTCCAAAAACGGTCAAATTGTTCAGTTTTTTGCTAAAATGGACTAAAAATGGCAGACCATTCAGTTCTACGCTGAAGTGGACTAAACTGTGAAAATTCAGGATAAATAGTCTATTTCAGCATGGATAGGAAATTCTAGCGGTGCTTGGTCTTCTCTAGCATAACGTCTTCTAGCGTAGAAGACGCTCATGCGTGAAGTGTGGGTTGTCTACCACGTATCCCACTGTCATGATGGCGACTTTAAAACGCAAGGTTGGCAGCCATTGCATTGATGGTAGACGCCCCATCTTTCGTAATATTCTTCGTTTAATGCAGCATCTCTTCAGAATTCGTAACTTCTGCATTGATGCATGCGCACACGGAACCATAAATGTCATTAATTGAGCCATGCTGGAAGACAGCTCCAGCGAAGATATCCTTCAGGCTGGAAGACACCTCTAGCCTGGACACCCTTTACACTGGAAGACAACTCTAGCATGGACACCCTTCACGCTGGAATGCAGCTTCAGCGTTGGTTGACACCTTTCACGCTGGAATGTAGCTTCAGCATAGACACCCTTCACGCTGGACGACATTTCCAGTGGGGAAGTCCTTCACGTTGGAAGGTCGTTCCTGTGGGGAAGCCCTTTATGCTAGAAGACATTTCCAGCATATTCAGCGTTTCGCGCCACCTGTCGGGCGATTTCTCATGAGAGATTTTAAGATCGGGATCGGAACTTGGTCGTTTTTTAGCGCCAACACTCTATATTGTTCTGCTCTAGATAAGCTTATTTTTAAAATTTTTGAGGATATATTATGTCTGATGAAATGTAATGACTTTTGTTTTACCCCACTTCTCCAGGCAATATTTCAGCGATATCCACAGCCTGATAAGGAATACCAATCGTTTTCTCTGATATACAATGACAGGTCCCTAGATTTGGTGGGTATTCTGCCTCATTTTGCTTACTTTTCTATGAAAGTTACTTTCATGTTAGTTGATCCTTTTCTAGTTTCCATTAGAATGTATTTTGGCATTCCTTTCCTGGTAGTATCTGGTGCTCATGACTGTCTCTGTCCCCCTACGTCCTTTTGTTTGTGTGTGAATAACTTTGCAACTTAATCATCTTACACGAATTTCTCCTTACTTGAAATTGATGTAACAGATATGCAAGGACAAGGATGAAGCTGAGGTCTGGTTTGTGGGTCTGAAGGCATTGATTTCACATGGAAACTACCTTAAGAAATTAGAATCAAAACGTGAACGAACATCTGAGATAAATGGTCCAAATTCACAGACCTTTGTTAGTAGTGACATCTTCCGTAAGGTGAGTATACTTTACATACTTTTGAAGAAGAGAAACATCAGCTTCTACTTCTGTATTTTACTTCTCTTTCCTTTTCCAGGATTCAGGAGACACCTTTCACAATCACATTCCATATGATAATCCTCCACATAATGGTTTTGGAAAGGTTTTCTCCGATGTGATATTATTTACCGCACCTAAATTATCTTCTGCCCATTCGGATTCTGTGAGTAATTCTCCAACATCATATTCATCTGGAGGTGCTGGTACTTCGATTGAACGGATCTCTGGATCTGAAGATGTTAGAGCTAGCCTTTCTAGTGCAGTAAGCTCATCAAGCCATGGTTCATGCCGTGATGACTTTGATGGCTTAGGTGATATCTTTGTCTGGGGAGAAGGCATTAGTGATGGAGTCCTTGGTGGTGGTCTTCGTAAGTCTAGTAATCCTCTTCCCACCATGATAGATGCAGCTTTACCAAAAGTGCTGGAAGCAGCAGTTCTACTAGATGTTCAAAATGTTGCTTGTGGTAGTAGGCATGCTGCGTTGGTTACCAACCAGGGAGAGGTCTATAGTTGGGGTGAAGAATCAGAAGGCAGGCTAGGACATGGTGTCGATGCAGATATTTCCCATCCGAAGGTTATTGATGCTCTAAGTGGCATAAAAGTTGAGTTTGTGGCATGTGGAGAGTATCACACGTGTGCTCTGTCATTGTCTGGAGAACTTTACACATGGGGTGATGGAACTCACAACTCTGGTTTACTTGGGCATGGGAGTGAAGTTAGTCATTGGATTCCTAAACTTGTACGTGGTCAATTAGAAGGTCTACATGTGTCGTTTGTATCTTGTGGGCCTTCTCATACGGCTCTTGTAACGTCTACAGGCCAGCTATTTACGTTTGGTGATGGAACATTTGGTGCTTTAGGGCATGGAGACGATGTATGCATAAACACGCCTAGGGAAGTGGAATCTTTGAGAGGGATGCACACTATCAAGGCAGCTTGTGGTGTTTGGCATACTGCTGCAATTGTGCAAATTGTAGTAGAGTCTACTGATTCTGATAGTTCTCTATCAGGCAAACTATTTACTTGGGGAGATGGTGACAAAGGTAGGCTTGGACATGGGGATCTAAAAAGTCGGCTACTTCCTGCTTGTGTAGTTGCTTTGGCTGAGCCCAGCTTTTGTCAGGTGGCCTGTGGCAAAGACATTACAATTGCTCTTACAACTTCTGGACGAGTTTATACAATGGGAAGTTCTGCTTATGGACAACTTGGGAATCATGAAATGGATGGTAAGGTACCAACATGTCTCGAAGGAAAGTTTTGTGATAGTTTTGTTGAAGAAATATCGTGTGGCTCTTGTCATGCTGCAATATTGACCTCTACATCTGAAGTTTACACGTGGGGCAAGGGAGCTAATGGCCAGTTAGGCCATGGAGACTATGATGACCGAATTACACCCACACTTGTTGAGGCTCTTAAAGGAAAGCAAGTTAAGAACATTGTGTGTGGTTCAAATTTTACTGCTGCTATCTGTCTGCATAAATGGGTGTCTAGTGCTGATCTATCCATATGCTCTGGGTGTCGTCTTCCTTTTGGTTTCAGAAGAAAAAGCCATAACTGTTATAACTGTGGTCTCGTCTTTTGCAGTTCATGCAGTAGCAGAAAATCTGAAAAGGCAGCTTTAGCACCAAATGCTAACAAGCCGTATCGTGTATGTGATGAATGTTACAATAAGATTAAGAAAAACATAGGTTCAGGAATGCGTTCACAAATTCCTAAGCATCCAAATGGAAGTCCGATCCAAGCGTCCAATGAACTGGTAGAAAAGGAGACTCTTCCTTCCAGGCTTTGTTCGGCTGATTCCTCTGTACATGATGGCAGGAGTAAACAGAACTTGAAATCTGAAGCGAAACGTCACCGATCGTCTCTATGGGGAAACTCTTACTTTTCAAAACCCGCAAGTAGTCTATACAAGTCTTCAAACAAAATATTTTCTGCATCAAATCCAAGTTCAAGAATATCTTCTCGATCAACTTCCCCGGTGTCAAGTATGCCAAGTCCATCATTTTCGACAGCCACTTTTACCTCTCCAGGATCACCTGACTTGGTTGTTGATTATTCCAAAAGGGCAATTGACAGCCTTAGTAATGAAGTTGCTAGATTGAACTTACAGGTATTGATCTATAAGCACTTGGAGGACATTGACATCAATTAGCCCATCATGATATGTCTGAAAACATTGATCTTTCTTTATAAGCTGGCCTACTAAGTTATAATATGTAACAGCTAGTAAATTTACTTTCCTGATTTGTCAAAGATCGGCTTACTTTTCGCTGTTAAAATCACATGACAGGAAATAAGTGCACATATTATTAATGAAATACCATAAAGGTGTTTATCTTGGAAAATTTTGAAGCTTTCTTCATCAAGGATGTGGACAATGTGGTATATCATTAATTGGCCATTGGTCATGTTCAAATGGCGTTGTTAAAATGAGATACTTCACTTAGTATTTCTCTTGAAGTTATTCCAAGGCCGTGACTGATGGGAGTTGTGATATGATGCCAGTTAATTCATGATGTCTTCAAAATAATATTTTATCCATCGCATATTGAATTTAGACAATGGTAACCAACAGTTACTCTTATCATTTGACAAACGGTCATCTATTATATTAGCAACCCAGATTCCAGAATATTAGTTTGTATCAGGAACATTAAAAAAAAGAACTTGTTATGTAGTAAAGCTGCTCGTCATTGGATTGGCGTACAAAGAATATGTGGATCGACCAAGAGAGAACAAGTTCTGCTCTAATATCCTATTCCATTTTCCTCTTTTAACATATATGAATACCCTATCCGTCTATTTAATATATGAATACAACAATGAACATTATTTTCAACTTTAAAGATATTGGTACCCAAATCCTGATTTTGTAAAACCGTTCAGATGAATCTAGGAATTATATCTGATGCATAATTGTGAGGATTCAAAATATCACACGATTGATCAAAAGAGATTCAACAGCTAAATCGAAGATAGATTTGTAGGGATCCTTTGCTTTATCAAACAGAACAGATAAAGAACCGGATGGAATCACGAAATGTTTTGGACCTTCCTTAGTGTCCTGGCTATTCAGGTAATATGAAAAATCGAATGAATACTCATTCTTCTTCTATATGAAATCAAAGAATACTTGAAAAACGTCCAAGCTGTTGTTTTTATTTTACTTGTTGGAATATTATAAATATTTATTCCTCAACCCTCACTAGTCAGCGCAACTCTAGAGTTTTAGTGCATTGATAGGGTCTTTAACATGGTATCAGAGCAACTAACATGGTATCAGAGAAACTCAGCTTCGAATCCTCTAGCACACACTTTAAGTTGATTTTAATAAAAAGCTATACAGTTGCGTGAATCCAGCTCTCTGGCCAAGATGGACCTTCGACCTGCGGAGGTGTGGGAATAATATAAATAAATACCCTCAACCCTCATCCGAACTCGAGTTTTGGTGCATTTGCAGGGTCTTTAACACTGTCAAATGGTTAGAACTTCAAACAAACTCTTATGTTATGAAAAGCACGCTTAAGCGGCGCTTAAGCACCACTATGAATTTTTGCCCCCCAAAAAGCAATCAACGCTTAGGCGTCGCTTAGTAGCGTCTCGCCTCACCTCGTTTAACGTTATATATATATATATATATATATAAAAAGATGGCGGCTACAGGAAACCCTAGCTCTGCTAGGGCATCGACCATTCGTGTCGTGGAGGCTGCCAACCGCCCCCCGGACCGGGGGAAAGGCAAGGGGGTGGCCGGGGCGGCCGGGGGCGACCGGCCAGGGGCGGTCGGCGGCGGCGGGTCGCCGGCGAACGGCGCAGCAGCTGCTGGCCACGTCCGCGGGTGCGCGGGAGGACAGCAGGCGGACCGGGGAGGTCCGGCGACCCTCCCCGGGGGCCGGGCGGCGGCCGGCGACCCCTCCCAGGCGGGGGGGGGGGGGGTGGCCGGGGCGGGCTGCGGGCGGGGATTCGCCTCCCGGGCAAGGTTTCGGCTGGGTGTTCGACGGCGGTGGCACCCGAGGGGTCCTCGATGGTGTTCACCGCCCAAAGAACATCGTCGGGATTGGAGGATGAGGAGGGAGCTTGGACTACGGTCCAGAATCGGAGGGTTAGACGCGGAGGAGGGCAAAGATCGCAGATCCCTGAGGCTAGGAGAGGCATAACTTATACGCAGGGATCAGACAGGAGGGCGGGGATAGCCAGGAGAGCGGGTCCATCGGGGGGACAGGCACACTCGGGGGATCGGGAGGGCCAAGCCAGGATTGCGTGGCGGCCTCGTGCGAAAGGGGTGACGGGGACGGCTGTCCCAGTTATCGGAGGGAGAGTTACTGCTGCGAGCACGAGTGCCAGGCCACCTCAGACGACCCCACCTCGGAGTTCGGGCCCGCGGCCTGTATCCTGGGCGGATGCATGCAAGGTGGGGGTCGCCAAGACGCCGGCATCGATGGAGTACGTTGCTCCTATGGCGATTGGGGGCGAGCTCTGCGCTGACTTCCCAGCCGACGAAGTGGCGAAGGTGACGGCATTCTGGGAGAACACGTTAGTGCTATACGTGTTGGGGAGCAAGCCCTTCTACGGGCAGATCAGAGGATATGCGGACAGAGTCTGGCGGCCGAAGGGGAGCATGGAGTTCTTCTCCAAGGAGAACGGCTTCTACTTCGTTAAATTTGGGTTGGCGGAAGATGTGACTCGGATACTCCAGGGAGGGCCATGGACATTTGACGGCCGCCTCATCATTCTGAAGCAATGGACCCCCGACTTGCGGTGCGAGAAGGAGGTGCTTAATGCTGTGCCAGTGTGGGTTCGGTTCCCTGAGTTCCCGGTACGCTTCTGGAGTGTCCTACTTCTTATGAGACTTGCCAGCCTCATTGGCAAGCCGATTAAGGCAGATGATGCCACCACTTTCCGATCCAGACTGATGTATGCACGGGTGTTTGTGGAGATTGATGCCCGATTGGACCTGCCTGAGCAGTTGAAGTATAGGACACCTTCTGGCCAGTTTGCTATGCAGAGGGTGGAGTATGAATGGGTTCCCCCCAGATGTCCGGCATGTGCCTGCTTCGGGCACCTCCCGAGTGCGTGTAGACGTGGGGGAGCTTCTGAGGTGGTGCCGGAGGAGGCTGTGCAGGTGGCAGGTGGTGCAGATGACTCCCCCGCTGTGGACCAGGTGGGCGTGATGGAGGATGATATGGAGGCAGACTCTTCCCCCATCTCGGGGGAAGGTGAGGGGTCCCCGACGGAGGATCTTGCTGGAGCGTTGGTGGAGTATGTGGGGACGAGGACCATGACCACCAGGAGTATGGGGCAGGAGGACAGGCGACAGGGAGATAAAGACGCGCTTGCTCTTCAGGTGTACAGTCGGAAGCGCCAGGCTACGGAGGCACATGGTGAGGACAGCGGACAGGGTGGGACAGAGAGAGTGTGGCAGGTCAACCCTAAATGGGTGGCAGTACTAGCACAGCCTCCCCCACAGGGGGACCCACACGAGGCCACGGCCCCCCTACTTTTACAGGGAGATAGAGATGAGGGTACTAGAGATATGGAGGTTGCACTCTCCCCGGGTGCCCCTTCCGAGGATGTTCAGGGGACCCCACCCGTGGTTTAGATGTCGGCCCTTGCCTGGAATGTCCGGAGGGGGTGTTCTCTGGGGAGATGGCGGGAGATTAGTGAAGTGCTGAGGAAGGAACAGTGTGAAATCTCGATATTACTTGAGACTAAGATCAGGGGGGCGAAAACTCTGTCCCGTAGAACCTCTACGGACTGGGTACAGCTCCACAACCTTGGTCTCTGTGATATGGCGAGGATCTGGGTTAGATGGAATGGAGCTAGTTGGGAGGGTGAGGAGGTTTTCATGTCTGACCAGCTGGTGGCTATCTCCTTCACCAACAAGGGGGGGTTCCACTTCTTACTGGGTGCCGTCTACGGGCACAATGACAGGAGGCGTCGTGAGACCTTGTGGCAGGACATCATCAGGCTGAGTTCTTTAGCGAGGCATCGACATCTCCCTCTTCTTATTATGGGAGACTTCAATGCTACGCTATACCGGGGAGAGAAGCTGGGGGGGGAGGCCGGTGCCGGACCAGATTCTTTCAGACTTTCAGTCTTGCCTTCTCCAGTCAGGGCTCAGGGACCTGGAGAGGATAGGACACATATGGACTTGGCACAACAAGGCGGAGGTGAGCAGGGTGGCATGCCAGCTGGATCGGGCTTTGGGGAATAGTGATTGGTTCCGCCTATTCCCCTCTTCTGTGGCTGAGGGGCTCCCTGCGGGGACCAGTGACCACTCGCCGATCCTGGTGCGCTTCGTGGAGAGTCCCAGATGGAGAGCCCGTCCTTTCCGGTATGACAACAGTTGGTTCCTATCGGCTGGCTATGAGGAGACGGTGGCGGGAGGACTTGGCCAGGAGGCGGTCGGCACTGCCCAGTTTTGTATGGTCCACAGGCTGAAAAACGCCAAACGCGCCATCCGAGACTGGGTGAGGGCTCTTCCCCGGACCTCCCTTCAGGAGAAGGAGGCGGAGTTGAGAGACCTGCAGGCAGAGCTTCAGGGCGACATGATGAGTGGGGAGATGGCGGCTAGAGAGAAGAGTTTGGCTGCAGAGGTCAACACCTTGAGGCTTCAGCAGGAGATTAGTGCGGCCCAACGGGCCAAATGCTCCTGGCTCAAGGATGGGGACCGTTGCACCAAATTCTTCTACGATGTCATCCGGGCGCGTCAGCACCGGAACCGTATCCAGAGACTGATTGGCAGGGACGGGCGCCTTGTGACTGACCAGGTTGCTATCCAGGAGGAGGCTGTCCAGTTCTACTCTGAGCTATATCATCAGACAGACTATCCCTCGGTTTTCCCGCAGCTGATTACGAAGACGTTGATTACGGAGTACGGCAATAGTCTTCTTATGGCCCCTATCCGGATGGCGGAGGTGGAGACGATTGTGATGCAGGCTGATGCTTCCAAGGCTCCTGGGCCGGATGGGTTCTCCAGTGGTTTCTACAAACGCCATTGGAATACCCTCAAGGCCCCGGTCCTTGAGGCTGTTCAGGAGTTCTTTGATACGGGCAAGCTCCTGAAGGAGCTGAACCACACCTTCCTGACACTTGTGCCCAAGAAGGAGGGGGCGACATCTCTTGCTGACTTTCGACCGATTGCTTGCTGTAATTATTTGTATAAAATAATTACTCATCTTATGTGCAGGAGGATGGAGGATGCTATGCAGGGTCTGGTGTCTCGGAATCAGGCGGCCTTCATTAAGGGGCGGTCTATTGCGGAGCATAGCCTGCTGGCTCATGAGCTGATTCGGGAGTTCCACAAGCCTGGAGGGGCGAAGGCATGTGTGAAGCTCGACCTGAGGAAAGCATATGACACTGTCAACAGGGACTTCCTCTGTCATTTGATGGCTGCGATGGGCTTCTCCGAGACTTGGGTGGATAGAGTCAGAGAGTGCATCACCTCTCCTACTTTCTCGGTTCTCATCCAGGGTATCCCTTACGGGTTCTTTGGTAGCAGCAGGGGGCTTCGGCAGGGGGACCCGCTCTCCCCCTACCTATTCACCCTTGTGATGGAGTATTTCACATGTTTGATGGACATCGCGGTGCATCGGGAGAGGATTGTACCGATATACAGCAGGGTCTCCCCGGTGGTCTCTCATCTCATCTATGCTGATGATCTTTTGGTCCTGTTGAGGCCTTCCATGCGTGGGATGAGGGAGCTTGCGGCAGTGATGGAGGAGTTCGGACAGCTATCGGGCCTTCGGTTAAACAGGGACAAAAGCAAAGTCTACTTCAGCAACTCTTGCACTTTGAAGGAGGAGCGGGCCTTGGAGCTTGGGGTGGAAATGGGGGACCTCCCGGTGAAATATCTGGGGGTGCCCCTTTCCGTCAACTACGCGAAGGACCGTGACTATCAGAGTCTGGTGGATTTTGCACAGAGGAGGGTTGAGGGCTGGCAGGCGGCTGGCCTTTCGTTTGGAGGGCGTATTGAGCTGGTACGCTCAGTCATTTCTGCTATTGCTCTGTTCTGGCTCCAATCGATTATGGTGCCTCTGGCTACTATCAGAAAGATTGAGAGCATTTGTGCCAAGTTCATTTGGCATGGGGGGATACACGCCATCTCCTGGGAGCAGCTCTGTCGGCCTAGGAAAGAGGGAGGTGTGGGTCTGCGATCACTTGTTTCTGTCAGGGAGGCGGCGGGGATCAAGCTGGCATGGAGGTTCCTTCAGGGTGATTCTCTATGGTCGGCCTGGATGACTAGTCGGTATCTCCGGGGCAGAAACTTCTGGGTATGTGAAATTGACAACAACTTCTCTGTGTCTTTCAAGCATATCCTGAGGACTCGTCCTGTTCTTCGGACGGCTTTGCGGAGGAGGATGAGGGAGGGAGGGGAGACGGATCTATGGCTCGATCCGTGGATCTCAGGTCAGTCTCTCCTGGAGATTCTGGGGCCCCAGAGGGACGGCGTGGCATACAGAGGTCTGACGTGTAGGCACATCATACGTGGTGGGATCTGGAGGCCTGAGGAGTATCGATTCACTGCTGCGTTAGTTGAGGAGATCAGACAGGTGCAGATCACTCCTACGGCACTGTCTGATGTCTGGATGTGGGCCCCTCCCGGCCGCTCGGAGGGTGCTGGGGAGTTCAGATTTAGCAGCTGCTACGACCTTGTCCGCCCCCACTTCGATGATATTGAGGAGTACGACTTTGTCTGGGGGAAGGGGCTCGCCAGGAAGATGCAATTGTCTGCATACAAACTGGTGATGGGCCGGTTGCTTACTCGGGACAGATTGCTTCGGTTCGGGGTTTCTGTTCCTGAGCCTGGGTGTGTTTTGTGTGAGACAGAGCCTGAATCTATTGGGCACCTGTTCTTTCAGTGCCATGTGGCATGGAGCATCTGGGCAGAGCAGTGCCGGAGACACTTGGGAGGGGTTGGCAGGGAGCGGGACTTCAGAGAAATCCTTAAGTGGATTGGTGATTGCAGGGGCAAGGAGCAGAGCTGGGCTAGGCATGCTAGATTGAGACTTGCTGCGTCAGTTTGGCATGTCTGGAGGGAGAGGAACCGGCGCATTTATGAGGGACTATCCACCCCAGTGGTGGGCATACTTCATAACATTGAGTCGGATGTACTAGTAATGTCCCCCTGAGTTGGGCTTGTATCACTATGTTGTAACCTTATTGAGATGATGGAATAAAATTTACCCTTTTTCCAAAAAAAAAAATATATATATATATATATATATATATATACACATATATATATAGATCCCCCCCCCCCTGAACCGAAGCTTTTGTTATTAACATAGTTGGATAGTTGGAGAACTTTAAGTAGGAACTTTAGAGACTTAGCTTTTATATATATATATATATATATATATATATATATATATATATATATATATATATTGGAATAAGGGTAAATTTTATTCCTCGCACACAGCGGTAAAGGTATTACAGTACACTAAAATCACAACTTCTCATGTCCCATTTTTAATGTTATGGGGCCATTACTGGTACATCGAATCCTTATGTTATGTAGAATTCCAATAGTAGGGGTAGTCAGGCCTTCGAAAATACGTCTGTTCCGCTCCTTCCAGATGTGCCAAACTGAAGCTGCGAGACGGACTCTGGCTCTTCTGTCCCACCCCGGATCCCTGTCTCTGTGATCTCGAATCTAGCTAAGAATGCTCCTGATGTCTCTATCCATACCAACTCCCCCTCTCAACTGCACGCACTGCTCAGCCCAAATGTGCCAGGACGTCGGGCATTCAAAGAAGAGATGTCCCATAGATTCGTCCACCCCATTACATAGCACACACTTGGCATCTGGATCTGCATCCCAAACCTGAGAAGTCTGTCTCTCGTCATCAATCTGCCCCGCAGAAGTCTGTAGGAACAGTTATATTTTTCGGGCAATCTCCTTACCCCAAATGAAGTCCACCTCCTCAGCCCGGTCGTGGTGAGTCCGTACCATGTCATAGCAGCTACGAAAGTAGAATAGTCCTGACCCTCCACCCGAACCTGGGCCGGCCCAGCTCCAGGAGTCCTCATGCTGGCTATCGTCAATAGTAATCTGGCGTATTTCCTCGGCTAGCGGAGCTGTATAAGGATATCCTTCTGGCCTCCATATCCCATCTCTGATGATCCAGCTGCATGTGAGCCCCCTGCCCGCCTCTCTGTCTAGCTGTCCTCCCAAAATCTCTAGCAGGGATCTGGAATCCAACCAAGGATTAAGCCAGAGATCAGTGGTCTTTCCATCTTTCATGTTCCTGCAGATAGCGGTCCGAAGAACTGGCCTACACCTCAGAATGGCCTTAAAAGTGACCAAGAAATTATTGTCTATCATGCAGGCCTAGAAGTTTGTCCGCCTTAGATATCTGTTCGCCATCCACTCTGCCCAAAGCGACTCCCCTTGATGAATCTCCAGGTCATCTTCACACCAGCTGCCTTCCTAACCGCACGTAGAGGCCGCAACCCCACTCCACCTTCCTCCCGAGGACGACATAGCTGGTCCCAAGCGATCGCATGAATCCCTCCCCTCCAAATGAAGTCAGCACAGATGGACTCCACTTTCCGAATAGTGGTCGTCGGGATCTGGATAGACTGAAGCCAGAACATCGTGATGCCAGCAATAACCGATCTCACCAACTCAATCCGTCCGCCAAATGATAGACCGCAGCCTGCCAGCCTTCCACTCTCCTCTGAGCAAAATCTACCAAGCTGTGACAATCCTGCTCTGTGGCGTAGTTGACCGTCAGTGGGACCCCCAAGTATTTCACTGGAAGCTCGCATTTCTCCACTCCCAGAGCGAAAGCTCTCTCCTCCTTTAGCGTGCACCGGAAACTGAAGTAGACTCTGCTCTTCTCCCTATTTAACTGCAGTCCAGATAACCTCCCGAACTTCTCCATAATGTCTGAGAGCGCACTCATGCCCCGCATGGATGGCTGGAGTAGCACTAATAAGTCGTTAGCATAAATCAGATGTGATACTACCGGTCTCACCAACCTGAAAAGGGGGACGATCCTCTTGCTATGCATCGTCGTGTCAATCATGCATGTGAAATATTTCATAACCAAGGTAAACAAGTACGGTGAGAGATGGTCACCCTGCCTCAACCCCCTGTTGCTCCTGAAGTAGCCATGTGGAGTGCCCTGGATGAGGACTAAGAAAGTAGGGGAGCAAATGCACTCCCTCACCCTTGCAACCCACCTCTCGTCGAATCCCATGGCGAGCATCAAGTGACATAGGAAGTCCCGGTTGACCGTGTCATAGGCTTTCCGCAGGTCTAGCTTCACAAGAGCCTTCATCCCCCCAGGTTTGCTGAACTCTCGCACCATCTCATGTGCAAGTAGACTGTGCTCTGCTATCGATCGGCCCTTGATGAAAGCTGCCTGATTCTGGGACACCAATTCCTGCATAATCTCCTCCATGCGCCTGCACATAAGATGAGTAATGATCTTATATAGAAAGTTGCAGCAAGCAATGGGTCTAAAGTCTGCTAGAGAGGTCGCGTCCTCCTTTTTAGGAACCAGCGTCAAGAAAGTGTGGTTCATCTCCTTCAGAAGCCTGCCCTCCGCGAAGAACTCCTGAACCGTCTCCAGAATAGGGAACGTAAGCACACCCCAGTGTTGCTTAAAGAACCCTGAAGAGAAGCCATCAGGCCCAGGTGCTTTGTTTGGATTTGCCTTTATCACAATGTCTTCCACCTCCTCCAATCTCACAGGGGCCAATAGCAAGGCTATTTCCATGGTGCGTCACCAGCCTCTTCGTAACAAGGGTTGGGAACGTACTAGTGTAATCCGTCTGCTGGTATAAGTCAGAATAAAATCTGATAGCCTCCTCCTGAATCTCCACCGGGTCCCCTACCAGACGTCCCTCGCCATTCAGAAGCCTGAGAATGCTGTTCCGGTGCTGACGGGTGCAGATCACATCATAGAAGAATTTGGTGCATCGGTCTCCATCTTTGAGCCAGGTACATTTTGCCCTCTGTGCCGCACTAATCTCCTCTTGCAGTCTCATAATGCTGACCTCCTCAATCAGGGTCTTCTCCCTAGCCGCCAACTCCCCACTCAGAATGTCATCTTGTAGAGCCACCTGAATGGCCCGAAGCTTGACTTCCTTTTCCGCCAGGGAAGACCGCGGTCGCATCTTCACCCAACCCTTAAGCGCTCTCTTGATCTGTTTGAGTTTATGTACCATGCGGAACTGAGCCGTGCCTTCCCGAAAGTGCTGCATCTTCCCCGTAACCACCTCCTCATATCCAGCTGACAGGTACCAGCTATTGTTGTACCGAAACGGTCTCGACCGCATAGTAGGTCTCTCACAGAGGCCAACCCGGATAGGAGAGTGGTCGCTAGTCCCAGCCGCAAGTCCTTCCGCTACCGAATTTGGGAAGCATCGGAGCCATTCACTATTGCCCAAGGCCCGATCCAACTGACATGCAATCCGATTATGTGTTGCCTTGTAATGCCAGGTCTAGATATGGCCCGCTCTCTCCAGCCCCTCATCCCAGACATAAGCAGACATCTCTGTAAGTCATATAAGATCGAATCCGGAACAGGACGACCTCCCACCTTCTCTTGGCGAAGCAGCATAGCATTGAAGTCCCCCATGATAAGCAGAGGAAGATGCATGTGGTCCGCCATATGACCCATGTGCACTATGTCCTCCCACAAGGACTCGCGGAGTCTCCGATCATTGTGCCCGTATACGGCACCCAGGATGAAGCGAAACCCACCTTTGTTCTCAAAAGAAATGCCAATAAGTTGTTCCGACTTTTTGATCTGCACCCTCTCCCAACTATCTCGGTTCCACCTAACCCAGATCCTTGCCATATCACAAAGATCTAAGTTGTGGATGTGGTCCCAGTTTGCCGGAGTCCGACACGACAGTATCGCGGCCCCTCTGATCTTCGTCTCCAGCAAAATAGCTATGTCACACGCCTCTCTCCTCAGAACTCCTCCAATCTCTCTCCAGCGTCCAATGGAACACCCCCCTAATGTTCCAGGCTAGGACCGACATTAATTAATAAATGAGGAGTCCCCCTGAAACTCGTCTGGATCGACACTCGAGGGAAGTGTCTTATCCGTCTGATCAATGTCTGCGTCCACCATAGAGGAAGGAGCAAGGTGTGCCTGAATCCTGCTAATGGTAAGGGCCCAATCAGGATTGGCCTCAGTCTGGTCGTCCAGATCTCCCGCCAGGGGGATATCCTCCCGCGTGGCCGGAGCATGTCTTTATCTGCTGCTGTATACCATGATTGCCGGTGGAGCTTCCATCCCCTTCTGACTGCTGCCAGTCGCGCTCATACCCCTGGTCACCATGTTCCTCTGTGGCCTGAAAGTGACCAACGCGTCCTGCATACTCTCCTGTCTCTGCGTGGATCCTGTCTCCAGCCTCCTGTCGACCTCCATCACTGTGTCCTTCTCCATATGTCTGCCTGTCACCGTCTCCCCAGGTAAGTGGCTGGGAGCCGCCTCCGTCCCGGATACCTCCGTCTGAGCCATCGGTGGCCTAACGGCCTCCTTCCCCTTATACTTGCAAGCACTAGTAGCGTGCCCAAAGCACTCACAGTAGGAGCACATGGGGGGAACCCAGTCATACTCCACCGACTGTGTCAGAATCTCCCCGGACGGTACCTGATATTCCAACATATTCGGCAATTCCGAGCCTGCCTTGATCCCCACAAAGACCCTGGCATACATCAGTCTGGTGCGGAAAGCAGTAGCCTCATCTGCCTTGATCGGTTTTTTCACTAGGCTGGCGAGTCTCATGAGGAGCGGGATGCTCCAATACTTCACTGGGAACTCTGGGAATCGGATCCATATGGGAATAGCATTCAGCACCTCCTCACATCTCAGCTCCGGCGTCCACTCCTTCAATATGATGAGCCTCCCATCAAATGACCAGGGCCCTCCCTGCAAAATCCTGGTCACATCCTCCGCTAGCCCGAATTTAACATAGTAAAACTCATTCTCCCGGGAGAAGAATTCCATGCTGCCTTTAGGTCTCCAAACTCTCTCCGCATATCCTTGGATTTGGCAATAGAACGACTTGTTACCTAACACATACAGCACCAATGTGTTCTTCCAGAAGTCTGTAACCTCCGCTATTTTCTCTACGAAAAAGTATGTCCGGAGCCCTCCTCCGACCGTCATCGGTGTAACAAATTCCATCGACAACGGGTTCTTCGTCTCCACTGGCGTGCATACCTCCTTCTAGGACAGAGGCCTCTGCTCCTCTGTGTGAGTCCTGGTTGGAGGGCTCGCAGGTCCCTGGCCTTGTCTACCGACATCAACAGCAATACCCTTTGCCTTCTCTGCCGCCGTCGCCTTTGGCCGCCATTCCGACACTATGAGCACCGTACCTCCCCCCGGTGACGGGGATCCACTGTGCCTATCGATGGGCGATTCCCATAATTCCCAGGTCCCGCCCGACCCAAGACTTGAGTCTGGGCCCCTCGTCGCCCTCCTGCCCGTCGTCTCACCACCGTCTGCCAGCATGTATCTCCAGTCCTGTCTACCCCTGGCTCAGATCCCGAACCGAACTCGAAAACCTGGGCCGTAGACCCCGACCCTCCCCCGCCTTGGGGGATCCCACCTCCCGCACTTGACCCCCCCTCCTGGAGAGGTCCCACCACCACCTGCGCCCGTCCCCCCCCCCCCCCCCCCCCGCCTGGGGGGCACCCAACACTTGTGCCCGGCCCTCCCCCGCCTGGGGGGTCCCACCCGCGCCCGACCCCGACCCGCTTGGGGGGCCCTCCTCCCGCGCCCGACCCCCCCCCTCCCCCGCCTGGGAGGGTCCCACCAGTCCCGCCCGACCCCCCCCCCCCCGCCTGGAGGGGTCCCATTGCCGCCGCCGTCGCCGGTCAGGAGGGGCCACCCCCCCTTCCCTCCGGTCCGCCTCACTCCCCCGATACCGGCAAGACAGGCCAGGGCCCTGTTAACCCCCCGATCAGGCCGCTCACTGCAGAACAGAGGCCTCGGTCATGGAAAGAGGTCTGCATGCCAGTGACTGAGAAAAGCCCGATGTCGATGGAGTTTGTCCCACCGATGTCGGTTGGAGGAGGACTTCGAGCGTATTTTTCAGCTGAAGAAATAGCGGTTGTTTCCGAATTCTGGAAGAACACTCTGGTGTTATATGTGTTAGGAAACAAGCCGTTCTATGGCCAAATTCGGGGATATGCGGAGAGGGTCTGGAGACCCAAAGGGAGCATGGAATTCTTCTCTCGGGAGAACGGGTTCTATTATGTCAAATTTGGTTTAGCGGAGGATGTGGCCAGGATCCTGCAGGGGGGCCTTGGTCGTTTGACGGGAGACTCATTATTCTGAAGGAGTGGACGCCGGAGTTGAGGTGTGAGAAGGAGGTGCTGAACGCTATCCCCATCTGGGTCCGATTTCCTGAGTTTCCAGTGAAGTATTGGAGTATCCCGCTTCTCATGCGACTTGCCAGTCTTGTGGGGAAGCCGATCAAAGCAGACGAGGCCACTACTTTTCGTACCAGACTGATGTATGTCAGGGTCTTCGTGGAGATCAAGGCGGGCTGTGTGCTACCGAGTACGCTTGAGTATCAGGTACCGTCTGGGGAGGTGCTGACACAGGCAGTGGAGTATGACTGGGTTCCCCCTATGTGTTCTCACTGTGAGTGCTTTGGGCATCCTACCAGCGCGTGCAAATACAAGGGGAAGGAGACTGCCAGGCCACAGACGACTCAGACGGAGGTACCTAGGAAGGAGACGACCTCTAGTCACCTACCGGGGGAGACGGAGCCAGTCAGAAATCGGAAGGAGGACACAAGGATGGAGGTTGACAGGAGGTTGGAGTCAGGTTCACCGCAGGGAGAGGAGAGCACGCAGGGTGCACTGGTCCCGTTCATACCACAGAGGACCATCGTGACCAGGGGTATGAGCGCGGCTGGTGGTAGTCAGATGGTGACGGAGGCCCCCCCGACGATCATGGTGTACAGCAGCAGGAAAAGGCATGCTCCGACCACACGGGAGGATATCCCTCAGGCGAGGGATATGGATGACCAGACTGAAGACAATCCTGACTGGGCCCTTACACTCAGCAGGATACAGGCCCACCTTGCTCCTTCTTCTATGGTAGATGCTATCATTGATCAGGCGGATGAGACACTTCCCTCGAGTGTCGATCCAGACGAGTGCCAGAGGGACCCATCCTCTCTTTATTAGATGTCGGTCCTAGCATAGAACATTAGGGGAGTGTTCCATAGGACGATGGAGGGAGATTGGAGGGGTTCTGAGACGAGAGGCGTGTGACATTGCCATCCTACTGGAGATGAAGATTAGAGGGGCCGCTATGCTCTCGCGTAGGACTCCGGCAAACTGGGATCACATTCACAACTTAGATCTTTGTGGTATGGCAAGGATCTGGGTTAGGTGGAACAAAGGAAGTTGGGAAGGGGTGCAGATCCACAAATCAGAACAACTCATCGGTGTTACTTTTGTGAACAAAGGTGGGTTCCGATTCATCCTGGGGGCTGTCTATGGGCACAATGACAGGAGACTTCGGGAGGCTTTGTGGGAGGACATTGTGCATCTGGGTCTCATGGCGGACAATCTGTCTGTCCCTCTGCTCATCATGGGGGACTTCAATGCTATGCTGCTTCGCCACGAGAAGGTGGGAGGTCGTCCTGTTCCGGATTCGATCTTATATGACTTCCAGAGGTGTCTGCTACTGTCAGGGATGCGGGAGCTGGAGCGAGCCGGACATATCTGGACCTGGCACAACAAGGCTACTCATAACCGGATTGCTTGCTAGTTGGATCGAGCCTTGGGCAATAGTGAGTGGTTCAGGTGCTTTCCGAACTCGGTGGCGGAAGGTCTGGCGGCGGGTACTAGCGACCATTCTCCTATCCGGGTTGGCTTCGGTGAGAGACCTACTCTGAGGGCGAGGCCATTCCGGTATAACAATAACTGGTATCTGTCGGCTGGATATGAGGAGGTGGTTACGAGAGAGATGCAGCACTTCCGGGAGGGCACGGCTCAGTTTCGCATGGTGCACAAACTAAAGCAGCTCAAGCAGGCTATCAGGGGGTGGGTGAAGACGATTCCGCGGACTTCTCTGGCAGATAAGGAAGCTGAGCTTCGGGACACCCAGGTGGCCCTCCAAGCTGACATTTTGAACGGGGAGCTGGCGGCCAAGGAGAAGCTCCTGATTGAGGAGGTTAGCACCATGCGCCAGCAGGAGGAGATTAGTGCGGCACAGAGGGCTAAATGTACCTGGCTTAAAGATGGAGACCGCTGCACCAGATTCTTCTACGATGTGATCCGCGCCCGTCAGCACCGGAACAGCATTCCAAGACTTCTGAATGCTAAGGGACGGCTTGTTGGGGACCCGGTGGAGATTCAGGAGGAGGCCGTCAGATTCTACACGGCTCTTTATCAGCAGACAGACTACTCCAGCACGTTCCCTGCGCTTGTCACGAAGAGACTGGTGTCCCGACATGGGAACAGTTTGCTTCTGGCACCTGTGAGGATGGAGGAGGTGGAGGATATTGTTATGAAGGCCAATCCCAACAAAGCTCCCGGACCTGATGGCTTCTCTTCTGGGTTCTTTAAGCAACACTGGGGTGTGCTTAAGACCCATGTCCTGACGGCGGTTCAGGAGTTCTTTGTGGAGGACAGGCTTCTGAAGGAGATGAACCACACTTTTTTGACGCTGGTTCCTAAAAAGGAGGGAGCGACTTCTCTTGCGGACTTCCGGCCCATTGCTTGCTGTAATTTTCTTTACAAGATTATCACTCATCTTATGTGCAGGCGTATGGAGGGGATTATGCAGGGATTGGTGTCCCAGAAAGCAGCGTTCATCAAGGGCCGGTCGATAGCGGAGCACAGCCTGCTAGCTCATGAGATGGTGAGGGAGTTCAGCAAACCTGGGGGGATGAAGGCTTGTGTGAAACTTGATCTCCGGAAAGCTTATGATACGGTCAACAGGGACTTCCTGTGTCACTTGATGCTTGCCATGGGGTTCGACGAGAGGTGGGTTGCGAGGGTGAGGGAGTGCATTTGCTCCCCTACTTTCTCAGTCCTCATCCAGGGCACGCCGCATGGCTACTTCAGTAGCAATAGGGGGTTGAGGCAGGGTGACCCCCTCTCCCCGTATCTATTTACCTTGGTGATGGAGTACTTTACCTGCATGATGGATACGGCTGTGCATAGCAAGAGGATAGTCCCCCTTTTCCGATTGGTGAGTCCGGTTGTATCCCACTTGATCTATGCTGACGACTTATTGGTGCTTCTCCAGCCTTCCATGCGGGGAATGAGAGCGCTCTCTGACATTATGGAGGAGTTCGGACGGCTATCTGGGCTCCAGTTAAACAGGGAGAAGAGCAGAGTCTACTTTAGCTCCCGGTGTACACAGTAGGAGGAGAGAGCCTTCGCCTTAGGTGTGGACAGAGGCGAGCTCCCAGTGAAATACCTGGGGGTTCCGCTGACGGCCAACTATGCCAGAGAGCAGGATTGTCACAGCTTGGTGGACTTTGCTCAGAGGAGGGTGGAAGGCTGGCAAGCTGCGGGTTTATCTTTTGGCGGCAGGATCGAGTTGGTGCGTTCGGTTATTGCAGGCATCACGATGTTCTTGTTCCAGTCTATCCAGGTTCCCACGGCTATTATTCGTAAAGTGGAGGCCATCTGTGCTGATTTCATCTGGAGGGAAGGGATGCACGCGATATACTGGGACCAGTTATGTCGGCCTCGGGAGGAAGGAGGAGTAGGGTTGAGGCCTCTCCGTTCGGTCAGGAAGGCAGCTTGTGTGAAGATGGCCTGGAGATTCGTAAAGGGGGGGTCGCTCTGGGCAGAATGGATGGCGAACAGATACCTGTGGAGGACCAACTTCTGGGCTTGCAGGATAGACAACAATTTCTCGGTCACGTTTAAGGCCATCCTTAGGTGTAGACCGGTGCTTCAGACCGCTATTTGCAGGCAGATGAAGGATGGGACGTCTACCGACCTCTGGCTGGATCCTTGGTTGGGTTCCAGATCCTTGCTCGATCTTCTGGGAGGGCAGCTGGACAGAGAAGCGGGCAGGGGGCTCACTTGTAGTCGGATCATTAGAGATGGAGTTTGGTGGCCAGAGAGTTATACTTATACCGCTCAGCTAGCCGAGGAGATTCGTCTTATTACTATCGACGCTAGCCAGGCAGAGGATACATGGTGCTGGGCCGGCCCAGGTACGGGGGGCAGGTCAGGGCTATTCTGCTTTCGGAGTTGCTACGATTTGGTTCGGACCCACCACGATCTGGCGGAGGAGGTGGACTTCATTTGGGGCAAGGACGTTGCACGGAAAATGCAACTATGTGCATATCGTCTTCTCCGGGGTAGACTGATGACGAGAGCCAGACTCCTCCGGTTTGGGATGCAGATCCCGGATGCCAAATGTGTGCTATGTAATGAGGACGATGAATCTATGGGGCATCTTTTCTTTGTTTGTCCGATGACCTGGCACATTTGGACTGAGCAGTGTGCACAGCTGAGAGGAGGAGTTGGGGTGGATCGAGACATCCGGAGCATTCTCAGCTGGATCCGAGATCACAGAGGCCGGGATCCGGGGTGGGCTAGAAGAGCCAGAGTTCGTCTTGCTGCGTCTGTTTGGCACATCTGGAAGGAGCGGAACAGACGTATCTTTGAGGGCTTGACTACCCCCCTATTAGAATTCTACATAATATAGAATTCGATGTATCTGTAATGGCCCCATAATATTAGTATTTGGGGCATGGAGAGTTGTGATGTTGTACTTTAATACCTTTTCCGCTATATGCGAGGAATAAATTCATCCTTATTCCAAAAAAAATATATATATATATACACACACACACCCCGATCCGAAGCTTTTGTTATTTACATAGTTGGATAGTTGGAAAACTTTAAGTAGGAACTTTAGAGACTTAGCTTTTATTTTTATGGCATTTTGATGAGTATGTAGTTGTATGCATTGTGTGGCTTGTAGTTTGCATTTTGATTCTAGTATTTATATTGTTACTTTGCTTGATTGATAATTGGTATTGTTATTCATGCATATACTGGTAGGATTGTATGAAAAATTATTGAAATTATGTGTATATATAGTATTTTAATGTAGGATCAAAAATACAAAAGTGAGGCGCTAAATAAGTGCCGCTAAAGCACCCTTAAGCGAGGCGACAACCTCGTCGCCTCACCTCGCCTCACGCTTAATACAACATAGGAACTACTTTAGAATGACACTTCAGTAAGTTTCAGTATATACTATATACAAGTGAATGGAATGCATAAGTCAGTTCACCAACATATTATGTAATAAGACATTCTTTTCTTTTTCTTCTTTATGCCAAAAGGAAATGAAACAAAAGCTCACCTCATTTATCTCTCCTTCTTCATAATCATATCAATAACATTGTCCATACCAATATCTTCTACTAATTTGGATCTGTATCCATGTATTTCAAATGTGTATATTAAGAGCACATCACTCAAACAATATTTTATTTGCATTACTATGCACATGTTCTTACAACAGATAATTATGAGTATGGCAAACCTATTTTCGTGTTCTATCCATTGCATTTACGACCTTAGTTATCACCTTATATGAGAAAGGGAACACCTCTATGGAAATATTGTGAGGACTATTCTCTTGATTCTATTTGGAATCTTTTCTGGCGTGTATAAGCTTTCAGCAAAGTGCCACATAAATACCTGGAATGCCAGATCTAGATTTTACCTTGCCATCCGGAAAGAGTCTTTTCCTTTAGCATTATGCCACTTAAAGAATTTATTTGGAATCTAAATTCAGAAACAAAAGCTCTCAATCACCATGCACTGGGAACAGTCATGCTTCGTATAGCCACTCTCTCTCACAATAGCTGTCTTTTTTTTTTTTTTAACTATATGAGGTTCTCTAAGCAAGATTTGTTCTGGAGTTCTTTTCTGCAGGTAAAGAATCTTACACAGAAATCACAACTTCTAGAAGCTGAGATGGAGAAATCATCAAGGCAATTAAGGGAAGCAACAGCAGTTGCGGGGGAAGAAACCACAAAGTGCAAAGCGGCAAAAGAAGTAATCAAGTCACTTACTGCACAGGTAGTTCTTTGTTTCCTTTTCTAATGTTTCGGTGTGTGTATATATATATATATATATATATATATATATATATATATATGAGTGCTCTAGAACCAACCGGCTGGTTTTGTATTATGAAACCATATATATATATATATATATATATATATATATATATATATATATATATATATATATATATATATTGCTTTGGGTTTCTTGGGTTGCTTTTCATATTGTATCCTCACAAGGTAATTGCGTATTTTCTATCATAACATTGTGGTTGTGTAATTTTCACATTTATTTCTTGCTCAACTACATGTTATGCATAATCAATTATTGGATGCTCCAAGGAATTTCTTCCTCAAAAAGCTTCATCTCTGTCACTTTCTCATGAATAAAGTGACTATCTTGCTATGCGTGGTCCTCTTATGGAAGACTGGATTATCAGCAATATTAATGGCATCCTTGTTGTCATAGTAAAGAAAGGATGACGGGTGGTGTGCTGGTAGCAGGCGGTTGGCGAGGAGAGTGACATGAGGTGGTTAGGGTGCTGGAGGCAGGCAGGTGGCAGGAGGTGAGTGGGGTTGCTGGCGGCAGGCATGTGGCAGGAGATGGGTGGGAAGGGAGGCTGGCAGGAGGCGAGGAGGAGATAGGGGAGAGAGGAGAGAGGGGAGGGAGGAATTTAGGGTTAGGGTTTGGCAGCTGGAGGGGGGTAGGGGGAATTAAGGGTTATGGGTTTTCTCTCTAATTTTTCATGCTATGATACCATGAAAAGTAGAGAGTTTATTTTATTGACTTGAATGATACATGAGAACCCACAATACATATATAGGAGGTCTTGACCACCTCACTTGGTCTAGGGAACCAGAGACTAAAGGTAGTCATAATAGAATAACTAACTGACGGATTTCAAAATATGTTGGAAATAATTCTCAAAACAATACTTCTAAAGTAGCCAAAAAAAATCCATTTATTGTTTGGTGCAGTCCTGATTGGATTCTGGTAGGGCAGCTCTTAGATTGATTCAATTGTGCGATGTATCCATGGACCGCATCAACTCACACCTAGCTCCAGATTGTAACTCTTTGAGGCCAATATATAGAGCTGGTAGACAACTTTCTCCTCCTACAAGAAAGGCTGTTACAATCCTTAACGTCCTCCTGGATCAATAGCAATTGTTTCTGGAGAGCTTCGGTGACTTCTTCTTTTTCTTTTCTGGAGAGCTTAGATGACTTATACTGCGGGATAGACGGGAAATCATTTGTATTTAGAGAGCATCCATCAATTAATATATATCCAAATACTTTTGCAAGTTTGCAAGATATATGCAATCTGAATGCATCATATGATGTAATTTCATAGGGCCCTACTGTAAGTTTTATTTCCTAAGATGTCATTTGAAGGTTCATCTGTCATTACCAGTCATTCACAGTCCGGTAATTTTGGTTTCTAATTGGAAATAGGTTGTTTAGAGAACTAAGGCATGTATGGATATTAGGATATCAAGTTTGACACTTATGTGAATAAAAGATCCTTCCCACCATATTTGTGCATTTCATGTATGGACCAGCGGTATACCATGGACATTGTTGCATACAGTGAAAATAGTGTGGGCATGAGGTGTAAGCCTGTCCCTTTTGTTTCATCTAACTTTTGTTGCTGATTAGCACTTTGGGCATATCCCGTATTTTCTCAGTCATTATTATTTGGTATTTTGCAGTTGAAGGATATGGCACAAAAAGTACCAGAAGGATATGTAATTGATGTTAACGGGACACTTACAGAAGAATGGGTTGAACAGGATGAACCAGGAGTATATGTTTCTGTTTCATCCAATCCTGGGGGTGAGATATATCTTAAGAGAGTACGATTCAGGTATGGGCGGTCTTTGGATCCTTAGTTACATTAAGATTAATTGATACGTCTACTAAATTAAGATAATTGCATGAGACAACAATGACAACTGGGGACAGTTACAAACTTTATTTTATTTTATTTTATTTTATTTTAGTACTTCCACATCTCCATGCTTAATATTCATTTGCTAAGTCTTGTACATTGTACAGATCATGCTAAATTACATAACAGCATGTTGTTAACTATGACAGCAGCAAGATACTGTTTTATCCTAACCTTTATGGTCAAATACTTAATGTAACTCCTTTTGAGGAAGAACGGTTGATGGACCCTTCCCATGTCTCGTTAACCAAACTGATGTAATGAACGATGAGGTTGCATAGAAGTAGCGGGAGCGCAAGATGGAGATAAACCGATGGGTGGTGAGTGTGAAGAGATTTGCAGCGCACCACCAGGGCCAGTGATTTCCACCCATGGACACTGTGTACACTAAGGAACCAACGGTGCCACTGCAAGGAGTGGTAACACCTCCATGAAACTTCTCCAGTGGCAATTGTCACTACTCATGAAATTGTCTTCAGGTTCTAGTCGAATTTCCTTGGTTTAGAGTCAAATTTTGTTGGTTTCAATGGCTTTTTGGTAGTTTTCTTTGTTTTGTGGGTTTATTTCCGATTCTTTTTGGTTTCTTTCCTATTTTAAGTCAATTTTAGGTCCTTATGTCAAACATGTTTGTTGCACCCATGGTTTACTTTTATGGTTTAGGGTTTGGTTTACCTATAAATCAGCTTATGATATGGGCTTGAAATCATCTTCTTTATCATAAAATTTGGATATCTTCTCTACCAAATTAGTGGCTCAAACATCCGTTGACTCAGATTTTCTTTTTTTTCTCGTGGGCTCGAGCTATTATCTTCCAAATGACTTTGGACAACATCAACTTTATCATACTATGTGCTACATTACAAACATTACAAAACTTACTTTTATATGATTTACATTTAAAGACCCTACATCTGTATTTTACTACTTTCAGAACCCCAGGATAATATATGGACAAAAGCTCCCTCGCATTTCTGCAACTAAACAAAGTTAGGGTAAAATTGACATTTTCATCATTTTAAGGTCGAATACATCGATACTTCACATAAAAAATGTCTTAAAATTGTTAATCACCATGCTAACTGCTGATTATTCGACATTTTGGTGATCGTGCATGTTTCTGTAGTAGGAAATGCCTATTAGTTGAGTAATCTTGATAATATCATTTTTCTTAGGGGTTGGACCTAGGAAGCTTCCTTGGAATGCCTTTTCCTAAGGACCCTTCAATTATTTCTCCCTTTAGTTGGCAAACTCTAACTAGGAATATCATGTACTGTGATTGGAGTTTTCATCATTCTTTGGTAGGTTTATATTTATGATGACAATTTATACTTAATGTATGAGTTATAAAGTTGATTTGAAACTAGTGTTTTCAATACTAAGGTCTTAAAATAACAAGATGAATGTGTAAAAGTATTAAAATAACAAAAATTTCTTGATTGTGGCATTAATTCATTGATACAATGCTTGACATTAGGTATTTCATATTTTTCACATTATTATACAAAAACAATTAAACTCAATGTTCAAGATAAGGTATTAATTTTGAAGTCTATAACTATTTCAGTTCCTAGGATAGTGAATTAGTGAGATATACTCAAAATTTCAATAAAAGATAGCACCCAAATTTGCATTGGGAATTTCTTCCTTTACGTCTTTCGAGATTTGCTGCCATCATGTGTTTAGAACAAGGTTCCTAGTATCGGTATCGGATCGTTTTCAGACCCTTCCTATGAGTATTAGTATCGACGCTTTTGATAGTTTGGACACTTTCGACTCGAACTCTCGGGTTTTTCGTTTATGAAAGCCAAAATGAAAAAAAAAAAAGTATTTTTAAACAGTTGAGAAAATACTTGATACATTTAGACAATTTATATATATATATATATATTTCTTGTTTATCGTTAGTTTTAAATGGAATAATATTCAACACTATTGAACAATAAATACTATTGTTTATTTCTTGAGCGCTCTTTTGGATAGAGTATGACCACAATATATACTTTAGAATGAATTAATATTAAGATGGAGGAATGTTTTGAATTTATAGATATATATAACTTTGACAAATTGTAATAATATGTCGACACATTTTTTCCTTCCTACTTCTCTCTTTTCTTTAAAGTTCTTTTGTTGAATTAACCAAAAAAAAGAGTCGCAATGTTGATATTATTCAGTATTGGACGTTATTCGTCGTTGCTCGTCGTTATTCACAGTTATTAATTTAAAAAAATACATTCGTGTTGCTCGTCATTATTCATTCAACGTTGATGATACCATTTAGTACTAGTTGGACTATGTATCGGTCGAAGGTTGACCTATTTGGTCATAACTGTAGCCGAACCAAAGTAAATCGGTTGTGAAACAATGGCAGCCAAATCAAACCAACCAACTGGACGGTTCGGTTTTAAAACCGACTGGCTCGGCTCGGCTCGGCTGGTCGGTTTTGTATTTGAACACAACATATATTAATTCGGCTGGAAAGATCATGAGAAGAGAGAGAGAGAGAGAGAGAGAGAGAGAGGGGGGGGAAAGGGACTCGAGTTTAATATCTACCAAGTATTTCCAAGCATTTGTCAAAATGATTCGACGTTAGAAAATAAAGGAAGTTACAAACAAATTTCATAGGAACAGTTCTATCTATAATATGTTATTATTAATAATTTTTTCAGATTAATTTTTCTCTCTTTCTAAAATACATGTTTGAATTAAAGCTAAAATCGAACCTCTTGACATCAGAAAAAGACAATTTTAATGGGTTTGAAGCCTTTCCCTCTGAAGTTTCCATTGTTGCCAAAAATTAAAGCAAACAAAAAGAAGAGTGGATTAAATAAAGGGCTAAGTAATAATGAACTTAAACAACAAGAATAACATGGATATGCTACTGACCTTCAAGTTCGTGAGGAGTTTCGTTAGCACTACCTATAGAAATTTCCATGGAGTCGGCGACATTCTTCGGTTTCCATGGACTCGGCCCCTAGTAGAAGGTAGACATGGTCACTCGGCAAAGAGGGAGAGAGTCAAGAGGAGAGAAAGAAGAGGGAGAGGGAAAAAAATCGAAAGATTAGGGTTAGCCGCACCCCCCCCCCCTCTCCCTTCTTAATAGTTACTTATTAGACCATCGTGGTTTGGTTTAGTGTCATTGGTTTTTGAAATGATCAAATAATTGATCGAACCAAACCGCTCGGTTATTAACAAAATCCACCCGAACCCATCCGATCAGTCCATCGGTGCGGTTAAAAACCGATTGGTTTGTGCCGGGTCGGTTTGGTCGGATCGGCCCAAATTTGCACAGTCCTAACTCCTAATTAGACAAAGAGTTGATTGTGTAATTGATATTGTCGTTATTCACGCTGAATTTGTAGCCTATGATTGCTCATCATTATTCGTCCTTGCTCACTTCTTTGTGCCGCTGGTTGTCAATGGGCTACAAATGTGGCATCTCCCAGAGAGCAACCATGGGAAAGAGGAATGGAGTGGAGGCGCCATCCGATAAAGAGACAAACAAAAAGAGGGAAAATAGATTGTGAGAGAGAGATTAGGCCTGTTGGTTTGGGTTAACAGGTCCATATTCGAACCTGACCCAATAACCCGACCCTAAATGATATGATGTGCAAATTTTAGTGATGTTGTGCAAATTTCAGTGATTAGGCCTGTTGTTTATAAATGATATGATGTGCAAATTTTAGTGAAGAGATGACTTTTCATACTGCTGAATTGATGATTAGGCTTGACCCCAGAAATTTGAAGGTGGTGTTGGGGGGGGGGGGGGGGGGGGGGGGTGGTTAGGCAACCAATTGATTAGGTGAATGTTTTTATGAGTGTCTTCGTACTTCGTCAGAGTTTTCATGTCCATGGCTATTGTAATCCAATTGGGTACAAAATCCTAGAAGAAAAGGTGGGAAGCCTTCTCATTTATTTTTCTTCTACTTTCCTACCTTTTTCCAATCAAACTCTCTTTCTTATCTTTTTTAGTTGGCGAACACTGCTCCTGCCCCTCCCCTTGAACCCGACGGTTATACTCTTCCCTCTTCGTTTTCTGACATCGGCAAGCCTCTATTCCAGGCCTAATCCTTCATCCTTCAATTGGCACACGTGTGAAACCCTTAAATCTTTTCCTATATTTGGCAACAGCCACTATTAGTTCCTGCACGGTCCATTTGCCAGTCATCCGAAACCACAGAAGAGCCCTTACTCTGGACATTGTCTATTTCCTTCAAATTCTAATTCTGTGTTCTGCTGTGCCTCTTTAACTTTCTGAGCAAGTTTATCCCTTTCTTTGTGGTTTAATCTGCCTCCTACCTTATGCCTGCACTTTCAGCAACTGAACTCGATTGTCAAAACACTGTCGAGTTCCTTGGTGAGGCTTTTAAAGAGATCTAGTCAGAAGATGAGTCAGCTCACTTGTGGAACTACGGAAATCAAGACCACAATTCACACCTAATTGTTGAAGAATCCTCTCAAACTACAAAGAAAGGCTTGTAGTGTTCATAATGCACACCTAATTTTTGAAGAATCCTCAGGTTACAAAATCTTTGTTACTGTAACATAGATGACTTCAGCATTGCAGGTCAAGAACAACCAAAAACCCTTACTCACAAGAACACTTGCATATCACCTACAACCTGATCCATTTTCATCAAAACTTACCTCACTCCTTAATATCAACGCCCATGATGATTAGGAGAGAATTGATTGCAATATTTGCTCCCTTCCTCCACTACTATTTGAGAACGAGGATAGCATAATTGATTTATGCTCTGCTGTTCTATGGTGTCCCTTCCTCCACTACTATTTGAGAACAAGGATAGCATAACTGATTTCTGCTATGTTGTTCTATGGTGTTTTGATATTCAGGTTCGTCTAGTGCCTCAGCTGTACTGTTTTGAGATCTGTTGGTTCTATTTCTGATACTCAGGATTATGAAGAGACTGGGACTTCGTCTTTTATTATACATTGCCAACCTTGTCGAGCAGGAGCGGAATCTGTTGGTATATTTGGTATTGGTATATTAGAATAAGAATATTAGAATATCTTGTTGGTATATTTGGTATGTCAGAATATGCCACAGGATATTCCACAGAGAGTTTAATGTAATGAGGAGAATTGTAAGGCTATATATACCCATGAGATTATCATAACAAAATATTCAACATGGTATCAAAGCCACCAAAACCCTAGCCGCCGCCACCTTTTCCAAACCCTAACCCAGTCGTCATCGCCATCACCATCCGCACCACCACAGTCACCGCTGCCACCAGCCGCTGAACACCGACCTCGCCGCCACCAGCCGCTGCACGGCCGCACGCCGACCACCTCGCGTGCGAGCCGGCCGCTGCTCCGCGGGCACCTCCGCCACACGTGCGCGGCTGTTGCTGCTGCTGCTGCTCGCGACGGCCGCTGCTCGGAGACACCCGTCCGACGACGCCTACTCACCTGTCAGTCGGTCCACCGCTCCCACCACCGCAAAGCCGCGATTTCCGAAGTCTCCCGCGGGGTCGTTCCGGACGTTGAAGGCCTAGATCCGATAGGAGAGATGATCGGATCTAGGAGAGGACGAGCGTGAATCGTGGAACGGGTGTATGGTGATCGGAGAAGAGGAGGATCGATGGAGGAGATCATCAAGAAGCTGGACCCTGCGGAGGTTGCAACGTTGATGAAACTGTCGGCTGGTGAGAGCACGACACGAACATCGACGAAGTTGGAGCTTTCCTCCATCGATCTAAAGCTTGATGGACCAGCTACCTACCTGAGTTAGTCACGACGGGTAAGGAGAACCCTCGCAGGAAAGAATCTGGAGGGTTTCCTGTCAGGAGAGACGATAGAGCCGGACGAGGGCTCGGCAGGACGCGACGAGTGGAAGTCCACTCATATAGTAATCTATATTTGGCTTCTCAATTCTTTAGTCTAGTCGATCGCCGCCACAGTGGATGGCATCGAGATGGTAATGGACATGTGGAAGTAATTGAGGAGGACCTACGATGGTGTAGGAAAAAACTTACGAGTTTTTCTAATCAAGGGAGAGATCGACGACATGTACAGAAAGAGAAGACGGTACAGGAGTATACCACAGAGTTGGAGCGTCTGTGGTTGGATTACGATCACTCCTCAGATCAGACGAGCTGCGGGGACCCGAAGTGTAAGGAGAGACATGTATGTCTGCAGGAGAGGACGATGAAGTTTCTTAAAGGGCTGGTTGCAGTATTTGCTTTCCTCTCCTGCTGTAGGTAAGTATCTTCCCCTGAGCTGTGGGCCTAACACCTCTCATCTCCTCCCCCTGTTCCTCTTCACCTTCCTGCTCCTCCTCAACCGCGCCTCCATATCATACTCCTAAATCGGTCACCAGGCTTTCATCAATCTCCCCCTTGCCTCGTACTCGCAGTATCAGGTGAGTTGTTTGAGGTTCACTCCTGACGGTAGAATGGCTCATGCTCCCTGAAGTGAACATCCGTGCTCACAAACTTCCTTCTCTACTGGACTCCAGCACACATACCCTTTTTGAGTCGTCGAGTAGCCCACGAAGATGCACTTGAGTCCTCTAGGATCAAGTTTCCCAACTGACGGTCTGTTGTCTTTCACAAAGCACACGCAACCAAACACCTTTAGTGGGAGTATCTCACTATTTTTTTTCTTGCAATATTTAACATGGAGACTTCCATCCCACTACCTTTGAGGGCATCCTATTGATTAGTTGAGTTGATGTCACCACTGCATGCCCCCACAGACTTTGTGGGACATTCATATCGATCATCATGCTTTTTGTCACCTCCAGAAGGTGTCTTTTCTTTCTTTCTGCTACTTCGTTTTGTGCTGATGTATATGCCCATGTGGTCTGATACTGTATTTCTTGGTCTGACAACTATTCCGTAAGTACTATGTTGGTATACTCTGTCCCATTGTCAAACCTCAGTACCTTCACCACTGTCCTATACTGAGTCTGGACATGTTTATGAAAGTTCCGAAAACTTGTAGATACATCATTCTTATTCTTCATCAAATACCGCCAAGTGACACGAGAAGAACAATCAATGAAGGAAACAAAATACTTGTAACCATTCATAGTAGTAATGGCACATGGCCCCCAAACATCAGAATGTATTACATCAAAAACAGACGAGCTCCTATGACCCATACTAGCATATGAGCTCCTAGTAAGTTTGCATAAATCACATGCATCACATACTAGTTTCGCCTTATTTGTTTTCTCATAAATAGCTGGATACAATTTACTTAAACTAGAAAAAGAGGAGTGTCCCAACCTCTTATGGTAGAGTATTAATGTATCCTCGGCACTCATCTTCAGTCCTCCCATTCCTGACTTCTCTGCCATAGACATCAATGCTGAATCTAGCCCTTCTCGATCCAGGTACCACAGTCCCTCATGCCAAGTGCCAGTCCCAAGTTTTCATCCCGTCTCTTTCTCATGGAAGATCACCTTAGGAATATCAAAAGAGACAATACATTTTAGTTGGGGATTATAGAACTGATGGATAAAAGACTGACTGGAAAAGATGGAGCATGCAAAATATTGGATAATTTTATTGAACCTGTACAATTTACAGTACTCTTACCGACCACTGGCTGGAAAGTACCATCAGCTGTTTGAATGTTGTCTGCCGATGCTAGGTGAGTGTAGGAGGAGAACTCACTAGCATTCCCCATCACAAGTCGAGATGCTCCCGAGTCGATAATCCAGTCTGACGATTTAAGGGAAGACAGATGCAAGAGCGAGTGAGTCGTCAGTACCTTCTGATGGATGGACATACATGACGGCGTTCCCTCCAGCGAAAAATGAGGTGGACGCCTCCTCGATTTCGCTCCTCCTGTCTCCATCGTTTGACGCTCTCTGCTTCCTCCTGAGTGCCTCCAGCATGCCCATCAGTGCCTGATCCTCCTCAGTAAAGGTACCACCAGCTCCCTCATCCCCTTCTGCTACCAGCAGGTTCGCTCGATAACCTCCTTGACCACCCCGTCGACCTCCATGACCACGACTACGTCCTCCAAAATATCCATATCCACCGAACTGTCCATGTCCACCACCTGGATCTCCCTCCTTAGGTGGTTTGGTACAAGTATACCGATGATATTTCATCTCTCCGCAGTTGTAGCACTGCCGGTTGTGCTGCCAAGGCTCTCTATTAGGCCCTGTGTCGCTCGAACTGGTAGCCATCAGTGTTGACTTTACTTCATGAGGGCCACTGTCCCTGTCTGCCGCTTGATGCGAGTCTTCTCCTGGATCATGGCCAAGATAGCCTCCTCAAGGGTGGGGATCTTCGGTTGGACTAGAAGTAGTGCTGTCCTCTGAGCAAATACTGCAACCAGTCCTTTAAAGAACTTCATCGTCCTCTCTTGCAGACATACCTGTCTCTCCTTACACTTCTGGTCCCCGAGCTCGTCCGATCTGAGGAGTGATCGTAATCCAACCACAGACGCTCCAACTCTGTGGCATACTCCTGCACCGTCTTCTCTTCCTGTACGGTGTCGTCGATCTCTCCCTTGATCTGAAAAACTCGCAAGTTATTTCCTACACCATCGTAGGTTCTTCTCAACCGCACCTCCATGCCATACTCTTAAATCGGTCACCAGGTTTTCACCAATTGGACCTTCTTACAGAGAGCTTGAAACTCTGATCTTTATCAATAGGATGTCTTCGAAGGTACTGGGATGGAAGTCTCCATGTAAAATATTACAAGAAAATAATAGTGGGATACTCCCACTGAAGGTGTTTGGTTGCGTGTGTTTTGTGAAGGACAACAGACCGTCAGTTGGAAACTTGATCCTACAACAGTCAAGTGCATCTTCGTGGGTTAGTCGGCGACTCAGAAGGAGTATGTGTGCTGGAGCCTAGCAGAGAAAAAGAAGTTTGTGAGCATAGATGTTCACTTCAGGGAGCATGAGCCATACTATTGTTAGGAGGGAACCTCAAACAACTCACCTGATACTACGAGTATGAGACAAGAGGGGGAGATTGGTGAAAGCCTGGTGACCGATTTAGCAGTATGGTATGGAGGCACGGTTGAGGAGGAGCAGGAAGGTGAAGAGGAACAGGGGAGGAGATGAGAGGTGTTAAGGCACACGGCTCAAGGGGAGATACTTACCTACAGCAGGAGAGAAAAGCAAACTGCAGGGACCAGTACCTACATCGCCAGTGCCAAGTCCCTTATCTGCGTCTCTCTCGACTCCTGAGACACCACCACCAGAGTCTCCTTCAGGTGATATCATTCTTCCTATTCCTTCCATACCATTTTCAGTACGGAGGACCACTCGCAGTAATACGGAAAATCCTCCTATTAGATATGGTTGGAACCTTGTTCAGTTTGTTTCATATGATCATATCTCCTCTTCTCATGAAGCATTCATTGCGTCTTTGGATAGTATTATTGTACCTAACAATTGGCAGGTTGCCAAGAACGGTCCAAAGTGGAAAGAGACGATGCATGAGGAGTTGGGGGCTCTTGAGAAGAACCACACTTGGGAGCTGGTACAACTGCCAGAAGGAAAGAAAGCAGTCGGATGCAAGTGGGTCTTTACTGTGAAGTCGAACCCAGATGGACAGGTTGAGCGCTACAAAGCTCGATTTGTGGCAAAATGATACAGTCAGACATACGACATTGACTATGACGAGATCTTTGCACCAGTGGCGAAGATGAGCACTGTCAGGACCCTGATTTCTCTGGCAGCAAATGGTGGATGGAAGCTACACCAACATGATGTGAAGAATGTGTTTCTTCATGAAGATCTAGTTGAGGAGGTGTACATGGAGATACCACCAGGATTCGGCACCAATCAGACAGTGGACAAGGTCTGTAGGTTAAAGAAGTCCCTCTATGGACTGAAGCAGTCTCCTCGAGGGTGGTTTGATAGATTCAGGAGGCCGATGATAGGAATGGGATATCGGCAGATCAATGCTGATCATACTGTGTTTTTCTGTCGGAGTGGAGGCCATATCACCATGCTTGCGGTGTATGTAGACGATATGATTATCACAAGAGATGATGAGCAGGAGATCGCCCGACTCAAGGGGAAGCTTGGCAATGATGGACCTTGTCCTTCTTCGGTACTTTCTTGGGATTGAGATTGCTCGAGAAGTAGATGAGATTGTTCTTTCTCAGAGGAAGTATGTACTGGACCTTTTTACAGAGACATGGATGTTGGGATGCAAACCTGCAGCGACGTCGATAGATCAGAGGTTCAAGCTGGCTGCTGAGGCTAGGGAAACGGTTGACCGGAATATATACCAGAGACTGGTGGGTAAGTTGATATATTTGAGCCACACCCATCCTATTATCTGCTTTGCAGTAAGTGTGGTGAGCCGCTACATGCATGACCCACGGAAGGGTCATATTGACGCAGTGTATCAGATTCTGAGATACTTGAAGGGTGCCTCCGGAAAGGGACTGATATTCAGGAAGAATAATCACGTGAGCATTGAGGGCTATTGTGATTCTGACTAGGCTAGCTGTGCTGATGACAGGAGATCTACCTCAGGATACTGTATATTTGTAGGAGACAACTTGGTCTCTTGGAGGAGTAAGTAGTCAGGGGTGGCCATATCGACAGCTGAAGCGGAGTACAGTGCTATGGTCTTGGGAGTTGCAGAGCTGTTATGGTTGAAGAATATGCTGGTGGAGCTGAAGCTGGATCAAGGAGCCAAGATGAAGCTGTGGTGTGACAACCAGTCAGCTATTAGTATCGCCAATAATCCAATACAACATGACAAAACCAAATACATTGAGATCGATATGTTCTTCATCAAGGAGAAGTTGGATAGTGGACTACTGGAGCTAGGTCACGTTCCAACAAAGCATCAGGTAGCAGACGGACTGGCCAAGGGACGTAGCTCTGTGAGCATGATTAGAGGATGTGACAGGATGGGCTTAGTGAATATCTTTCGCCCATCTTGAGGGGGAGTGTTGGTATATTTGGTATTGGTATATTAGAATAAGAATATTGGAATATCCTGTTGGTATATTTGGTATGTCAGAATATACCACAGGATATTCCACAGAGGGTTTAATGTAATGAGAATTGTAAGACTATATATAGCCATGAGATTATCAATAAAATCATAACAAAATATTCAATAGAATCCTTCCAAGCTAGGAAGAAAATTAGCAGTGACTCGCATTCATTACAATTCCGATGAAATTAGATGGTGATTTAGAGTATTACATCCTAATGAAATTGTCTAGTAAGTTATAATTTGGTTTAGAGTTGAGTTTGGGTAAGTCAAGTTGGAGTCAACTTTAGTTAGTTTTTAATTACTGTTGAGAAGTTGGCTCAACTTTATGCACTTCATTAAAGTTGTGGAGACTACAATTTACAGGTAAGGGTGCCCTCTGTTTTTCCAATGTGGGACTAAGGGCAAGAGGAAAACTAGAAAGACTCTTAGGTCATACAATAAACAAAACTATCTTCTATAATTACCTTCTTATATGGGTTTCTTTGAGGTTGCTAGCGTTACATGTGTATGGATTACGCCATGGTAACCTAGAATGCGGAATATGATGGAATGAGAAATGAAAAGCGAACGTAATACACCACTCGGTATGGAAAGGTGGCTGTAGGCTTAGGTGGAACAAAATGTTCTACTATGGGCACTTTTCCTTGATGACAGTGGGGGTAGGCCTCTTGATTGTGCAAACCAGGTGGATAGTGTACTTTTCCTCCATTAATGGTGTTGAATCTTGTTCCTTCTCTAATAAAAAAGTCATCAACCTCTCTCTTATCTACCTTCCAAAGGTATAGCATAACCAGCGGATTTATTCCCTTCAGATTGTGTCCTTGTAGTACAGAGTCTAACAAGTTTTTCTAACTTACGGAACAAAGCTATTTAGCACGTGTGCGACTAGGAGTATTTTGATTTGCTTGGGTTTGGAATTTTGGTACACTACGTTTAGCACTCTGGAACTAATGATTCGAAACAAAATGCATGGAATGCAATAACTGTGTTTGAATGATTTATGGTAACTCTGGGTTATTCTCCATGTTTCTTTATGAGTGTTATTCTCTATGTTTCTTTGTGTTGCTCAATCTGTTGTTGCTCGAAACAGTGGAAGCAAAGCTGAGAAGCCTTGCCCTCTACTTTTAATATTTTCCATCTTTCCCTCCATCAAAGCCCGTCCCATCCGCTTTGCTGGCTTACCCCGCTCCTTGAACCCAGTAGTCACCTAAACCTCCTATTAAACCTGACAGCAAGTTGCACTCCTTTTTTTTTTTCCCCCAAATTCGGAAAGCCTTTGTCCTAGCTCTAAGCCTATTTCACCAATCACCATACCCATGAACTTCTCAAATATTCACTTATATATGGTGGCAGCTGCTACTAAATCCTGCACAGTTTAGCTGCAGGAGCCACCAAATTATCTTCCAAAATCCTGAAGCAGACTCTTCAATTGCAAACTATGAACCCTACTCGAATTCTCTTCTGCACCTCCTGATTACTGATGTAGAAACCATAATTGCACCATATTGGCAAATTTAGAGGTTGGACTCAGTTGTGCGGTTGTCCATTGTCATTGTTTTCTCTGCCTCTTGAGACACATGCAACAAGAATAAGTTAGTCGAGACACCTTATTAAGATCCCCACCTCCTATCTATGCACATAATTGAAAACTTAAAAAGGAAGCATTTTTCTACGACTCATGCATGAATGTTTATGTGCATGCCTATTGAAGTGTTGGATAACATCGTTGCTTCATACTTACTCTACCTGCCTACAAAAGATGCATAACACCATCTGCTGATTTTTTTTTTTTCCCTGATTGATATGCAGTCGGAAACAATTCACCGAGGCACAGGCAGAGAAATGGTGGGCTGAGAACAAACCAAGGCTCCAGAAGAAGTATAGTTTCTTTGCTACAAAAGGAACCACGAATAACTTCTCATCTTTGTCTGATAGGAAAGATAACATGATCGACTAACACTACTAAAATACACCTTTGCCCCAACCACCGTTGAATGTAAATTCTTTTCTTTCCTTTTGGTACATCGCTGCTTCTCACTTCATAAAGATGAGGCTAAGAGGAGCAGCAGCAGAATCAGCGAAAAAAAAAAATAGAAGATACATATACATAGGGTGTGGATCTTCTATATTGATTTGAAGTGAGTCAAATATGTCGTCTCTAACAAGCCTGCTTAAAGTTCTGCCAACATTTTTTCCCCTCTTTTTATCTTCTTTTTCAATTGTATCATATATATATACCATGTAAAGAAATGGAAAAGGTAAAGATAGAGAAAATAGTATTTCGCTATTTAGAGAAAATAGTGTTTCATTCGGAAGAAATGAATTGTTTCTCCTCATATTTGATTTGATATAAATGTTAAAGACTCGAGAGAGCTTTTGGTTCCATACAGATGCTTCTATCTTTCCCTCTTGAATATAGTTTTATAATTCAGAACGATCAGCTGACATATAGTAATCTTGATATCTCATTTATTAGTTTAGTTTAACCAAAGGAAAACGAAGCTTTCGCAAGAAAGAAAAATACTGGTATAAATGGAGATTAGACTTGTAATACTGTGGTATTTAGAAGTTGAAAAAATTATTCGAAGAACTCAAATGTGTTCAAGTACAACAGTTTGGCTTCTTCAGGATCGTCACATCTTATATCTGCAATAGACAAAAAGTTACTGCAGAAAATGACGGGCTCCAGTCAGGGCTCAAGGAAAACATTGTGATATGATGGATGCAACTGAGGAAGCAGAAATGCAGGACATGCACATATTGTTGAGATTTCAGCCTCTTCCAGGTGTAGCCTCTGTATCCACAAGAGATGACATTCGAAATCAGATCATATCTGGATCCATACCTAGGCTAGGATGAGTCAAATCATAATTTGGTACCAGTGTTGAGGTGCATCCAACCCAATTTGCTCAAATCCGTGCCCAAATCGTATCAAGCACAGGCATAGGACTAGCGTACTCAATACAATGAGGAAAACTCCTTTTTATGCTATAAAGAGTCTCGATTGTTATTGTAACAACTATGACGTCCCTAAACCAAGTATATAACCCTATTCCACATGGTGAGATACCAATTGATACCAATTGGTAAATCAAGTTGGAATACAGTTTCTTCATATTGCTTCAGAATCTTGAAAGGACCACATGTGGTAATATTAATAATAGGATATAAAGAAGCAGGCTAAGCAATCACTTATGTGGATAATGAGAAGAAATGGCCTAAGTACAACATACAACTTGCCAACGATTTCATAGTGTAGGTCACAGTTTCCAAAATTAAGCTTTCCTTGTGTCCTATTAACTTTAGGCTAAATTACAACTTGATACCTTCAACTATTCGAGGTTTTCAACTTAATACCCTAAAGTTTGATAGGTACTAACTTAATACCCTCTCTCCACGAATATTTTCAACTTGATACCCTCTGCCACACTAACCGTTAGTTCCACTGTTAAAAAATAAATAAATTCTTAACTACCCTTCCCGCACCCCCCTTGTCCGCCCCACCCCCACCCCCCTTCTTTATCCCAGCCACACACCCCCTCCCCCACCGCGTGCCACCCCCCTCCCCACCGTACGTCGGCCACCCCACTACCCCATCGCGCCAACCCCCCCCCCCCCCCCCCCCCCCCTTTACCCGTCGCACGCAGCCCCCTCCTACGCGCGCAGCCCGCCCCCCGCCCGCACGCACCCTGCCTGCGGTGGCTGCTGCTCACGGCTGTGCAGCCCCCCCTCCGGCTGCTGGTGCCAGAGAAAGAGGGGGGAGCTGTCGGAGAGAGAGAGAGAGAGGGGGAGGGGGTTGGGAAGGATATTTTTGTCATTTGCTAACTCCGTTACCTCGTTTGGAGAGAGAGTATTAAGTTGATACCTATCAAAGTTTAGGGTATCAACTTGAAAAACTCAAATAGTTGAAGGTATCAAGTTGTAATTTAGCCTTAACTTTATAATCCGCATAAATAATTGTTGGTGTTTTGCCTTGGAGACTAGAAAGATAGTCGCACATTGCTCACACCAAGTGGTGAGTATCTCTATATAAAGCTTTGCTTGTGTTGAGATGTTCACATAAGGTATGGAGAGGCACATGGGTGCCACGTGGGGTGTCTTTCTGGTAGGAAGAAGGCTAACTCCACAAAGAAAGCATTTATGCTTTTTGTCATGCTCATGGGATTATTCTCTTTGGAGCTAAGCCCTGAAGGGGCTTCGCGATTCGGACTTGGGCTCAAGGGCACAAATGGGCACTTTGTTGGGGAGCATCTTCAGTTAAGTCTTTTCATGATTCGCTCCTATCTTTTCGCAGTCAGTGTACGACCAGGATTAGAATTAAAAGTTTTTGTCCAACTCTATAAATACTCTCTTCGAATCTTCTTTGACGACTTACTAAGAAATTAAGAGACGGAGAGAGTTGAGAGATCGCTGCCATTGGAGTCCAAGGAGTCCTGCGAATTCAGTCAAGAGGTGATAAGTGAGCGTTCTAGAAGATCCTTCATTCGAACTTGCTGGTTCCTGGGAGCAGATCGCAGTAGGGCGAATCTTGCTTTGAGCAACGGTGATCTTTATCACCCCAGCAGAGTCGTATCTTCATCTTCCTCCTTCTTCCGAGAAAAAGCTACAGGATCTTTAGAGAAGCAAATTATTTTGCTCTGAATTTTCTGAAGTTCCTCATATACAGAGTGTGTGAGCAAATTCGTTAGCAGAATCACTCTGTTTACATATGTTCTTCCATCTAAGATCTATTTCAGAAATAACAATCTCAAAGCAAGATTTAGATCCGATGGAGAACAACCGTGCAAACCTTCTCGACACAAGTTTTAACAAACTTGAGAAGTATGATGGGGAGCATTACAACATCTGGAAGAGAAATGTCAGCCTTAATCTTCAACTCGTGAGCATCGACTACGTGTTGACAGATCCTGAGCCTTCAATTCCAGAAGGTAAAAATGCTCGGAGGGTCGTTGAGGCCACTGCTTTACAGTCTAAGTGGAGGAGAGATAACAACCTATGCAAGTTGCTTATCTTAAATTCAATAGAGGACTCGTTGGCAGAGTCATACAGTAAGACGGTTAATGTAAAGGACGTCTAGGAGTCAGTAGAAAATCTCTAAGATCCACGTGACCAAAAAGGTCTGGAGGATGCGATTTGAGGACGACAAGACGATTGCCTCAAGTCAAAGAATTTCTCAAGTTACGTCAAAAACTTGAGGATGACGGCATGCCCTTGGTCGATGCTTTCGTCGTCGGGGGTATAGTCGTCAAGCTCCTGCCTGGGTGGAGCAATTTTATCACGGACATGCACCACAAGAAGATGGAGGTAGTTCTTGAGCTCCTCTTACACTGGATACATGTTAAAGACGAGTTGAGGGCTCAATTCAAAGTAGACACCTTGTCCAAACAGATGGCCAAGGCCAACATGGTGCAAGGAGAAAATTCTAAAGGGAAGCAAAAGGTCCCTACCATAAGAAGAAGGACGTTCACCATCTGAAGGTGAAGTCGGCTCAGTTCAAACCCAAGTCGAAAGAACCTAGAACTTGTTTCAACTATGGTAAGAAAGGCCACTGGAGGAAGGACAGCAAGAAAAAAAATCAAAATAGGAAGAGCAAGGTGAGGCTAACTTTGTTGCTATGATTGTGTAGGTTGACTCAACTGGTGTTGACATGGACTGGTGGATAGACACTGGGCATCATGCCATGTTTGCTCAAAGGAGTGGTTCACCACATATAAACCTATTTCTGAGAAGGTTATGGTGGCGAACCAAACATAAGCTGAAGTACTGGGGATCGGGACGGTGGTGCTGCAACTGACTTCGGAGAAGTTGCTAACACTTCAGAATGTGAAGCATGTACAGGCTATAGCCAAGAATCTGGTCTCGGGAAGTCTTCTCTGCAACACAGGCTTGAGGATGGACATTAATGCTGGTCGGATGGTTATGTCTTATAAACATACTTCGGAAAGACCTTTTGTACCGAATGGATGTTCAAACTTTAACTTGTAACTCCAATGGAGATAATAAATGCAATCTCTTCTTCTGGTTATTCTCTTGAGTTGTGGCATAATAAACTAGGACATGTTCATTGTAAAAGGATAAACAAGATGTCTAGTCTAGGGCTTATCTCCAAATGTGGGAGTAAGGTGTTAGAGAAGTGTTAGGTCTGTGCGCAGACGAAGATCACTAGAAAACCATTCAAGCGGGTAAACCGAAGTACAGATCTTCTGGAGCTGGTTCACTCAGATATCTGTGACTTCAACCAGTTATCCACAAAGGCCGGGATGAAGTATTTTATTACTTTTATCGACGATTTCTTAAAGTACACATTCGTTTATCTGTTCAAGTCTAAAGATGAAGCATTTGAGAAATTTAAGGACTTCAATGCTGAAGCCGAGCGTCAAACCGAACAACAACTCAAGAGACTCAGAAGTGATCGAGGTGGAGAGTATAGGTCTCATGAATTCGTATCGTTCTGCAGAGAACATGGAATTGTCAACGAGACGACTACTTCGTACTCTCCTCAATCAAATGGTATTGTAGAAAGGAAGAATAGAACGTTAACAGAGATGATGAACTAAATGATGTTGACTGTGGGTCTTTCAAATTGCTTCTGGGGTGAAGCAGTGCTTACAGCTAATTTTATTTTGAATAGAGTACCGTATGCAACTTCCGATGTCACTCCTCATGAACTCTGGTTCAAGGTCAGACCCAACTTGAATTTTATTCGAGTGTGGGGTGTCTGGCGTATATGAAGCTTCCTGATTAAAGATTCAGAAGCTGGGAACAAGGACAACGAAGACTATATTCTTGGGTTATGCCAATAATAATGATGCTCGAAGGTTCCTTGATATTGAATAAAATTATATCATTGAATCTCGTGATGCATAATTCTTTGAAGATAAATTTACAAGGAACAAGAACATTGTTCTCGCAGATATTTCGGAGAATTGTGTGGGTGCACAAGAGGCTGAAGCTCCTTACGAAGATGTAGTCTAAGAATAAGTTGTTGTTGAAGAAACAACTGTTGAACCAGAACTCGCAGGACCTGTGTCTAAACGAGTGAGGAGATAGAAGGACGTCGGAGAGGATTTCGTCTCCTATCATGTGGAAGCAAATCTGCTTACCTATAATGAGACGATGAAGACCAGAGACGTTGTCTTCTAGAAGGAGGCTATTAATGGTGAGTATGACGCGATAACCTCCAACAACACATGGGTGTTGGTCGATTTGTCTAAAAGAGCAAAACCAATTGGATGTAAATGAATCTTCAAGAAGAAGATGAAGGTCGATGGAACTGTTGATAAGTTCAAGGCTAGGCTGGTAGCCAAAAAATTTTCTCAGAAGCAAGGGATCGATTATTTTGACACATATGCTCTAGTAGCACAGATGATGACTATCAGGATGTTGATTGCTCTAAGTGCAATTCATAAGCTGGTTATTCATGAGATGGATGTTAAAACCGCATTCTTGAATGATGAGTTGACGGAAGAGGTTTACATACAATAGCCAGAATGATTTGTCGTCAAGGACCTTAAAAACAAAGTCTGTAAATTAGTGAAATCATTATATGGTCTGAAGCAAGCTCCTAAGATGTGGCATAAGAATTTTGATAAAGTTTTAAGATCAAACGACCACAGGGTTAGCGAGACGGACAAGTCTGTCTACACAAAGTTTGCTAACGGAAGATGTGTTGTCGTTTGTCTATATATGGATGACATGCTGATCTTGGGTACAGATCTAGCAAGTGTTACCGAGACAAAAAAGTTTCTCTCGTCTAAGTTCAGCATGAAAGACTTAGGGGAAGCTGATGTTATCCTAGGGATAAAGATCATCCGGACGAAAACTGAAGTGACATTGCCACAATCTCATTACATTGAGAAGATGCTCACACACTATGTGTATCAGGATCTTCCAGGGATCGATACGCCATATAGGTGTGACAAAAAACTGAAGCCAAATCCAATAGAAAGCGTCAGACAACTGGAGTATTCAAGCGTCACCAGAAATTTGATGTATGCGACTACTGCCACAAGGCCTGACATAGCTTTTGCTGTAGGGATGCTGAGTCGGTTCACGAGAAATCCAGGTGTGGAGCACCGAAAGCTGTGAAGAGGATAATGAGATACCTCAATAGGACTCAGAATTATGCACTACACTACTGCAGAGACCCAACAGTAGTGGAAGGCTTTAATTATGCAAGCTGGTGCTCAGAAGTAGAGAATGAAAGGTCCACAGGAGAATATGTTTTCTCCATGGATGGAGCTGCTATATCGTGGAAGTCCAAGAAGCAGACTATACTCTCACACTCCTTTATAGAATCTGATGCAGCAGATGAAGCAAAATGGCTTCGAGAGGTCATGTATGATCTTCCAATGGTTGGTGCACAGATACAAGCTGTACCGATATACTGCGACAACCAGACGACTACAGCGGTGGCATCGAATGACCTCTTCAATTGCATGAAGATGACTGTGCGTCTAAGGCTCAGGGCGGTAAATAATCTTATAAAAAGAGGAGTCATTATCGTAGTTGATGTTCGGAGCCAGGAGAATCTGGTAGATCCGTTCACCAAAGGTCTCAGATATTGTGTCTTTATAATTCTACTATAAATTTTATGCTATTAGTTCAAAGAGAAATCTACCAGGCAACTAGCTTTTAGTTCAAAGAAGGATCATTGATTTAAAGAATACCAGGAATAGTGGGTAATCCTTTGGGAGTTACCAGGTTACGGACCAGAACTACTGCTAACAGTGAGTAATCCTTTAGGAATATGGGGTTATCGACCCAGAATCACTGTTGTCTACTATTTGTTCCTTGTGTAGAACAAAGTCCATGTGAGAGGATGACTTGAAGCCATAATGAGTTCTCTGACATTTTGGATGTCCGACGTGCTTTACAGGAAGCATGGATATCACAACACTACAAATGAGCGTAGTACTCCATGCTACAGTGGGGTGATACCACATGATGTACCTAGTGAGGGTAAAGCCTCGGTTTGGGCCAAGTCACAACGGCGTAGCACCGCACATAGGCAAGTGAGCGTAATGTTATAGAATAAAGGGTGGTAGGCAGTACGTCAAAGAGATTGGGTCTCATGTTACAGTAGTGTGACACCACATGAGGTACCTAGAAAGGGTAAAGCCTTGGGTTCGCGAGCCATATCATGACGACATAACACCATAAGGAAGCAAAAGGCTTCATGCTGGATAGTTTGGCACTACAAAGAGGCTGGGCCTCATGCTACAGTGGTATGACACCATATGAGACACTACCTTGGCTTTGGGTCATGTCATAGTGGCGTAGCACCACAAGGAAGCGAAAGGCTTCATGCTAAGACTCTTTAAAAGAACTCACCTAGAGTGTATGGATAGAGATGTAGGCCGTCTCTTGAGGGAAACCTTGTAGATACCCAATATACATATAGTGAAACCAGGATAGCACAAGGCTTTTAATATGCAGCCAGAAGCACAATTGATGTCATTATGTGAGTAGGAAGAGTTGCAGTCATGGTGCAGAATTCAAGGCTTAGTCCATTCTTGTATAATGATGTTATTTAACCCACGCGGAAAGATTCAAGTCGTAGTGACATATATCCTAGTGCATGATGGACAGTCACTGTAGGGAATGCACAACCTATATATATAGAGAAGTGGGGATTATTGGTGTTTTTTCTTGGAGATTAGAAAGATAGTCCCACATTGCTCACACCAAATAATGAGTATCTAAAGCTTTGCTTGTGTTGAGATGTTCACATGAGGTGTGGAGAGGCACATGGGTGCCATGTGGAGGTATTTTTCTAGTGGAAAGAAGGCTAACTCCACAAAGGAAGTATTTATGCATTTTGTCATGCTCATGAGATTATTTCCTTTGGAGCTACGCCCCGAGCGACTCGGACTCGGGATCAAGGGCACAAAGTGGCACTTTTTTGGTGCACTTTGCACTTAGCACGTCAGCATCGTGCATGACGCTTTGTGTGCTGTTATTGCGCTCGTGCGCTCGTCTTATTCGCGAGTCGCGTGCGCTGGGCGCATGGACGAGGCGCATAGGCAAGCGCGGGTGCAGGCGCGGGAGTCGGCACGTACAGGTGCGGACAAGCACGGGTGCCAGCACAGAAGCAGGCACGGCTCTGCATAGCCGCGTACGCTCGTGCTCCAGCGTGCTATGCCTCAGTGCATCCGTGCGCCTGTGCTGCTGATTGCGTGCACGGGCTGCTGCTCTGTTGCACGTGCTGCTATGCGTCCATGCGCCTGTGCTGCTGTTAGGCGCTGGTTGGAAGGTTCGGACGGTTATGGAAAGATTGGGTCAAACTACAGATCCAATTTTTGTGGAATATGAATTGAATCAGTTAAATCTTTTCATGATTCTTTTATTTTTCTGCAGTCAGTGTACGGCCAGGATTAGAATTAGGGTTTTTGTCTAACTCTATAAACACTCTATTCGTGTCTTCTTTGACGACTTACTTAGAAATTAAGAGACGAAGAGAGTTGAGAGGTCGCTGCCATTGGAATCCAAGGAGTCCTACGAGTTCAGTCTGGAGGTGACAAACGAGCGTTCCAAAAGTTCCTTCATTCGAACTTGCTGGTTCCTGGGAGCAGATCATAGTAGGATGAATCTTGCTTTGAGCAACGGTGATCTTCATCACCCCAGCAGAGTCGTATCTTCATCTTCCTCCATCTTCCGAGAAAAAGCTATAGGATCTTTAAAATTCTTTTGCTCTAAATTCTCTAAAATTCCTCATATACAGAGTGTGTGAGCAAATTCGTTTGCAGAATCACTCCGTTTATATATGTTCTTCCATCTAAGATCTGTTTCGGGAATAACAATAATAACAATAGCTATTATAATAATATGAATTGATAGGGATATAATTTTTTTTGTCATTATTGGATATGTGGCTTGACAAGTGTCACATCCCGACCCGAAAAATCGCTCGTCTTCACATTGATTTATCTGAATCGTTCGTCCTCGCTGGGGCGTGATGCCGTACGAGTCTGGAGTTGCACTCGTACAAGGCAAGATGACAAGTTCTCAAATGGTTATCTTTGATTTGATATTAGCAGCGAAAGAAACAGAGTATATGAAACAATTCTCTTTATTGATAATTGAATTGAGGTTACAAAGGCTTTCAATAGCCCAACTGAATTTGCCAGGTTGGCTTACAACACTCAGGTTCTTTCTTGCCCACAAAGGATTTCACCGTTCAATATATCATGTCTTCTATATCTCGGACGTATCATCCTATAGCAAGTTCGAACGTCAATGCGGTCGTACGTCTCAATACGCTATGATATTCCATTCCTCAGCATGTTCAAGCGAAGCTCCGTCGCAAGCAGATTATTTCCTGAACCTGCAAGCAATCTAGTAGGAGATCAGTACAAATCCTTTTGTGTACTAATCAGAGACCCACTTTACTAAATCGACATTAAGTAGATATGTTGAATCATGCAGCATACAATTTAGTGATCGTTCTATCCTTGCCTTAGAATCAGTTCATGGCATATTCGAAAGCAGTAAAGCTGCTTATCATGGCAAGCATGTTTTGTTTGATTTATGTAAGCAAACATGAAGGCAACATATAGCAATCTCGTGTTTTGATTTGTGGCGTGACTTTTTGCCAACATCAAGGCACTCGCCCTTGCATCGACATAAGGAGAATACGTCTACCATCTTTCCCTGTCATGTTATAAGTAACCTTTGTGTAGGATCTCTGTGTGCCTGCACTTTCGGCCCACTGTTCCTTAACTATATGAAGGTCGTTGACGTATTCGTGCCAGAATGGAACTCTACCATGTTTCTCTTTTCTTTTCTCAAATTGGATAATCCGACGTCCTCCCCGTACAGGTTGCTGGCCCAATATCTGAAGGACGTCGAACTTACCATCAATTGTGGCTTATCACATCAGAAACAGATTGTAAGTCATGTCCAAAAGATGTGCACCAACAACGATTAACATCCCTCCTAGGCCGAACGGTCCGGTGCCCTAGCATTTAAATCGTTCGAGGAAAAATACCACACCCGTGCACAGACAATATCTTAAGTCCATTCGACCATGAAATGCACGTCAAACTCATACAACCAAACATAGTCTTGAGTTCGAAACTCAGGCTTCACGTCGTCTTGTATTTCTTTTTCTTTCAATATTCTCACTCTTTCTATGTTCTCACATTCTTTGTACGATTTCATTCTTCGTTTCAATGTTCTATAGCACCATGCCCCAATTCAATGTTTGTCAAACGAACGACCCGTAGGTCCCGAATATTCCGAGGTACCATGCCACATTCGACAGTTCCGTTACATTCATGCCACAACTGTTCTCTTCGCAACGAAGCCATCTTTTATGATTCTCGTGCACGTACACATGTTTTGACACAATTTTTCTTTATTCTTTGATTCGTGCATGCGATGCATGCCTCGATACCGTATTTCCATGTTTTATGCCTTAGTGTTTAATGTTCATGGCTCGTGCACTAGGGCACTCGCCTCAATAGTCTTTCAATGTGCTAGCCTTCTAACTCGTGCGCGAAGGCACAAATAACTTTTGCACTGAGGCACTTGTCGATACATTTATCCCATGTCTTATGGCTTGTGCACCGAGGCGCTCAATATTCAATGTTCAATAGCGACTCGTACATTTGATGTACGTTTTATTTTAATTATTCTATCTAGTGTTCGACACGTACTATGTTCATCTCTCGATCGAGCCACGCCCGTGGTCTCGATAGGTTAACTTAGCATACAACGATATATTTTACTTAGGCATGAAGGAGTAAGAAAGAAGGGTCAAAGTTCTCCTACCTTAAGTCTATACGCCTTGTCGTTTTCTCGAGCCGATGCGGCTCGATTTCATAACTTTGTTGCACGGCCAACTCTTCTAGCTAAGCCATTCGAGTACTTCGTGCTTCGTTGAATTATTCGACCGATTTGACTTACCGTGCCTATGCCTCAATCCGTCGCGAGGCGTCGATTTGGTTTTACAGACTCTGTTACGAATAAGGCAAAATGTCGACCTCTCATATTTTAACATAAATATATATCCTACACACGAAACCAACTAAAATCAATCATCATTCGCATCGGACGTGTGTTGCATTGATTTGATTTCTTAGAATCTTCGAACCGACTCAATGCTTTCCCTCGGGTCAACTTAACACTTGCATCGAACTTACTCGATGAATTCCTCGGATCAACATAACTTTTTTCAACGATTCGCATCGATACATATTTTCGGTCAATGCAACTTTTTGAGTCAATGACTCATCATAATGCACCGTGCGGAGCAGGTCATTATATAATATACCACTCAAAAAAGGTTCGTCCCTGAACCGAAACCAACACTCAGTTCAAGTGTTTTCTAGATCGTTTCACGATCTCGCCCAACTATCGTTGTTTCGTTTCAAACAATCATGCAAGCTTTCATTAACTTTCAGTCTTTCCTGCAGCACAATTTGAATTTAGTATACAACTTGATTTGGATCGTACACATATTTTAGGCGTCCCACTAATATATGTATTTCAGCCAAGCTCAGTTGTAGGATATTGGAACACTACAAAAATTTCTCGATTTAGCGACGACTATATCCGTCAAAAATTCGTCGGTAAATATAATTACTGACGGATGGTCGACGAATGTTGGTTAAGAAAGGTCGTCGAGAAAAGCCTTATCGCTAACTACAATCCGTCGGCAAGTAGTTGCCCAGCGACGAATTAGCGACGGACTGCCGTCAACCATACTCGTGCAGTTTGCGACGATTCGCCGACGGATTACCGTCAAATCACGTATCAAAAGAAGTAATGACGTATCACTTACCGACGGACATATCCGTCGCTACTTGGTCGGTAAATGCGTATCAGAGAGTTTCTGATAAGCAAAATCCGTCGCCAATCAGTCGCGAATGGTCGCTACATTTTGACGGAGCCACGACGGAATACCGACGGAATATCCATCGACCCGGTTCTGTGAATTATTCATATTTCCAGAACATTGGCGACGAATAATCCGTCGTTACTCTGTCGTGCGTCATCGCTAGACCGTCGCCAATCGGTCGGCATTATAACGACGGATTATCCGTCGCCAATATTTTACCGACTACTAGCGACGGCATACCGACGTAATATCCGTCGGTCCTATCCTGTGAATCTTTCATAATTCCAGAACCTTGGCGACAGATATTCCGTCGGCGTTTAGTCGCGCATCCGTCGCTAACTGGAAATCTCCCAGTTAGCGACGGATAGTCCGTCGGAAATTGGTCGCCAGTCCGTCGGTATCTGGGAAATTTTTGAAAAAAGCATAAAACTGGGCATTCCCAATATACACAATTCCAATATACAAAACACACAAATAATCCCAAGCAATTCCAATATATACAATTCCAATATACAAAACACAAACAATTCCAACACACAAATAAACACACAAATAATCCCAAACATTTAAATTGTTCACACAAATATTCAATATTTAAACACAAATATTCAATATTCAATATTTACAAACAAAATAATCCCAAAAATACAAACATCAACGACGAGGGGTACGATCGTCCGTTGGTGGTGGTACTCCCTGCTGCGACCGTCTCATAAACTCCTCCACCAAGTACGACGACAATCCCTCCAAGACATGGTCTGGAAGTTGGTGCAGCTGCTCTGGCGTCATCATGTCAAAGAGGGCCGTCAAAGTAGGAAGCGGTACGATAGGGCAGTAGGGTCAAAAGAAAGATGCTCGGCGGAAGAAGGACCGACAGCACTAGAAGGACCGGCAGCACCAGTAGAAGGACACAAGTACGTAGACAACTACGTCCGAATCTCCGAAACCGCCTCGTTCAGATGTGCAAGCTGGGACCTCACATCATCGTCTGCCGGGGCCGCGAGAGGATACAAGGGAGGTGGAAATCTCGGACTCGCCGAGTGCTAATTAGCCAGGGAGCCGACTCCGTACACGCGCCCTTTTCTACAGCTGCCGACGGTATCTACGAATAAGTCGTCGTAGCGAGTGGCCGTAGAAGAGGGCATCCCGACGGGCGTCGTTTCGCCGACATCCTCGGGAGCAGATGGCTGAATCTGACTAAGGGCCTCACGATACGCAGCCTATCAAATGAATGTGTTTATTATACTATAAGTTTACCTAAGTTATAATCTAAATCCTATGTTACCCTAAGTTATAGTCTGAATCCTAAGTCCTAATAAGTTATTATCTGAATCCTAAGTTTACCTAAGTTATTGTCTGAATACTTATAATTCTAACATAAATCTCGTAAACGTAAGTACTTACATACGTCGCCTTGGCCCTTTCGTCGACGAAGCTCCCGTCCTTTCGCCTCTTGTGGACATACTGGAATACATCGTGCATGGTGACCGAGTCAGTAGGTTTTTCTCCTTCAACGCCTGTTGGGTTTGCATACGAAATATTCGTAGAATTTAACTAATTAAGTATATTAATAGTACCAAATTAGATAGTGAATGAATTTACGGTATCTTACCAGATCTGCAAACCTCGCTGCATGGGGCTTTGATCCCCCTGTATGTATCCCCGCGGCCCGTCGGTTCGCTTTCACTTTTTTTGATTTCTCCTTGAAGGCAGGAGCATCCATCTTATCCAAGAGTTGCTCATAGTAATCCTGTCAGATCCACTCCTTCTTCGAATGCGCCGTTCGAAGGTCATAAACCGCATCCTGGATCTTCTTCCCGCGGCGCTTTTATAGGTCTTGCGGATCGCCTCCTCGCGATGGAGGGGCCACCAGAAGGTCCTCTGACATACAAATTCAATTATCACGATATTAAAAAAATAGTTGATTAAAGAGTAATTAATAATTAATCATAAGATATATATATATACCCTCATCTCGTCGAGCCAGCGGTGCTGCAAGTCTAGGGGCACCTCAAAAAAATTGAGGTAGGGGCCATGGTAGTTAGCCCGGATAATCTGCCCTAGAAGCCTGGTAGCATCCCACAGAAAAAACCTACAAAGAAGTAACGACTGGATTATTAACTTGAATAAATGAAACAAATTTATTAAATTAACTTAAATTTACTTACGCTTCACCTGCGGGCCATAGCGCTCGTCGGAACTCGCCCATCGGCCTCACTGGTGGCGTAGGAGGATCCGCGACTCCGCACATGTACTCGCCAGTCATCGGATATAACTGAATGTGGAGGTACTCCGGGGCCCACTGTCGCTCAGCCGCTGGTGGATCCACTGGTGGATCCGCTGATGGATCGCTGGTGGAACGGATCCGCTAGCGGATGGAGACCCTATCGACGAATGTGTCGATAGCCCCTGGGTATATCGACAGCGGGATGAGTCTGTGCCCGGGGTACTCTCCGGGTCGGGCTCGCTAGATGGGGACACCGTCCGGGAATGCTGAATGCGACCAAGACTACCACCACGAGCACGACTACCAGCACCACCACGGCCAGTACCACCAGCACCACCATGGCCCGCACCACCACCACGACGAGTGCTAGCCATCAGCAGGACGACGAGTGATGCCGCGAATACAAGAACGACTATGAGTGCCATCTGTAACAAGAATATGCAGAAGTTTAAACTGAATTTATATAAGTTAGTTATAAGTGCTTTTATGAGGTCAAACTAAAATCACGTAATTGAAAGTCTTTTTAGTATATACTGATATTTAATCTAATCATCATCATCGTCTTCGTCCTCATCCTCAGCCTCATCCTCATCCTCATCCTCATCATCGACTTCATCTGTATCCTCATCCTCATCAAGTTCTACTTCTCTTCTTCTTCTTCTTCTTCTTCTTCTTCTTCATCCTCAATAGTTGTGATAAGACGTCTCTTTCTTCCCTGGTTGACAGCTAAGTCTTGTGTATCAACCCCTCTCTCCCTTCTATTTTCCTTAACAATATTTTCAACATCCATGGTATCCAAATGTTGTACTAAGTATTGGGAATTTTCGATCTGGTCCTCTTGGTATGCTCGATCTCCAACATTGAATGTATTTCTAGATTTAATCTTACATACTGTCCACCAGTCAAATCGATCTTTACGACTCCTTGGGTAGCTTGTATAGTAGACTTGAACAGCCTGACTTGCTATCGCAAACGTGTCAGACCCTCTATACCTCCTGCGATAATTTATATCGACGAATCTAAATTGTTTATCGATTCTCCAACCGATATTTGGTGTCGTATCGAACCACTCACATTTGAACGTCATAATATGCATATCATATGGGGCACTATATTGTAAATCTATAATATCCCGAAGTACTCCATAATAGTCAAAGTCCGACTCGTCGTCATAGATGGTGCCTCTTATACAAACACCAGAATCCTTGGTACTGAAGCCGTCATTGAGAAATTTGCCATTTATAGCAATCTGAGTTACCTTAAACTTGAAGCCATTAACGACATAGCCTGGCCAAGTCTTTGCATGCTTCTTCGGTCCCAATGCCAAATAACGAATGCTATCATTTGTGAGTGTTGTTTCAGGCAACAAAACCTATAAACAAATATTAATAATTTAAATATTTTAGATGCATATATTTTAATGGTAGCCACATAAATTATTATCTCAGTTACTTACATATTTGCGAAACCAGGACGGAAAGGTACAATCAACCTCTCTTTGAAGTCCTTCATCGATAATATCGGGTGTCCTCATTTGGACTTCATCTCTAAATACACTGTTAGAGAGTAAGAATAAGTGTAGTCAGTTAGTTCACCAAATTAGAGATTATAACAAGTATAAGTGTAGTCACTTACTTCTCCAAATCTCTCACTTCTTGTATGTCACAATTTAACAAGACATATCGGTGAGCGGCATCATACTTATCGTTAGTCAACCACCGTTTCTTACTAGCTCCAATAGGCTTACCCCTTACATTGAATATACCTCCATCCTTAACGTCCTCGTCATTCCTTTGAGGTCTATTTCGATTTGTCTTAACATGAGTATCGAAATAAATGGAACAGAAGTTTGATACCTCCTCAATAAGATATGCTTTGCATATCGAAGCCTCTATATGAGCCTTGTTGCCAACTTTCTTCTTTAAGTGGTGTAGGTATCTAGAGAGAGAAACTATCAGTGTAGTTAAAAATAAACTTCAACTTAAATTATATGGATTTTTATGTGCCTATCAAATGGGTACATCCATCGATAATGAACAGATGCACCAACACGAGCTTCGTATGCTAGATGAATCGATAGATGCTCAATGCTGTCGAAGAAGTCCGAAGGAAATATTTTCTCTAACTTGCAAATTGTTAAGACAATCTTCTCCTCAAGTTCAACCATGTGTTGCACCGTCAACTTAGTTGAACAAATATCCCTGAAGAATATAGATAGCTAGGCCAACGGAACCCATACAGAAGAAGGCAACAACTCTCTCAACGCAATGGACGGTAATCTTTCCATAAACATGTGGCAGTCGTGACTCTTCATTCCCGTTAGCTTGCATTCATTGAGATCAATGCATCTAGACAAATTCGACACATAGCCGTCGGAAAATCTTAAAGTAGATATCCACTGGCAGATTATTAATCTATCTTCCTTGCTCAATGTGTATTGTGCTACCGGCTAAGTTAATTGTCCACCAGCTCCCCTTTGTATCAAGTTCAGATGAGGACACTTGGATATCTCGACAATGTCTTGTCTTGCTTTTGGATTGTCCTTCGTCTTTCCTTTAATATACATGACGGTATTGAAGACATTATCGAACACATTCTTTTCGATATGCATGATATCAAGATTATGTCTTATAAGATTATCTTTACAATAAGGCAAGTCCCAGAAGATACTCCGTTTGGTCCAGTTATGGCTTTGTCTGAACCCCTCGACACAATTGTTCGACGGATATTCAATTACGGAGGGCAAGTCCTTTACATCATCCCAAATATCGTATCCCGACAATCTGGCAGGCGGATGAGAAAATTCTTGTTTTTCAGCTCTGAACACGTCCTTATTCTTTCTCCAAGGATGACTCGCAAGCAGAAATTGACGGTGACAGTCAAAGAAAGAAGTTTTTCCTCCATGCTTAAGGTAAAATGCCTTACTATTTTTCATGCATATCAGACAAGACATCCTGCCGTGAATACTCCATCCCGACAGCATATCGTATGCTGGAAAATCATTTATTGTCCATATCAGTAAAGCGCTTATCTGAAAGTTCTATTTACTGGAAATATCATAGGTCACGACGCCGATCTCCCACAGCTGTTTAAGCTCATCCATCAACGGCTGTAAATATATATCGATGTTCTTCGTCAGATTTTTGGGACCCGGTATGATAGTTGTCCAGAACATATAAGGAGTCTTCATACACATCCATGGTGGCAGATTATAAGGGGTAAGAATGATCGGCCAGTAGGAGTATTGAGATCCCGACTGCCCGAAAAGGGCGAAGCCATCAAAACATAGCGCCAGCCGTACATTTCTAGGCTCTGCCGTACATATAAAGAGTCTTCATACACATCAATGGTGGCAAATTATATGGATTTTTTTGTACCTCTCAAATGAATATACTAAATTCGGTCCGGTTTCGATTTTCAATATACTAAATTTACTTATTCGGTTTTGAATATACTAAATTCGGTTCGGCTTCGATTTTGAATATGCTAAATTTGGTTTCGGTTTTGGTTTTCAATATACTAAATTTACTTATTCGGTTTCGGTTTTGAATATACTAAATTCGGTTCGGTTTCGGTCCAAAGTTTATATATACTCCTCTTTATATATATATATATATATATATATATATATATATATATATATATACATATATATATATATATATATATATATATATTTAATATATATATATATATATATATATTATATATATATATATATAGAGGAAAATGTACCTAAGGTCGACCTTAGGTAAGTTACCTAAGGTCGACCTCATTTTCCTCACTTTACAATATTTTTTCTTGAATGTTTTTTTATGGGATTGATTTACACCATATTGATTGGCAACATACCAAATTTCAAGTGATTATAACATTGTTTAGCCCCTATCTATCCCTTACAAAATCGACGGTGTAGCAGCAAAGTTTTAGACCGTCGATTTTGCAAGGGATAGATAGGGGGCTAAACAATATTATAATCATTTGAAATTTGGTATGTTGCCAATCAATAAGGTGTAGATCAATCCCATAAAAAAACATTCAAGAAAAAATATTGTAAAGTGAGGAAAATGAGGTCGACCTTAGGTAACTTACCTAAGGTCGACCTTAGGTACATTTTCCTCATATATATATATATATATATATATATATATATATATATATATATATATGTGTGTGTGTGTGTGTGTGTGTGTGTGTGTGTGTGTGTGTGTATGTGTGTGCCGAATATATATATATATATATATATATATATATATATATATGTGTGTGTGTGTGTGTGTGTGTGTGTGTGTGTGTATTTGTGTATGTGTGTGTGTGTGTGTGTGTGTGTGTGTGTGTGTGTATGTGTGTGTGTTCCGACCCCCCGCGGACAGACCCTAACCCCCCCCGGTAGACCACCCCCAACCCCCCCACCACCCCCTCCCACCTCCACCCCCACGGCCACCCCCGCCCCCCCCGCAGCCCACCCCCAACCCCCCACCCCGGGGACAGCCTCTCCACGGCTAGACACCCCCCCCGCTGCCCGCCCCCTCCCACCACCCCCACCCCACCTTCGCCAGCACCCCCCGCGGCGACCCCCACCACCGCCAGCATCCCCCGCGGTGACCCCCACCACCGCCAGCTTCACCCACGGCAACCCCCACCCCCCGGGGCCAACCCCCCTCGGCCAGCACCCCCCTCTGTCCGCCCCCTCCTACCACCGCCGGCTCCCCTCTGCCCCCCACCGCCGCCCAAGAGAGAGAGGGATACCTCGATCGTACGCATCTAAGAGAGAGAAAAAATTGGAGGAAATGAAATCCCCCCCCATCGGTTCAACTTAAGCTAAGATTTTAACTTAGCGACGGACTAGCGACGGATGAAATCCATCGCTACTTAGTCGTTAATCTCACGCAATTTTTTTAAAATTTTCCAACCACTTAGTGACCTCTTAGCGACGGACAGTATGTCCGTCGCTAATATCCCATCATCTCGTCGAGGGTTATCCGTCGCTAAGTAGTCGTCAATTCCCCCGCCAACTAGTGACATTTTCCCGTAATTTTTTTAATATTTTCCCGCCAATTAGTGACTACCGAGTGACTACTTGCCGACGGATTTTTATTCCGTCACTATATAACCGACGGCGTGCCGACGGAATAAGCGACGGATGTTCACCCTTACAAAAAATTGGTGCACGATTAGCCAGGAATTCGTCGCCAAGTTGTCGGTAGTCCGTCGCTACTGACGACAAATTTATTCCGTCGCTAAAATGCCGTCGTCAATTAACTGTATTTTGGTAGTGGAACAAAGCTAACATGTAACTTCTTATCCTCAATTACTTACCATATCGTACTCTCGATCGGACTTGGGCTCCAGTGTTTGTTCTCTCAATTCTATCGCATATGTATTTTTGATGCATATGTGATCATCCAACAGAAGTCACGGCACATAATGCGATTCAAAAATTGCATTTCTTATTTCGTAAGTTTTGTATGGACCATCAATTTTATGCATCGAATCAAGTGGTCGCGCATCCAATCGCAACAAGTCTTCGCAACGCCTTGCGTTGGAAGTTGCCGCCCAACTATTCTCGAAGTCTCATCGTGCAACTCATCTTGACACAATTTCTTTTGTTGACTTGCAAAAGCATCAACATCCAGGACTACGCCCGCTAGGTGAATTACTTAGACACCGTACTTGAATTCTTCCGACGCAACTTTTAAATTGACGTTGCACAAAGGCCATACTCTATTCGACATAAAAGTTCAATTCGAGTCGATGATGCTCAAGACAATGGTCTTTCCAACTCAAAAGTTTAACGCGAGTCGACAGTGCTCAAAGGCAACAACCGTTTTGACATAAAGGCCTCTACGACGAATCTTATGTTTGATTCCTATGAGTAGGAATTTACTAGCAAAATTCTAAATTTATCCGTCTCGCAACATCGAATATAAGTTCGATTCACGTAAGCTCAATTAAAAGGTGAATCCAAATCTAATGACATAACTCTTAAGTCATTCTTTTACCGCTTGCTCTTGTGCATAGCACGATTATCAAAATTGCCTAGACTTATCATCAACATGTACTACGTAATTCCATATGCAATATTGTATAGGTCATCTTATGGGTCTGCAATATTTTCTTTGATTTGGCGGTCAAGTCTTCTAAGGTCAGTTGTCCCGAAGCTACGCTCGATAAATGTGGATCATTAACGGAGGACGGTTATTACGAACCATATAATATCTTATTTTGGAGCCAAATTACAATCCGACCATTTCTATGGGACTAACCCAAATCTGGACAAAACCATTTCTATCGGCGCAACTGATGCACAACTATCCTCCGAATAATTCATGCACTACCATCGATAATTCTGCAATTCACGAAACATTTACTCGTATTGAGTTCGAGTCTTTCTACCCACGGTCGACACCCGAGATGCTATACGCATCGAAACAATCGTCGATGAGTTTATGGACTCGCCCTGATAAATTACAAAGTTTACGATCAATCAGTTCGACGTTCTCGTATTGCCATTTATAAATTTTTTGATATCATAGGCCCGTCCCATTTGTATTCTTATATCGTGCTTACTTTTCTAGCGTATCAATTTTGATAGCGTGAGGGTCAACTTTATATCTTGTATCAACATCAACTTAACTCGTATCACATAAATACAAGTTCATAACGGACTTTTCTTATACGCATCACATTGTTTATATATTCGCCGCTACTTCGAGCGTGTAACCGAGTTATCGATTATCCAACATCGAACCCTCGATTTATACGATCATGCCCGCTAAGTTTCACGTGACTCAGTCATACTCAAAATGAGTTTCGTCGCAAAATAACCAACTATTTTCATAGGCACGATTATCCGCATCAACCAACATTTTCATCGAGTTCGTAATTCGTGTGTTCCGATTACCATTTGCATTGACTAATATTTTTCATCGATGAGCTCGCAAGTCGTGCAACTCGATTATAACGTTTCAAGTTTTCTATCCCGCCGATTCGATAAATGTCTTGAAGCAAAACTATTTCATTAGTCTCGGTTATTTGACCGACTTATAAATTTCTGTCAGACATAACTTTCATTGATACGAGTCCTGCCCTTTCGTTCCAACCGATTATCAAATAACACTTGCATCAACATAGAGTCATACAATTTCCAATCGAGTCTCTGTACTATCCGTCCGTTGCGAACAAACCTTCCGCAATTCACACAACGTGTCGATGGAATCCATTGCACAAGTGGTATTGCATATACCACTCAGAATTTGGGTTATTCAGTGCATAGGTGGTATGACATATACCACTCAGAAATCAAGTCATTTTCCTCGTATTATACTCGGTATAAACCAATAGTCTATTCCGACTCACGAATTCTGCAGTGATCATGCTGATCACAACCGTAACTTTTTGATTAATCAAAATACGACACAATTCGGCCAATGTATTCATTTGCCAACACAAGTTCGGTGCACAACCGAACGATTCGTTCTCATCGACATACGATTTTAGTTCCACCCATTGCACCTCATGCAACGATTTATTTTCGACATTCGTTGCATGTCATGCAACGGTTCATTTCTAACATCCGTTGTACCTTGTGCAATGATTTATTTTTTGACACTCAAAATCAATGCTCGAATCCGTTTAACACATTCGATATCAACTTTCATTTTCATTGTAATGCATCATTCATAATCAACTCGTTGCAATTGATGCAGCAACATCCTACGACTTTCATTGTATCTATGCAACCAACATTTTTCATATCAACTGTTGCATTGAAAAACAAACATCTCGATTCACATTTCATAACTTGTTACACTTGCAGCAACAATATTTTATTTTACATCTTGTGACTTGTTGCATTTGCAGCAACAAATATTTTATGGCTCATTGCAATAAATATTTCATGACTTTCTCAGCAAACACCATATAATTTCTAAAACACATGTGGCAAAATTACACGATTTGTATTAGACTTATTGTATGGAACATCCAATACGACATCGAGTAGAGTCAAGAGTGATTTGATTGTTGGTGGGCAACTCTTTGGAATTGAAACGAAGCAAGCGTCATGAGAAAATTAAACCTGTTGCTCTGATACCAATTTGTCAACGCCCCGACCCAAAAATTGCTCGTCCTCGTATCGTTTTGTCCGAATCGTTCATCCTCGTCGGGGCGTGATATCATACGAGTATAAGGCAAGATGACAAGTTCTCAAATGGTTATCTTTGATTTGATATTAGCAGCAGAAGAAACAGAGTATACAAAATAATTCTCTTTATTGATAATTGAACTGAGGTTACAAAGGCTTTCAATAGCCCAACTGAATTTGCCAGGTTGGCTTACAACACTCAGGTTCTCTCTTGCCCACAAAGGATTTTACCATTCCATACATCATGTCTTCTATATCTCGGCCGCATCATCCTGTTGCAAGTATGAGCGTCAAGACGGTCGCACACCTCAATACGCTACGACATTTCATGCCTAAGCGCGTTTAAGCGAAGCTCCACCGCGAACAGATCATACCCTAAACCTGCAAGCAATTTGGTGGGAGATCAGTATTAATCCTCTCGCATACTGATCAGAGACTAACTTTACTAAACTGTCACGCCCCAGTCCCGAAATACGTGGGACCGAGCCACGTGGCATTGGCCAGCTACGTATTCAATCAGACTCTAGTTTGACTAGAATACGTATAAACTGTTCGAAATGGTGTAACTATCACTACATCAATACTATATCTCAATCCAAGTAACAGAAACAGTAGAAAGGGAAATATGAATACTAGTATGTAGCCCAATAATCATACTTGTTCGAATAGGCTCGGAAGGATTATATGAGTTTATAAATAATAGGCTACTAAACAGATACAATAACAATAAATGAAATATATAACACTGAAAGATTGAATACCTGTAATGAAATGAAATCCATCAACAATCCGGCAAGACGCTCAACAAAACCTACTCAGCCAACCTGGAAGAAAACCAGGTCCTCAGAGGGACGCAATAAGGTATATAAAATACAGGACGAGTATACGACAGTAATGAAAGAGAATAAAGTATAGTAAGACTGAAGAAAATGGGTGAATCTAACATAATCAACTAGTATGAAATACAATTTAAGAAACATCACTCGAATACACGGGCTGTCACGGTGTACCCCGGAGACATGATAGGCACTCCAACAAACTATGAATATCCCACAATCCGATAAGGAAGTTGTGGCAAACTACAAAATTCCCAAAGCTCTGGAATGAGACAACGACATACTATGAGGGAAAGTTATCCAAGCGCACGGTGTATATTCTTCCCTCCCATGTGACCTTACGAATCGTATCCACGAGACGCTCCGCTGGATCCTCTAACTAGGACATCGAGTCATAAAGTAAATACATTGAAAAATCACAAGTCATCGTCCTAGAATGAATCATAGACTTCCGTATAGCAAGATATAATCATGTACGGGAATCCGACAATATGTAGTAACCATGAACATGTCATAGGGTCTGAATGTACCCTGCAACGGATTGTCGCGGTAACACAAATGTGAATATCTAGTATCGATATCCGATGGCGCTAACGTCCATCGGCACCCGAATGTGATTCAGATGCAAAGTACCGTATACGGCCCTAGCTGTTGCAAATACAAATTCAAGCAGATATATAAAAGCTAAATATTGTAAACTAAAGTACAAGATTGACAAGGTACACTTGCCTGGAGTTGGCCGAAATGTGCTGAGACTCAGTACCAAGTCTATCCCACTATCCACAAGAACCATACTCCATGCAAATATCTATCAACCCAAATCACAAGGAAATATATATCACATACTATAGTACACATATGACTAATAACTCCCACCTAGGGAGCGTGGGTCATTTCTAGTCACCTATTATCTTAGGTTATATAAGACACTTGTAACTATATCACCTAGAACTAGGTCACACAAGTCTTTATAATCATTATTGCCATATGAATTGCATGTTGTAGGTTATCAAAATATCAAATTTGTACTCCGTTATTCGTACAACAAACCTAGGACACGTAAATTGAAGTAAGATAATCAACCGCAAGGTTAACAATCTTAACTTGGAGATCCACATGGACACCTAGTCAATTTCAGCGATGTAAGATCATTGGAATCGACTGATCTCAGTTTTGATGCATGGATTTCGAAATATGAACATGAATTGAAATTAATTATAATTAATGGTGGTTACATAAAGAAAAATCTACAGACGTCCTCAGATGATGAAACAAACATCACCAACATATTCATAATGGTCAAATTAGCTAGGATAGCCTACCCATAAGTTCAATTTGAACACATGAGCAAAACAGTAATTTTGGATCAAAACGATGTCCGCCGTTGGACCCGCTTTGTACCGAAAAACGTGTCAGGATAAAAGTCATCTAAATCTAGCAAACTATATATCCACTTGTCCAGAATGATGATACAAAACCAATGGTAAATCCGATATTGGAATCCGATGAGCCGATCTCAAAATGACCTATTGATCCGGATATTGGGATTCGATTTGTACGGAAATGCGTGTCGGGGCCACTTTGCTCTAAACTTAACAAATTATATATCAATATTTTTTCCTAAATGACTCCACGAGTCTATTGGTGTGCGTCGAAATTGGAATCCGGAGTCCCGGGTTCAAAATTAGAATTTTACAAGTTAGAAGTTATAGTTTCGAGAGGCCAACTTTGACGTCGATTTCAACCAACCAAACGATATTCTACGAAGCTAAAAATTTTATGACATGAAGGTGGTTATACCTGCTGTACACAAGAACTGGTAGTGTACCAAACGGAGCTACGACGAAGGAGAAACAAATCCACGAAGTCGGCTCCACAAAACTATCAAAATAAATATAATTTATTCGAGCAACTTGGTGGTCAGTTTTGATCTATTAAACGATCGAATTAACTGTTGAAATTTTAGGTGAGTGAAGGGGTATATATCAAGATAGAGATGGAACAATCGGATCGACAAATGGTCGAATTGTCCAAAAAATGCATCTAAAGTTGCTGCAATGAAACGCAATTCTGGGCTCGAATTTTGTGCACGTCACGATAGGATCCCATGCGATATGCACGAATCGCCTCTATTACACATCGGGGACCAGGGTGGCGGCCTGGAGGTCTTTGCTGGGGGTCGTACGGTCGTAGCAGTCACCATCATCAGTCGCGAGGGCTGTCGTCGCCGCTACGACACTTCTATTGCAGTCGCTGCCATAGTTGTGTGCGTGTGCATGGGGTCGTGATGCTGCCCGACCGTGGTGGGGTGCTGCTGCGCTGACAGAGGTGACGACAGTTCGTTGGTAGAGGCTGTGGAGGGGGTGCCATGCGGTGCACGGAGGTACGGCAGGTTTGAGCTACTAAGCTACTGCTGTAGCTGCGTGCTCTTGCCCGCTGCTGCCGCAGGCATTTTACTGCCTCTTGTGGCTGCGCGCCTGGCCGTTCGTCTGATGGGGGTTCCGACGACCAGGGTTGGTGGGGGTGGCTGCCTCTCTTGTGACATCGAGCGCGGTAGGGCAGAAAAGGCTGTGGGGACGCGGTTTCAAGCCGTGGCAGCAACAACAACAATATGAGAAAAGGAATGAGGAAGATGGTGAAGAAGGTGTTAGTGCCGAGGCACAATTTTCGATGAAAAATTCTGAAACTGAAACAATTGTAAAGACAACGTTTCAAATGCAACACCTTAAAGAAGATGTGCAACAGAGATCCTGGAGGATTCTGAATTACGAGGATCTAAAAAGATTCTACGTAATACACAAAAAATCTAAAGAGACTTTTGTGCAAGCGACTATCGGCAATAGAGCTTCTAAAAAGAAGTTACTGTGAAAGGCAACAACAGCGATGACAGGCGAGAACGAGATGCTGGGGTGAATGAACCACCGTTGCTCAAAGCTTTATTCGCCCCACACGAGCACGAACAGCTTCCAGGAACCAGCAAGTTCACGAAGAACTTCTGGAACGCTTGTAAGTCAATATTTGAGACTTGAACGGGCTTCCTGGACTTTACAGACTCCCTTAACTCTCTTCTTGGTGCATCTTTCAAAGGAGGCCAAGGGGCTCTATTTATAGAGTGGAGTTGAGACTTCACCTCATCTCCTATCCGATGTGGGACTAAAATACCAATACTCAAAAATAGAGTTTAATATTTTAGATCATCCCACAATCAGCATAGAAGTGTGCCAGTCCACGCCTACCCCCCGAACACTCCCGTGCATGCACGAGACATCCTGGAGTCCGTGTCCGATTCCGAGTCCGCACAACAAAAATTAACTTGCATCCTTGTTGGATTTAATCCTTTTTCCTTCTAGGAAAATACTTCCACATGGCACAAACTTGTGCCCCACTACACCTCATGTGCACACCTTAACACAAGCAATGCATTATATTGAGATACTCACTGTAACGCCCCAGTCCCAAAATACGTAGGACCAAGTACGTAGACATGCCAGCTGTATACATACGAAATATATGGACCTCGTATGTATACATAAGCTGTAAAATGTAGTAATCCAAGACAACTAAATCTCATCCACAATGAAAGGAATAATAATATAGAAATCAACTTAAATATTTATGATACAATCGTTGGGCGGAGACAAAGTCCACTACCAACTAATTTAAATAGAGAAGAAATATACAAAGAAAGTGATTGGTCGAGCGAAGCAATGACAAGTCCAAAAGCAGTCATCACGAAGGAAGGAATGGCCTTAGCTAGAGCACCTGCAGAAAACATGAATACACACCTGGGGAAAAACTAGGTCCTCAGAGGGACGTAACAAGACACATAATATCATGCCGATAAACTGAATAAGTAAGCTCAACAGAAAAGTATGCATGAGTAAAGGGTCCTAACCATTCTATGTGATATGCATTTTGAGGACAACGTTCTACGCAGGGGCTGTAACGGATTCACGCAAGCAAGTAATAGAAAGTGGCCAGCAAGTAGCGCTCATCCGAGACGCTATCGACCTGGGCAGAAGGTAGTGCTCATGAGAGTAACCTTCGGCCCAAAATGTGTGTAAAAATAAATGTAGCCCCTACGCTAATAACTGTCCCCTCCCCCCAATGATACTATACATGTGTCGACTCCACGACACTGTTTAATCCTTAATAACTGCCAAAGTCTTCTACACAATTTATTCGCAGTTATATTCTAACGCATGCGCACGGGGGATCAGCCCACACGCAAGTGACCTCTATATGATACTCATAACTCTCACACACAACTCGTGTACAATCGTGATAAGTCAATGAGACACACTAAATTTGACGGTAGTTCCTTAACTCTAAGCCAATTGTATAAAATATAGTAATTTGCATTTACATATAATTTAAAAAGAAAACAACTAAAACATGCATAATATTGAGCAGAAAATTTAAACAGTAAAGGCAAGGTGTCTTGCCTGAGGTTATGTGCAAAAGAGAATAATCCAGTAGCTCGAATAGACCAATAGATGAAGCAAGAAAAGCCAAATGCCGCAAATGACTCCGGATGCTGCAACAAACATCACGAACGAGTTTGGAATATAAGATATACCTAGGAAACGCCTGTCCAAAAGTTAAATTCTGGAACAGGAGCAAAATCGTAATTTTGGGTCAAAACGATGTCCGCCGTTGGATCCGCTTTGCACCAAAATGCGTGCCAATATCTACGGTCTCTAAAGTCGTCAAACTATATGTCTACAGATTTGTTTTGATGAGACAAACCCAAGGGTATGTCCAATTTTGGATTGCGGTGGGCTGTGCACAAAATCGTCCGTTGAGTAGGTTTGTGGGCCCGCCAAAATAGCGTTCCGATCAACGGTCTCAGAATCGGACCAAACTTGGCTCACAGGATCAGAAAAATATTTCGAGTCCAATGGCGCAAGTTTTATCGTGATATGATGAGTGTGCACAAAGTTGTGACTTAATTTACAAAGGATCGATACGGGGTATCTCGACGGATACACACTGATTTCGTCGCACACATGCAACAAAATCGAGTTCCGTCAGTTCCCACACGTCGACAACATCCATATGCGCCTTTCGATGCGTATAGTGTGCGACCACGTCGCCCGGTTTGTCGGGGCGCACGCCGTATCGGGTGTTTTTCCACTTTTTGAAAACAGAATTTACAATTTTTGGAAAACTTTAACAACGTGTAACTTTCTACATACTAATTGAAAAGTGAATCCAAAAGGTGCGTTACAATCTCGGTTATGTTGTCCTTGACTGTCTTCAATTAGTTTTTATGAAAGTTTGATGGACAGCGAGAAAAGTGGCCGACAAGTTGGTGTTTCAAAACAGTTTTTAATATTCAGAAAAGTGGATTTTTCTCCAACTTCGTCTCGATTTTTCGAGCAAGTTGGATGGCCATGTCGAAATCCCCCTGGGGGATCTCGAAGAGGGTCATGTGGGCTTCCTACACGAATTTACGGATCGAAAAACGGACTAGAATCGAGGGAGAAAATCAAACGGGAAAGTGGGATACCTTAAAGTGGGAATCTGTTGTTGTTATTGATGGTTCCTTTGTCTTCTTCGCGAGCACGGCTTCGCCATGGTGCGTCCGGGCTTCGCCGTGGAGTGGGGAGGAGGAAGGAGGAGAGGAAGGAGGTGATTTTTTTTTTTTAGGGTTTATATATATATATATATATATATATATATATATACATATATATATATATATATACATATATATATATATATATTATATATATATGTGTGTGTGTGTGTGTGTGTGTTAAGAGTATGGAGGGGGGTCGGCCTATAATTGCTGTTGCTTATATATTGGGGTGTGGGTTTACTTGAAAAAAAGTACTGCGTGGGCTCCCTCCCTCCTAACGCAGCATGGCTGCAACCAAGTTGTGGTGGTCGGCCTCCATTGAGTGGTGGGGCCGACCACCAATGTCTTTGCTTGCTTATTTTTTTTTTTTTACTATTCTTCACTACCTATATATATATATTTATATATATATATTATATGTAGCAAAGGCATGAACCTGTGTAGTTGGCGTTGGTGGTGGGGGTCAGCCCCACCACTTTTTTTTTTTTAAAAAAAAAAAAAACTTTCCTTTTCTTTTCTTTACTTTTAAAATATAATATATATATCTATATATATATACATATCCATAAATACACCAAAAATTTATTTAAAATTTAAATACCATTTAAAATTCAACTATTCAATTATTAATATATTTGAGCATATCTACATATATATATAAATTCAATCCTTAATAAATCAACTAAAAGTAATAATGACATTTAAATAGGAAAACATGTTTATTAAATCTCCACAAATAACTTAAATTATAATAAAATAATAATCGTCCCAATAGGTGAACTTTACCGCTCACCCATGTATGGGTCCAAAAAATTGTATCATCTTGTAAAATATTATTTTATTAATAAAACATAAATTTTGTATCAAAAGCCAATAAATATTCAATCAAGTCTCAAAATTATTTAAAATATTTGTACACACATGAAATGTTCCTACATGGCCATCTTAGTCACCCCACATGCTCACATGGGCTTAAAATTTGTTCAGGCCCTGTTCGGACTGAATTGGCCAAACCGGGTCATCAAAAAAATAAAAATAAATAAAACCATAAATTGTATAAATTCATTTTTAAGTCTAATAAAATATTACAAAATAGGGGTTTTACATCCTACCCAACTTACAAGAATTTCGTCCTCGAAATTTAGGATTAATTGGGTAGATAGGGTTGAGGGATAGGAAGAGTTCGTCAATACCAAAATGCAATTAAATTTTGGAGGAGGCGATAAAACGGCGTTCAACACCACCATGCAGTAGAAAATTTGTGGAGTCGATATATACAAAATATATCATGGTTATGGAATTGAATAAGGATCGCTAGTGACGGTAACAAACTTTTGAATATCCAATTTAGAAGAATAGTAAGGAAATGAGTAGACCAAAGAAAATAAATTAGACATTTGGGAGATGTGGTTCCTAAAGAGAAACTGGAGACTAATCGTCTCGATTGAGAGTTTGATTTAAGTGAATGATTAGAATCATTCTCGAGTGCTCAAGAACATTTGGAAGGGCACGATAATAATTCTAGGGTTGAGGAATGAGAAGTAGTTAAAGGCGAGGATATAGCCACATGAGTCGGTCGGTGGCTATCTACATTTCGTGTATATAAAACTGATAAGGCAACTAAAGGTGATACTTTGAGTCTATCTTAGCAAGTACAGTGCCTTGTCTTTTCAAAATAAGTAAAAGACAAGAACAACAAAGGTTTCAAATGCGGTATTATATATTGAGTACGAATTGTGGGGTTCATAGGCGGCGAAAATAATTCAAAAGAGAATTGCCAAGGCTGTCGCGGAAGAGACCCTAAGGCAGGTTTAACTATGTCTCCATCCGCATAGAATAAGATATGATAAACGAACCAAAGTGCAATAGGTTGATCAGACCATCATGCACCAGTTCTGATTAGACAATATGTTAGTGGGTGCACCCAATAAAATATGTCATGATCAAGCTTGATAATGAAATAAGCTTGTAAAACTGGTCAAAATATGAGCAAGGGAGGTACTGATGAAGGAAATTTAATTAGTCCAAGATCCTTTAAAATCAAGTCTTGCTCGAAGTATGGGCCTACACGGTTGTCCTAGTATTTCTTCATTTATGGCTTGGCAGACTAGATAAGGTAGGGTCCTCTAAATTTTTATAGTCTAAGTGAACTCATCAACACGATTCATAAGGGCAAGGAATCGTGAGGTGGTGAGGTATTCTACCCAACTTACAAAAGTTAAACTAGTAGTGTGATGGGACAATGGGTCAAGCAATCAAGATAAAGTACAATTTAAGCATTTAAGGAATTAAGTATAACAGAATCATATATCGGTCGAAAGAATTGAGTCGAGATGGAAATACAGTCACATAGCTGGGGAGATGACTAACAGCACTTGTGTATATACTACTATCATGGTCATGGGTGTCATGGCAATTAATGTGGAATACTCAGTAGAGTTATCTTGGGGCCTACCATTAAAATTTAACTCAAGTATCCTCCAAAAATTCTAAAATTAAAATTTCAAAAATATACCACCAAAATTTGTATTCACTCCAAGCTGTTCAAATTCATCACAAAATTTTTTTATCACTCTCATAAATATCAAAGCAAAATTTTATCACGTTACTACTAACCTTTTCCAAAATTAACGTTTAATTCTCAACTATTTAACTCATGAGTTCATAATTTACGAATCCATAAAATTTCACAATCAATCAAAATTTTAACACTCTAAAATTTTCAAATAACTCATAATAAAACTCTTAGCATATTAAAGCAATCTCAAAAATTAAGCTCAATGCTCTCATAAATTTTAACTTATATCATGCTAAGTTATTCCAACAAAATCACAACTTTTAAATGGTAACTTCATTTAATCAATCAAAATAACTTTCCATCACATCCTTCGAAATTATCAAAAAAATTTAATATTAGCAATCCCTCATTAAACTAAATTTTCAAATAATCTTATCAGTCAAAATCTTTTATTTTTTCCAAAAATCTAAATAGATCTGTAAATCCTCACTCATAGGACACAATTTAAAATAAAGAAAATTCTCAAAAATTGTTTTCATAACTTTCAAATATTTAAACCAAAATTCGCCATCATTACTTCCACTTAAAATTTAAAATTTACTAAACACGAAAATCGTAAGTTGTACAACTCAAATTTAAATAATTCCTATGGCCATTTTTAAAAAAAGCTAAGATCATTCTCAATTCAAATTTATAACTGTTTGAAGGTGTATAACTATAATATATAATAATCATAAACATGAAAATCAAATAAATTTTATATTTGTTCAAAGATGTATATCTATCACCCAAAACTCATAAATATCACAACTCGAAAAGTAAATCAATTTTTATACTTGTTCAAAGATGTATAGCTATAACCCCATAATTCATAAATATCAAAACTCAAAAATCAAATCAATTTCTTAAAACAAGGGTATAAAGATTCTAGCTATATATTTATATATATATTTTTCCTTCCTGCAGTATCAATCCTATGGTGTTTACTATTTAGAAATCTCAAGATAAAACTGTCCGTGGTAATATCCTACTTTACAAATGACTAATCATTAAATCACACAAAAAAGCCTTTTAACTCAATTAGAGTCTTGAATGTATTCCAATTGCAAATATAACCATTCTAGCCATATGTGTGACCTATGAGCATATACTAGTGTAGTCATCTTCCTAGTTAACACTAAGCACGAAAATAAGAATCAACGGTAGAGAGGAATCAAGCAAGATGCAACTCAAGGAAGTCAATCGAGAGTTCGGAATTTGAAGCCAAGGGAAGAGGTCAAGCTGTATGGATGAGATTTCTAGATTCTAATCCTATGTTGCAGGCTCACATCGGTACAGTAACGTAACCGAAGTGACAAACTCGACCTGCATGGGCCACCACAAAAACATGTAACGCCCCAGTCCCAAAATACGTAGGACCAAGTACGTAGACATGCCAGCTGTATACATACGAAATACATGGACCTCGTATGTATACATAAGCTGTAAAATGTAGTAATCCAAGACAACTAAATCTCATCCACAATGAAAGGAATAATAATATAGAAATCAACTTAAATATTTATGATACAATCGTTGGGCGGAGACAAAGTCCACTACCAACTAATTTAAATAGAGAAAAAATATACAAAGAAAGTGATTGGTCGAGCGAAGCAATGACAAGTCCAAAAGCAGTCATCACGAAGGAAGGAATGGCCTTAGCTAGAGCACCTGCAGAAAACATGAATACACACCTGGGGAAAAACTAGGTCCTCAGAGGGACGTAACAAGACACATAATATCATGCCGATAAACTGAATAAATAAGCTCAACAGAAAAGTATGCATGAGTAAAGGGTCCTAACCATTCTATGTGATATGCATTTTGAGAACAACGTTCTACGCAGGGGCTGTAACGGATTCACGCAAGCAAGTAATAGAAAGTGGCCAGCAAGTAGCGCTCATCCGAGACGCTATCGACCTGGGCAGAAGGTAGTGCTCATGAGAGTCACCCTCGGCCCAAAATGTGTGTAAAAATAAATATAGCCCCTACGCTAATAACTATCCCCTTCCCCCAATGATACTATACATGTGTCGACTTCACGACACTGTTTAATCCTTAATAACTGCCAAAGTCTTCTACACAATCTATTCGCAGTTATATTCTAACGCATGCGCAAGGGGGATCAGTCCACACGCAAGTGACCTCTATATGATACTCACAACTCTCACACACAACTCATGTACAATCGTGATAAGTCAATGAGACACACTAAATTTGACGGTAGTTCCTTAACTCTAAGCCAATTGTATAAAATATAGTAATTTGCATTTACATATAATTTAAAAAGGAAACAACTAAAACATACATAATATTGAGCAGGAAATTTAAACAGTAAAGGCAAGGTGTCTTGCCTGAGGTTATGTGCAAAAGAGAATAATCCAGTAGCTCGAATAGACCAATAGATGAAGCAAGAAAAGCCAAATGCCGCAGATGACTCCGGATGCTGCAACAAACATCACGAACGAGTTTGAAATATAAGATATACCTAAGAAATGCCTGTCCAAAAGTTAAATTCTGGAACAGGGGCAAAATCGTAATTTTGGATCAAAACGATGTCCGCCGTTGGACCCGCTTTGCACCGAAATGCGTGCCAATATCTACGGTCTCTAAAGTCGTCAAACTATATGTCTACTGATTTGTTTTGATGAGACGAACCCAACGGTATGTCCAATTTTGGATTGCGGTGGGCTGTGCACAAAATCGCCCGTTGAGTGGGTTTGTGGGCCCGCCAAAATAGCGTTCCGATCAACGGTCTCAGAATCGGACCAAACTTGGCTCACAGGATCAGAAAAATATTTCGAGTCCAATGGCGCAAGTTTCATCGTGATATGATGAGTGTGCACAAAGTTGTGACTTAATTTGCAAAGGATCGATACGGGGTATCTCGACGGATACGCACTGATTTCGTCGCACACATGCAACGAAATCGAGTTCCGTCAGTTCCCACACGTCGACAACATCCATATGCGCCTTTCGATGCGTATAGTGTGCGACCACGTCGCCCGGTTTGTCGGGGCGCACGCCGTATCGGGTGTTTTTCCACTTTTTGAAAACAGAATTTACAATTTTTTGGAAAACTTTAACAACGTGTAACTTTCTACATACTAATTGAAAAGTGAATCCAAAAGGTGCGTTACAATCTCGGTTATGTTGTCCTTGACTGTCTTCAATTAGTTTTTATGAAAGTTTGATGGACAGCGAGAAAAGTGGCCGACAAGTTGGTGTTTCAAAACAGTTTTTAATATTCAGAAAAGTGGATTTTTCTCCAACTTCGTCTCGATTTTTCGAGCAAGTTGGATGGCCATGTCGAAATCCCCCTGGGGGATCTCGAAGAGGGTCATGTGGGCTTCCTACACGAATTTACGGATCGAAAAACGGACTAGAATCGAGGGAGAAATCAAACGGAAAAGTGGGATACCTTAAAGTGGGAATCTGTTGTTGTTGTTGATGGTTCCTTTGTCTTCTTCGCGAGCACGGCTTCGCCATGGTGCGTCCGGGCTTCGCCGTGGAGTGGGGAGGAGGAAGGAGGAGAGGAAGGAGGTGATTTTTTTTTTAGGGGTTTATATATATATATATATATATATATATATATATGTGTGTGTGTGTGTGTGTGTGTTAAGAGTATGGAGGGGGTCGGCCTATAATTGCTGTTGCTTATATTGGGGTGTGGGTTTACTTGAAAAAAAAGTACTGCGTGGGCTCCCTCCCTCCTAACGCAGCATGGCTGCAACCAAGTTGTGGTGGTCGGCCTCCATTGAGTGGTGGGGCCGACCACCAATGTCTTTGCATGCTTATTATTTTTTTTTACTATTCTTCACTACCTATATTATATTTATATATATATTATATGTATATATGCATGGCAAAGGCATGAACCTGTGTAGTTGGCGTTGGTGGTGGGGGTCAGCCCCACCACTTTTTTTTAAAAAAAAAAAAACTTTCCTTTTCTTTTCTTTACTTTTAAAATATATTATATATCTATATATATATACATATCCATAAATACACCAAAAATTTATTTAAAATTTAAATACCATTTAAAATTCAACTATTCAATTATTTAATATATTTGAGCATATCTACATATATATAAATTCAATCCTTAATAAATCAACTAAAAGATAATGACATTTAAATAGGAAAACATGTTTATTAAATCTCCACAAAATAACTTAAATTATAATAAAATAATAATCGTCCCAATAGGTGAACTTTACCGCTCACCCATGTATGGGTCCAAAAAATTGTATCATCTTGTAAAATATTATTTTATTAATAAAACATAAATTTTGTATCAAAAGCCAATAAATATTCAATCAAGTCTCAAAATTATTTAAAATATTTGCACACACATGAAATGTTCCTACATGGCCATCTTAGTCACCCCACATGCTCACATGGGCTTAAAATTTGTTTAGGCCCTGTTCGGACTGAATTGGCCAAACCGGGTCATCAAAAAAAATAAAAATAAATAAAACCATAAATTGTATAAATTCATTTTTAAGTCTAATAAAATATTACAAAATAGGGGTTTTACACTCACCATATGGTGTAGCCGATGTAGGACTATCTTTTCTAGTCCAAAGGCAAAAACACCAACAATCTCCCACATATCTCAATATATGGGTTGAGCGTTCCCCACAGTGACTGCCCATCATGCATTAGGAGAGATGTCGCTACGACTTGAATCTTTCCGCATAGGTTAAATAACAGCATGATACAAGAATGGACTAAGCCTTGAATTCTGCACCATAACTGCAATTCTTCCTACTCACATAATGACATCAACTGTGCTTCTGGCTGCAAATTGAAGGCCCTGTGCCAGCCTGGTTTCAGTGTATAATTTTGGGCGTCTACAAGTTTACCCTCAAGAGACGACCTGATATCTCTTTCCATACACTATAGGTGAGTTCTTTATTAAAGAGATATGGCATGAAGCCTTGCGTTTCCTTGCGGTGCTACGCCGCTATGACATGGCCTGAAGCCGAGGCATTACCCCTACCTGGGAACCTCATCGTAGTGTCATACTACTGTAGCATGAGGTCACAAGCCTCTTTGTAGTGCCAAACTACCCAGCATGAAGCCTAAGGCTTCCTTGCGGTGTTACGCCGCAACGACATGGCTTGCAATGCCGAGGCTTTACCCCTACCTGGGTACCTCATCGTGGTGTCGTGCCACTGTAACATGGGGTCATCCTCCCCTTTGTAGTGCTGTCTACAACTCTTTAATTACGTCATACAGCATTAGGCTACCTGCCTATTTGCGGTGCTATGCCGCTATGACTTGGCTTACAAAGCCGAGGCATTACCCCTACCTGGGAACCTCATGGTGGGGTCACCTCACTGTAGCATGGAGTTTCACTCCTTGTAGTGCTGCTCTACCGTACTTCCTGTAAAGCACACCAGGCATTCACTCTGCCTGAGAACTCATTAAGGCGTTTAAGCCAACCTTCCACAGGATCTGTTTTTTCCACAAAAATACATAGTAGACAACAGTGGTTATGGGTCCGTATCCGTTCCATGTTCCAGAGAACAAGTACCCACTGTTACCTGATAGTTTCCCAGTCAGTGATCCTCCTTTGAACCAAAAGTTAGATGCCTAGTAGATTTCTCTTTGAACTAATAGCATAAAACTTTATGGTAGGATTACAAAAACACACTATCAGAATGCCTTCAAACCCATTTTACAAGCTGTGTCATCGACCAGCTGGCGCTTGAGGCCCTTGGTGAACGAATCCGCCAGGTTCTCCTGACTCCGAACATCAATCACTGCAATAACACCTCTCTTGATAAGATCGTGTACTCTGTGCTTCAACCGCACCGTTCTCTTCTTTCCATTGAAGAGTTCATTTGATGCCACTGCTGCTGCCGCCTGGTTGTCACAGTATATCGGTATTACCGGTATCTGAGCCCCAACCACCGGAAGATCATACATGAGCTCCCGAAGCCACTCTGCTTCATCTGCAGCAGCATCTAATGTAAAGAATTCAGATTCCATAGAGGAGCGAGATAACATAGTATGCTTCTTCGACTTCCACGATATAGCAGCTCCGCCCATGGCGAATACGAATCCACCTGTGGAATACTCGCTCTCCATATCTGAACACCAGCTAGCATCACTGAAGCCTTCCACTACTGACGGATCTCCGCTGTCGAAAAGTGCATATGTCTGAGTTTTTTTGAGATATCTCATAATACGCTTCACAGCTTTCCAGTGCTCAACGCCTGGATTGCTAGTGAACCGACTCAGCATTCCCACAGCAAAAGCTATGTCAGGCCTTGTGGCAGTAGTAGCGTACATCAAGCTTTCGATGACGCTAGCGTACTCCAACTGCCTGACACTTTCCCTCGAATTAGGCTCCAGCTTCTGATCACTCCGGTACGGTGTATCAATTATGGGAAGATCTTGATACCCGTAGCAAGTGAGTATCTTCTCAATATAATGAGATTGTGACAGCGCTATTCCAGTGCCTGTCCGGATGATCTTGAGCCCCAAGATTACGTCGGCATCCCCCAAGTCCTTCATACTGAACTTGGTCGAGAGGAATTTCTTTGTCTCTGTGACACAACTTAAATCCGTACCTAGGATTAGCATGTCGTCCACGTAAAGACAAACGATTACTCCTCTTCCGTCAGCAAACTTCGTATAGACACACTTGTCTGTTTCACTGACCCTGTAGCCATTCGACCTTATCACCTTGTCAAACTTCTCATGCCACATTTTGGGAGCTTGTTTCAAACCATACAGAGACATCAACTTGCAGACTTTGTCTTCCAGGCCTCTGACGACAAAACCTTCTGGTTGTTGCATGTAGATCTCTTCGGTCAGCTCGCCATTAAGGAATGCCGTTTTCACATCCATCTGATGTATCACCAGCTTGTGCATTACTGCTAGAGCAATTAACAATCTGATGGTTGTCATCCGAGCTAATGGAGCATAAGTGTCAAAGTAGTCGATCCCCTGCTTCTGAGCAAACCCCTTGGCCACTAGCCTAGCCTAGAACTTGTCAATGGTTCCATCTTTCATCTTCTTCTTGAAGATCCATTTGCATCCGATGGGTCTTGCTCCTTCTGGCAGGTCAACCAATACCCATGTGTTGTTGGAGGTGATTGAGTCAATCTCGTTGTCTATCACCTCCTTCCAGAATACAACATCTCTGGTCTTCATCGCCTCATCATAGGTAAGCGGATCTGCTTCTATATGATAGGTGACAAAGTCATCTCCGAAGTCTTTCGGCCTCCTCGTTCGCTTAGTTGACGGCTCAGCGAGTTCTGGTTCAGCTGGTGTCTCCTTGACGACAGCTTCATCTTGGACTACTGGTTCATTAAAGACTTCTGTTTGCTTTGTACCCTCATCATTCTCCGGAAGATCTGCGAGAACAATATTCTTGTGTTTTGCAAACTTGTCTTCAAAGTATTCAGCATCGCGAGATTCGATGATATGGTTTGACTCGATATCAAGGAATCTCCGAGCATCACTCTTCTCGGCATACCCCAAGAAGATCGCCTTCGTAGTCCTTGTCTCCAGCTTCTGAATTTTCAGATTCGGGAGCTTCACATAAGCCAGACACCCCCACACTCGAATGACATTCAAGTTAGGTCTGACTTTGAACCAGAGTTCATGAGGAGTTATGTCTGAAGTTGCATATGGCACTCTGTTTAGAATGAACGTTGCCGTTAGTGCAGCTTCTCTCCAGTAGCACTTTGGAAGACCCGCAGTCAACAGCATGGAGTTCATCATCTCTGTCAACGTTCTGTTCTTCCTTTCTACTACTCCGTTGGATTGAGGAGAGTACGGAGCCGTTGTCTCATTGATGATTACATGTTCTTTGCAGAATGATAAGAATTCATGAGACCGATACTCCCCGCCTCGATCACTCCTTAACCTCTTGAGTTGTTGTCCAGTTTGCCGCTCAGCCTCGGCCCTGAACTCCTTGAACTTCTCGAATGCTTCGTCTTTAGACTTGAGCAAGTAGACGAAAGCATACTTTGAGAAGTCATCGATGAAAGTAATGAAATACTTCATCCCGGCCTTTGTAGAGAATTGTTTGAAGTCACAGATATCTGAGTGAACCAACTCCAGAAGATCTGTGCTTCGATGGACCCTGTAAAGGGTTTCCTTGTGATCTTCGTCTGAGCACATACTTCGCATTTCTCTACCTTACCCCCACACTTGGAGATAAGTCCTAGACTAGACATTCTGTAAATCCTTTTACAAGGAACATGTCCTAGCCTATTATGCCACAACTCAAGAGAATAATCAGAAAAAGTGATTGCATTTATATTATCATGCTGGGTTATAACAAGCTGAATCTTGTACATTCCTTCAGTTTGGAAAGCTTTCCCGAAGAATGTACCCTTCTTGGACATCACCAACTGGCCAGCATTGATGTCCATCCTCAAGCCTGCGTTGCAGAGAAGACTTCCAGAGATCAGGTTCTTAGCAATTACTGGAACATGCTTCACACCTTGAAGCGTCAGAGTGTTCCCCGATGTGAGTTTCAGCTCCACCGTCCCGATCTCCAGTACTTCAGCTTGTGCCTGGTTTGCCATTATGACCTTCTCTGAAGTTGGCTCATAAGAGATGAACCAGTCCTTGTCTGAACAGACATGGCAGGTCGTACCAGTGTCTATCCACCAGTCCAAGTCATCCCCCACAGTTGCAACCTGTGCTATCATGGCAACTAGATTAGTAATCATAGAAACCTTACTAGGCTCACCTTGTTCTTTGGGCTTGGACTTGCATTCGGATTTGTAGTGGCCCTTCTTGCCACAATTGAAGCAAGTCACATGGGACTTGGACTTCTGCTGCTTAAAACCAGGACCCTTCACTTTCAGATTCGTGAAGTCCTTCTTTTTGCGATGAGAAGCAGCCTGCTTCCCCTGGTATTCTCTGGTTTGGACCAGATTTGCCTTCGCCAGTTGCTTGGACAGAGTATCCATCTTCTGTTGAGAGCGTATCTCGTCCTAAACATGGATCTCTTGCAAGAAATCTTCCAAGCTAATTTCCATCTTCTTTCGATGCATCCTTGCATAGAAGTTGCTCCATCCTGCAGGAAGTTTTACGACGATCCCTCCAATGACAAACTTGTCGACGAGGGGCATGTTCTCGTCTTCTAGTTTCTGACGCAACTTCAGAAACTCCTTCACTTGGGGCAGCATCGACTTCTCGTCTTCGAAGGTCCACTTATGGTATTTTTCTACCATGAAGATCTTGGACCGGTTCTCGTCATCTTCATAGAGCTTTCCCAAGGAGTCCCATATCTCTTTGGCAGATGTCTTCTTGGAGTAGGACTCTGCCAGAGAGTCTTCCATGGAATTGAGTATCAGTAGTTTACATATACTGTTTTCTCTCTTCCACTTCGCTTGCTTGGTTGTAGCAGCGGCCACAGCCGCAGCAGATCCAGTGGTTGGAACGATCGGTTCTTCTTCTGACAGCACGTGATCAACATCCACGAGTTGAAGATTTAAAGTGACCTTTCGTTTCCATATCTGGAAGTGTTCGCCATCGAATTTCTCCAACTTATTAAAGCCGGTATCGATGAGCGAAGCACGAGAATTATCCATCTTCTCAATAAAGCTTTGAGATTGTTAGTGCCGAGGCACAATTTTCGATAGAAAATTCTGAAACTGAAACAATTGTAAAGACAACGTTTCAAATGCAACACCTTAAAGAAGATGTGCAACAGAGATCCTGGAGGATTCTGAATTACGAGGATCTAAAAAGATTCTACGTAATACACAAAAAATCTAAAGAGACTTTTGTGCAAGCGACTATCGGCAGTAGTTCTAGTCCAAAGGCAAAAACACCAACAGAAGGAGGGAGAAGACATGGTGGGTATAGGATTTTATGTGGGGAGAATCTCGTCGTCGCGCTATCTAAATAGGAGTTGGTCGTCGTTTGTATGCACATGGCCTGCGCGTTGCAGGTGGCAGAGCATTGCAACGCTCGCAGGAAAGATTCGGAAGACGAAGCACAGTTGTTAGCTGTTAGATTTGAAATATAGGGTGTGGGTTGAGTTTACGAGTTTTGGGTTTTTGAAATAGCACCCGCCCGACGAGCTGAAGACTCAGTAGGCAGAGTGTTAGAAAGAAGGGAGTTGGGGGTATCGGGTTGGGTTTGGTATCAACCCGAATTACCAGGGAACTATCCAAGAAGGGATATCTAGGCTTGGACCCAAGTAATAGGCTGGAATTAATTAAGAGAAATTTCTAAACACACTTGGTTGGTTAATAATTATATTAAGCCTACCTTATTAAGAAATTAAATAATCACTGTTTCTAAGGTAAAAATATCAATATTTGCTGAAACTTCTTCAATAACCAAATATCACCAGTTATGCTGTTAATTAAAAATAAATGAGATATATGATGATAATACTAATAATAATAGCTGACTATAATAGGCAAAGTAAATTTTCAAAGTGCTAAATTTGGCAACAAATATATAAAATAAATTAATATATAAAAATTAAAATAGGGGGCTTCTATCATTTCTGCCTTAGGATTTTGTCCCCGAAATTAAAAAGAAAATGAAGGCACAATTAGGAAAAAGGAGAAATTGAGATATTGAGAGTATTCGAAAACAGTACGTAAATTCGTACCTCGATCTTCGAACAAGTGGGGGAAATTGGTGTGGATTTTTTTGGGTGTGTCATGAGTGGCCACATGGATTTGGATTGGATGTTGGGTTTGATTGGGTTAGGTTTGGGCCTGATTCGATCATGACTACAAATTAAGTCATTTATGATCATTGATGAAATAATAGCATGTGGGAGCTCAATTAGATGGACACAAGTGGTATGTGCGTAGTAGACTCAAAATAGGTCAAAATCGTATATTGAGTCAATTAGGCTGGATCGATGTCGAGCCCCGAGATTTATTTGGAAGTTAGGTCAAGTTTTACGGTAGATGGTCAAATGGCCTAAATTGACCAGAAAGTTGTGCGATACAAATAGAATGCAAGGGAACAAGTTTGTGTGGGATATGATATATCAAAATGAAGATAATCTCGTCTACTATAAAACTCATAAAGAAAGTTCCGAGAGATGGACATATCTGACGCTCCAAAAATCAAAGTCACAAAAAGTAAATTAATGATCTAAACTAATTATAATAAATTATCTATTGAAAATAATTCATTTAAAAATTTTAAAAGAAGCCCTAAAATTTAGGAGGCTCACATAAACCGACATTAAGTAGATATATTGAATCATACAGCATACAATTTAGTGATCTTTCTATCCTTGCCTTAGGATCAGTTCATGGCATATCAAAAGCAGTAAAGCATATTATCATGGAAAGCATGTTATGTTTGATTTATACAAGCAAATAGGCAAGCAACATATAGTGCAACTTCTTACCAACATCGACGCACTCGTCCTTGTACCGACGCAAGGGGAATACTCCTACTGTAGTGCCCCGTCCAACTCAGTCAATCGGAGAAATCAGAACGTCGACGGCATTCGAACTTAGCCTTGCAATGGTGACTCGAAGGTCTGCTCGGTCGAGGCGACTCCTTGCTCAGGTAGGGTAGTTTCGGTAAACTCGTCTCATCTTAGCCTTCACATAATAAATCGCATATTTTCAACTTGCATAAGTAGGCTTGATAATAAAAGAGACGAATCCACATAGATAAGGAAATAATCCAGACGGGTCGAATTGAGTTAGAATATGGAAAGGTCCAACGGTCGGCTACACGACGTGCTTTAAAAATGACACTCGATCCTTCGCCCCGTGGCTTGGGAGAAGAAAAGTTGGTCTTCGCCACAAGCTAAGAGTTAGCCTAAGTCATAGGCGTCGCCCGCATAAACACTTCATAAAGCATGTACGGTCCCATCGTCCAAGGCTTGACGCAGCCTTTGCTCGTCAAGTTGATGTACGATTAAGTTAGGCTAAGTGATTCTAGGCGATCAAAGGAATTTTAAGCATTGTCCCACATTTTCTACGGTTGTCGATATTACTTGGTTTCACGATCATATAGAGTATGACTTGGGCGGTGGTGTCACATAGAGTTCAAGTTGGTTTAAGGCACGATATCACAGACTTAGTGTTTTTAAGGCACATGCCATCGTTGATTTAATTGAGTTAGAAGGAGGGCTTTCAAATAGTCGTTCCTAAGTCGAATGAAATGATAGGACAAGAAGGAAGAATGCTCGCGACCATGGGTCGTCGAGGCGGTCTCAGATGTGAGAAGTATTGAACTTGGCCTTGGAAGAGATGGTAACACTAGACGTAGAATGACTGTGTGAGGCGTCAGTTCGAGTCGAGTCATACATGGTCATTGGACAACTTGTACAAGGTGAGTTATGTTTCTCGAACGGCGACCCAGGCGACAACGTGACCGTTTCGATAGAGAAAAATTAGCAGTGCTGATGACCACCACTGGTTTAGGCGGACTTACAGCGGAGCTTGCTACTCACCTGGCAAGGGCATCCGTCTAACAAATACTATGGTGTCCAAGATAGCGCTGGGTGCTAGTGACTAGTTCATATAGATGAGTCGGCATGGGCGGCGATCCGCGTGTATGCCTTTGGATTGAGTCAAGTATGGTGTGCACTATATCAATGAGTCGGTTGAATGCGTGCACGATCGGAAGACAATGTTTGGGCCTAAGCTTTGGCTGCAATGAAGACACTGTGCTTCGACTGAGATATAGCACAAGTCTTAAGTTTCGGCATATAAGTTGCATAAGTTAGATTTGAGTCATCTTGAGTTTAAGTCAGGAAACGCCGCAAGGCAAAGTCGTCGAGTGACACTTAGTCCACAAGTCTTGGTTGGGTCAGTTGGTGATTAAAGTAGCAAGGGCCGCGAGGAGGCAATATGGTTAAGTCACACTGAGTTTTGAGGTACGACACGATGGACTTGTAGCACGTCACGTAGAAATTGGGTGCTATCGTGTAGTCACGTCTCTGATTATATGTCGAAAGACAAGCACGACCTGATAGGTCAACGTTGTTGTTACAAGCACGAAATGGTCTAGAGACACAAAATAGGCTAAGGCGTCTGAAAACTGATCCTAAGACAAGAGTAGAAAGACAATCATAAAAGGACTATATTACACAAAAGAAAATGAACGTGTCAGTTTTGTATGGGTGGGCGTGGAGCTCATTCCACCAGTACAGTTGAGTACTGACACCCACATAGTTTTCATGTGCAGGCACAGGTAGAAGCTCGTGGCGCAGAGCTCGCTTGGATGCGTCAGGCATGGAGTTTCCTGGGCATTTCGAGTCGTGAAGCCGCGTGGAGTGAGGACTTATACGGGACATAATGTATGGACATCGCCTCTCCGAAGCATCCGTTGGTTCAAGACTTGTATTGAGATGAGAGAGAGCTGAGTGACTTGTAATGTAAGAAGATGAGCTTGAGTGACTTGTAATCTTGGCCTTGCGCTCCATTGTAATCCTTGTTTCAATATCAATAAAGAGCATCTTTTAAATGACTTGTGTTTTGTTCTAATATTTTCGCTAGCAAATTCAATGCCTCTGCTTGGGACTTCTGTACGATGACTCCGTCGTAGCCGCTGTAATCAGCCGTTATGGAACCCACCTTGCACGAGCACAATCTAGGCTCGTGCGGTATCATGCCTTAGCAAGGACGATCGCTCCTACGGGAGCGGGGTATGACACCTACCATCTTTCCCTATCATGTTATTAGGGTTGGCAATGGGGCGGGTAGGGGTCGGGGACCATATCCTCCATCCCCATCCCCGAGTAGTGTTTAAATCCCCATCACCATCCTCATTCCTCGTCGGGTTTTATTTTTTACCCCCATCTCCATCCCCGTTAAACAATGTATTCCCCGTCTCCATCCCCGTCCCCGTCCCGTTTGCACTTTCGGGGCCGAATTTTCTCATCTCCGTCTCTTGTTCGATTAATAAATTTTCATGTACATTATATAAGTTTAAAAAATTATTTTCATTCAAAAAACTACATGGCATATTAATAATGGTTTTCATAAAATAAATATATATATATTACTAGTTAGATCAAGAGAACATACCATTTCCAAAGGGTTGTACATATGGATATGGATATAAGTAATCGGGGTTGGGGATTTATCGGGGCGGAGAGTACTGTACCCATACCCGTCCCCGAATCTGATCAGAGATTTTTTTTATCCCCATCCCCGTCCTCATCCCTATTTTTAAATCTCCAAACTCGTCCCCATCGAGTAAAAAAATTGGGTCCCCGTCGGGTTCGGGGGGATATTGCCATCCCTACATGTTATAAGTGATCTCTATGAAAAATCTCTGTGTGCCTGCACTTTTGGTCCACCGTTCCTTAACTATATGAAGGTCGTTGGCATATCTACGCCAGAATAAAACTCTATCATATTTCTCTTTTCTTTTATCAAATTGGATAACCCAGCGTCCTTCCCGTATGAGTTGCTGGCCCAATATCCAAAGGACGCCGAGCTTACCATAATTATGGCTTATCACATCAGAAGTAGATCGTAAGTCATGCCCAAAAGATGCGTTCCAACAATGATTAACATCCCTCCTAAGTCGAATGGTCCCAGTGCCCCAACATTTAACTCGTTCGAGGGAAAATACCACACCCTTGTACGAGTAATATCTTAAGTCCATTCGACCATACAACGTGCGTCAAACTCATACAACCAAACATAGTCCTGAGTCCGAAACTCAGACTTCACGTCGTCTTGTATTTCTCTTTCCTTCAATGTTCTCACACTTTCTATGTTCTCACATTCTTTGTATGATTTTATTCTTCGTTTTAATGTTCTATGGCACCATACCCCAATTCAATATTTGTCAAACGAACGACTCGAAGGTCCCGAACATTCCGAGGCACCATGCCATATTCGGCAATTCCGTCATATTCATGTCACAACTGTTCTCTTCACAATGAAGCCATCTTTTAGGATTCTCGTGCACGTACGCACGCTTTGACATAATTTTTCTCTATTCTTCGAGTCGTGCATGGCGATGCATGCCTCGATACCGTATTTTTATGTTCTATGCCTTAGTGTTCAATGTTCATGGCTCGTGTACTAGGGCACTCGCCTCAATAGTCTTTCAATGTGCTAGCTTTCTAACTCATGCACGAAGGCACGAATAACTTTTGTACTGAGGCACTTGCCGATACAGTTATCCCATGTTCTTATGGCTTGCGCACCGAGGCGCTCGCCTTTGCGATGTTCAATATTTAATAGTGACTTGTACATTTGATGCACGTTTTGTTTCAATTGTTTTATCTAGTGTTCGACATGCACTATATTCATCTCTCGATCGAGCCACGCCCGTGGTCTCGATAGGTTAACTTAGCATACAACGATATATTTTACTTAGGCATGAAGGAGTAGGAAAGAAGGTCAAAGTTCTCCCACCTTAAGTCGATACGCCTTATCGTTTTGCCGAGCCGATGCGGCTCGATTTCGTAACTTTGTTGTACGGCCAACTCTTCTGACTTATCCATTCGAGCACTTCGTTCTTCGTTGAATTATCCGACTGATTTGGCTTATCGTGCCTATGCCTCAGTCCGTCGTGAGGTCATGATTTGGTTTTGCGGACTCTGTTGCGAACAAGGCAAAATGTCGACGTCTTATATTTCAGTGTAAATATAGCCTGCATACGAAACCAAGTAAAATTAATATTCATTCGCATCGGATTTGTGCGTTGCATCGATTTAATTTCTTAGAATCTTCGAACTGACTCAATGCTTTCCCTCGGGTCAACTTAACACTCGCATCGAACTTACTCAATGCATTCCTAGGGTCAACGTAGCTCTTTGCATCGATTCGCATCGATACATATTTTGGGTCAACGCAACTTTTCGAGTCAACGACTCATCGTAATGCACCGTACGGAGTGGGTCATTACAACAAGTTTCTCCACGATTAATTATATTAGTGATTAGACTTCTGCATTAAGCAAAGCACTTAATGCATTGTAGAAAACTGGAAAGGGCTTTTATTTACTTATTTCTATATGCTTCTACATGAATCAATGAAAAGATATGTAGAAACTAAAATAGGAACTTACTGTTGTTGTTTTTGGCCTTTAGCACTAGAAACATAGTCCCACATTGCCTAGGCCAAATGGTTGGTATCTCTTTATATAGCTTTGCTTGTTGAGAGATGAACATGTGGTTGTGGGGAGGCACATGGGTGCCATGTGGAGGTGTTTTTCTAGTGGGAAGGAGGCTAACTCAACAATTAAGCATTAATGCTTTTTGTCATGCTCTTGTAATTTATTCCATTGCAGCTAAGCCCCCTATAGCTAAGCCCCATAGGGGCTTAGCAACTCGAACTCGGACTCGGACTCGGACTCATGGGATCATGAGGCGTAATGTGGCACTTTGTTGGCACATTTTGCACTTACCACGTCAGTATCGTCGCAAGGCACATAGTGGGCTTATGTTGCCCTTGTTATGCGAGCCTCTACGCTGCCGATCGCACCCGTTCGTGCGAAACGTTCGTGCTACCATTCGTACGCAAGTTCGTACGATCAGTTGTCGTGCAGTGCATGCAGTGCGCTGTACAAATTTGGCATGGTGTGCGCGTTTGGTACGTATGGTATGTTTGGTACGGCATGCACATTTTCTTGAGTGTGCGCATTATCCGCTGTCGATGCAATTGGCGTAGTTAGCACAGATGGCGCTTATTTTGTGCCAATTGGCACAGTCGTGTCTGTGCACGATTAGAGTGGTTACTAAATGTTCGGGAGCAATTTTTCTACGTCCCAAACTTTTTACATACAGGGCGGTTGCTGTGCGTGCCTATATAAGTTATTCTTTTCTCTCTCATTCAGTACAGTTCATTCCAGACAATTCCTTATGAATTTTTAGAGAGCAGAGACGAGAGAAACAGTACGCCATTTTATGCCATCCGATGAGTCTTTGCGCTATCCGAGGAGTCAGAAGAGTAGAGTGTTCCATAAGTTCTTTTCTGAACTTGTTGGTTCTTGGAAACTGTTCGTATAGGGAGAATTTAGCTTTGAGCACCGGTGATCAGTCACCCCAGCAGGCTTTCTTTTCTTCTGTTCACTTTCCTTCTCTACTTATAATCTCGTTCTGAACGAGATTTTTTTCTGATCTAATCAAAAACTTTCTGTGGGATTTCGACATTATTTCTACGAAATCATTTGTGCCTTCCTCGAAGTGTTGCGTCTGATTTTGTCTCTCTGAATCCTTCGAATCTCAATTGTGCACCTTCTTCGAAGTGTTGCCAAATTTAGTTTTTCATCTTAAAATTAAGCCCTGGGAATAACAATCTCAAAGCTAAATTCCAAGATGGAAAACTCTCGTGCTGCTCTTATCAATTCTAACTTTAACAAGTTAGAGAAATTCGATAAAGAGCACTACCAAATCTGAAAGGAAGGTTAGCCTTAATCTTCAACTTGCGAATGTCGACCACGTGCTAACTGAGGTAGAACCAAAGGTTCCATAAACTGGTTCTGCAGCCACAATTACTACTGCTACTACCAAACAGACCAAATAAAGAAGAAAAACCTCTGTAGGCTTCTAATAATGCTATGGAGGACTCCCTGGCAGAATCTTACTCTAAGAAGACCATTGCCAGAGAAATATGGGAGTCTTTGGAAAAATTATACGAAGATGATAAGAACAGGAGCAAGATATTTATCGTTGAAAAATATCATAAATGGCTTTTTGAAGACGAGAAAACGATGCTGCCTCAGGTGAAAGAATTCCTGAAGTTGCGTCAGAAATTAGAAGATGAGGGGATGCCCCTCAATGACAAGTTCACTGTTGGAGGGATCGTCTCCAAGCTTCCCGCTAGTTGGAGCAAATTCTATGCAAATATGCATAGAAAGAAATTAGAGATCAGTCTGGAAGATCTCCTGCAAGAAATCTATGTTGAGGACCGGATGAGGGCTCAACTGAAGGTGGACGCTTTGTCCAAACAGATGGCTAATGCCAATTTGGTCCACACAGAGAATCCAAGGAAAAGAAGGTGGCTTCCCAGAACAAGAAGAAGGACCTCACAAATCTAAAAGTAAATGGGACTTCTTTAAAGCAACATAAGCCAAAGTCCCATGTGACTTGCTTCAAATGTGGCAAGAAGGACCACTACAAGAGTGAATACAAATCCAAGTCCAAGAAATTAGAGCAAGGTGAGCCTGGTAAGGTTACCATGGTTACTGATGTAATTGTTATGATTGCTCCGGTTACTGCGGTGGGAGCTGACTCTGATTGGTGGGTAGATACTGGTGCCACCTGCCATGTCTGCTCAAGTAAGGAATGGTTCACCACATACATACCAACTTCTGAAAGTGTTATGGTAGCAAACCAGGCACAAACTGAAGTACAAGGGATCGGGACGGTGTTGTTGAAGCTGACTTCAGGGAAGTCTCTGACGCTTCAAGACGTGAAGCATGTTCCTGCTATTGCGAAGAACCTGATCTCTGGAGGCCTACTCTGCAACGCAGGCCTAAGGATGGACATCAATGATGGCCAGATGGTGATGTCCATAAAAGGAACATACTTCGGGAAAGCGTTTTATATCGAAGGAATGTTTAAACTTCAGCTAGTAAATCAGTCTTGTCAAATTAATGCAATCGCTCATTCTGATTATACTCTTAAGTTGTGGCATAATAGACTAGGACATGTTCATTATAAAAGAATAAACAGAATATCTTGTCTAGGACTTATCTCCAAATGTGGGAGTAAGGTAGAGAAATGTGAAGTGTGTGCTCAGACGAAGATCACAAGGAAACCCTTTTTTCGTGTTAATCGAAGCACAAATCTTCTGGAGTTGGTACACTCTGATATCTGTGACTTCAAACAATTCTCTAGAAAAGTCAGGATGAAGTATTTTGTTATGACCCGTACCCTAGAGTAAGGGCACAAAAATGGTACGTACAGCCTACGCTGCAGTGTCGGCGGTAGAACACTGTCCTAGGTCTCAACATCTAACAATATAAGATACCTGTATAGTATATACACTCCGAGTGGAGGTGATAATACAGAATACAGTCTCAATCACAACTAAGACTGAAATACGATAAATAGATAGATATGAAACGAATCCACAAAAGATACAAATAGATAGAGAGTCTAAGTGTCTAAGATATCACAGCAATCCAGAACATCCAACTCAAATACAAAATCCCAGAGAAAATACAACTGAAAAGACTACTCTAAACTAAAGGGGTGTCATCCACTGCTAATGGATCCTGCTGGAGATCCAAGTCACAGCAATCCTCTAGGGTAGTCCCATAGTAAGTGGTACAGAGCGCCTCGTCCTCATCCTCTGTAATATTTTCAACAGGTCCAGTCAGGACAGGAGCGAGCACAATACATCTCATGCAAATCATAACAGGTTAGGAAATATAAATATGCTAGAGAGTAAGATACATGAAACTGGAAGAACAACATGGTATAAAAGAGAGAACTGTAAGTAAATAGCTATAATATATAGAGAACTATCAGTGACTAGTGAATCAGAGTATAAAATAAACATGTGAACAGCTGGAGGTGATTCATGGCTATACTAAAGAGTTGATTCATGACTACACTACTTTAGAATTATTCACATGTTTAGTTCTACTACCCCCTTTCCCTAATCAATACACAAGGATCCAGTCAGGTTATGTTAAGATTCATGACTACGCTACTGGCTCATAATGAGTGATTTATGAATAGATTCGTGAAGGCTTTGTGATTCATGACAGTACAGGAATCACAAGCAGATTCATGATAATGGAAGCATGAGATACATGATGTAAGTGAAACACACGACATGAGTATCCGATGCTCCCGAGAGGATAACATCACATGAAGGGATCCATATAATACCAATCCGTGTTACCAACGTGTCAGCATCAAGTAAAGTAATCTAGAGCAGGAATATAATCCTAAGTAAGATATGAAATGATCAGAGAATATACTCGCCTGATATCTATATGTCTGAAGAGATACTGTCTGAGGAGTGGTGTCTGGCTCCTATAGAACAGTACAAGTCACAACATGTCCAAAATGGCAAAATAGACTGCTACAATGCATTCTACATGATGTTTGGGTCAATCTAGGCTAAAGTCAACCTTTGGTCAACTCTAGTCAACTACACTAGTCAAACTAGGTCAACTAGGTCAAACCTAATCCAAACAAGTCTCACTAAGCCTAGCCATACCTATTTAGCATTCACACATCAACACAAAGCCATACAAGTCTATCAACACGCAAGTCATATGTATACATGTCATATACACATAGGCTATATCATAGGAACCTACATAGGCTATATGCCATAGGGCTACATAGGCCAAATACAATCTATATTGGTAATACATATATTTTCACACATTTATTATCTACTAAATTAATATAACCAGTATATATATATATATATATATTAATATAATATATATATATATATATATAATATAATAATATATTATATATATATATTATTCACATATAGACAATAGCATATATACACATTATTATCAAGAATAGATAATATATATATATTATATATATATATATATATATATATATATATAATATATATATATATATATAGAGAGAGAGAGAGAGAGAGAGAAATATTATATATATATATATTATATATTATATTATATTATATATATATATATAGAGAGAGAGAGAGGAGGGAGATGGAGATAATGTGGCATGTGTGTGTGTGTCAATATGTGTGTGTGTACAATATGAGGAAACAATGCACAAACTGTTCTCAGATTTTCAGTGTAAAGTATGTGTGTGTATGTGTAACAGCATAGGCTAGAGTATCCCAGGTTTGTGCTCCTTTGTTTGTGTGTATCATCATAGATCCTCAGGTTTGTGTAAAGTGTATGGGTAGCTGTAAAAACAGTATTCACATAACAATTCCGAGGTTGTGTCAATAGGTGAAACAGTACAAAACTGTTCTCAGGTTGAACTTATGTGTGTGTGTCAATATATCAGTCTACATGTGTGAGAGTGTGTGGAGAACATCAATGGTTCTCAGTTATTCTCAGATTTGTGAATGTGTGTAGAGAAAACAGTAGGTAGGTTTCAGATTTTAGAAAATTAATTTGAGTGCACACATTTCAGTTTTCATTTAAACAGTCCCCAAACAATTTCGAAAACTATAGTTCCATGCTTAACATAAATCCCAATATTGTAGACAATCTCAGGCATAAGGTATGATAATCAGGATAATTTATCCACTCAAATTTAGTTTAGTCACAACATAAATCTCAGGAATTTCAAATCAGTGAATGCACAAATAGGTTTCAGTTTACAGTGCCAATGTATTTCAAATCAATCGATCATGCAAAAGAAAAACTAAAACACCTAGCTAATCATGAAATCTAACATGTAGATAAAACTTAGACATGTACTGGTGAACCAAACATTCAAATTAATCATCAAGAAACAGTTTAAAATACATTTAATCTCAGAAATTCAAAATCAGTGAACTAGGTATCAGTGAATTGGGGAAATTTGATTTTGAATCCAAAATACAATTGATATTCGAATCTAAAGGTTGGTAATTAATGTGTCATGCTTGTACGTGTCAAGCATGGTGTCTGTGTCCAACCAAGTGGACACAATCGTGTCTAAGACACTAAATCATCACACGAACACATACTCAGTGCACAGCCTCGTGCATGTGTTCGCACGTGTCTAGCACACGACACACGACATGACACAGCACAGGTGCGTGTCTACATACTCGCCTAGGGTAGGGCTACAACCCTGACACCCTGACTCGTGTCCACGAGACACCAAGACACACACGAAGCCCGTGTCAGAAGTGCCTGTGGCTCACGCACACAGCAGGCAATGGACAGTACGGGCTCAATTGCATGTCTGACTCGACACGAAGTGACTCGAGACTCGAGGGGGATTGTGTCAGTCACTACCCCTCGGTCCTCGCCAAGTGGCACGTGTCAAATCGCCGTGTCCGAAGAGAAATGTAACCCGCAGCAGGACAGTGTCCCACGGCTGCTGTAGCGAGTTCGTATCCTCGTACTGACATGACACGACACAAAAATCACCCACAACTGACACGAAATCAAACATAACCCCTAGATCTACAAATCTATTCAAACATAATTCAAAAACAGAACAAAAACATTGAGTGTGGCATTTCATCGAACACCTAGTTCTAGGTTAGGATACGTGTCCGATACGGACATGAAATCAATGCAAATTGACACCAAACTTATACCACAGCTAGGGGACACCTAGATCTAGGCTGGGATGCAAAGAAATCAGAATTTAATTACAATTTGAAGGGTTTACCTATAGTATGTCAAATGGCAAGAAAAGCCCAAAATCGAATGGTTTCCTTGCTAGCCAAACTCTCTAAATTGTTCCCAAACTAAAATTACTCTCCATGAACATCAAATAGAGGTTGTTTAAATTCTATTGCAAAACGTTTGAATAAAAAAGGAATTAAAATGGAATTGTTATGGATTTGGAAAGATGGAAATTACCTTTCCTTCAAAAAGTTGATTCAATACAAAAGAGGCAAGAACAAAGGAATGAGAGACTTTATAGGGGGATTACCAATGTGTGGCCGACCATAGGCTGAAATTAGGGTTAGGGTTCCACTAATGGGCTATGGGCCAAGTTTTATTAGTCATGGAAATCAATTTATAAGTCACAAGTCGTTGAACCTAGTATTTCAAACTTGATTATAAATGACTAAACTAGGGTTGAATTAAGTTAGGCTAGGGTCCCACCATGCTTATCAATCACCATAGCTAGGGTCAACATCTAGGTTAGTCTCCAAAGTCTCAAATAGCCAAAGTCAAAATAACAATCACCATTTCAATAATTCAAATAAATTCAAAATTTCACAAAATAACTAAAATACACTCAAGCTAAATGGTAGTGACATATTTCATAACCTTCATCGATGACTTCTCAAAATATGCGTTCTCCTACTTGCTTAAGACTAAAGACGAAGCGTTCGAGAAGTTCAAAGAGTTCAGGGCCGAGGCTAAACGACAAACTGGACAACAACTCAAGAGAATAAAAAGTGGTCGAAGAAGAGAGTATCGATATCATGAATTCGTATCGTTCTGCAAAGAACATGGAATCATCAACGAGACTACTACTCTGTATTATACTCAATCTAATGGAGTAGCAGAAAGAAGAACAAAACATTGATAGAAATGATAAACTCAATATTGTTGACTGCGGGTCTTCCAAAATGCTATTGGAGAGAAGCTACATTGGCGGCCACTTTTATTCTGAAAGTGTCGTATGGAACTTCGGACACCACTCCTCATGAACTATGGTTCAAAGTCAGACTTAACTTGAATGTCATTCGAGTGTGGGGGTGTCTGGCATATATGAAGCTCCCAGATCTGAAGATTTAGAAGCTCGGGAAAAGGACTACGAAGACGATCTTCTTGGCATGCCGAGAAGAGTGATGCTCGAAGATTTCTTGATATAGAATCAAATCATATCATTGAATCTCACAACACAGAATATTTTGAAGATAAATTTGCAAGGCACATTAACATTGTTCTTGCAGACATTCCGGAGAATAATGAGGGTGCACAAAAAATTTAAGTTTCCAATGAGAACGTAGTCCAAGAAGAAGTTGTTGTTGAAACAACTGATGAACCAGAACTCGCTGAGACGTCAACTAAGCGAGTGAGGAGACCGAAGGACTTTGGAGATGACTTTGTCATATATCATTTGGAAGCAGATCCACTTACCTATGATGAGACGATAAGACCAGAGACGCTATTTTCTAGAAAGTGGTAATAGACAATAAAATTGATTCAATCACCTCTAATAACACTTGGGTGTTAGTTGATCTTCCCAAAGGAGCGAAACCCATCGACTGCAAATGGATCTTCAAGAAGAAGATAAAAGCAATGGAACTATTGACAAGTTCAAGGCTAGGCTAGTAGCCAAACGGTTAACTTAGAAGCAGAGGATTGACTACTTTGATACGTATGTTCCAGTAGTCCGGATGACCACCATCAGAATATTAATTGCTCTTACAGCAATACATAAGTTGGTGATACATCAGATGGATGTAAACAGCTTTCTTGAATGGCGAGCTGACCGAAGATATTTACATGCAACAGCGAGGGATTTGTCGTCAAGGGTCTTGAAGACAAAGTCTGCAAGTTCGTGAAATCCTTGTACGGTCTTAAACAGACTCCCAAAATATGGCATGAGAAGTTTGACAAGATCATAAAGTCTAATGGCTTAGGATCAGCGAGACGGACAAGTGTGTTTACACGAAGTTCGTTAATGGAAGAGGTGTAATCGTTTGTCTGTACATAGAGACATGCTGATCCTAGGTACCGATATGGGCTGTGTCACGGAGACAAAGAAGTTCATCTTGACCAAGTTTAGTATAAAGGACTTGGGGGAAGCTGATGTGATCTTAGGCATCAAATCATCCGGACAGACACGGGACTAGCGCTATCACAGTCTCATTATATTGAGAAGATGATCACACTCTACGGATATCAGGATCTTCCAGTAATCGATACGCCTTACAGGTGTGATCTGAAGCTGAAGCCTAATTCGAGGAAAAACGTCAGGCAGCTAGAGTATGCAAGCGTCATCGGGAGTTTGATGTATGCTACTACTGCCACTAGGCCTGACATAGCTTTCACCGTAGGAATGCTGAGTTGATTCACGAACAATCCATGCTTTAAGCACTGGAAAGCTGTGAAACGGGTAATGAGATATCTCAAGAAGACTCAGACATATGCACTGTACTACAGCGGAGATCTGCCGGTAGCAGAAAGCTACAGTGATGCCAGCTGGTGCTCAGAGGTGGAGAGGGAGAGATCCACAGGTAGATTATATATTTTTATAATAGATGGTGCTGCTATATCGTGAAAGTCAAAAAAGCAGACTATGCTCTCTCGTTCCTCCATGAAATCTGAGTTCTTTGTACCAGATTTCATATCAAAAGAAGCAGAATAGCTTCGGAAGCTCATGTATGTCCAGTGGTTGGGGTGCAGATACCGACGATACCAATATGCTGCGACAACTAGGCGTGCTGCGGTGGCTTTAAATAACCTCTTCAATAGGAAGAAAAGAACTGTGCGGTTAAAGCACATGGCAGTGCACGATCTCATCAAGAGGTGTCATTGCAGTAATTAATGTTCGGAGTCAGGAGAACCTGGCAGATCCGTTCACAAAGGGCCTCAAGCGCTAGCTGATTGAAGACACAACTTGTAATATGGGCTTGAAGGCATTCTGATATTGTGTTATTATAATCCTACCATAATGTTTTATGCTATTAGTTCAAAGAAAAATCTACTAGGCATCTAAATTTTGGTTCAAGGGAGGACCACTAATTGGAAAAAAATCATGAACAATGGGTACATGTCCTCTGTGGCATGGAAAGGATACGGATCTACAACTACAGTTGTCTGCTATATTTTCTGCAGAAAACAGATCCTGTGGTGAGGATGGCTTAAACGCCTTAATGTGTCCTCAGGCAGAGTGAATGCCTGTTGTGCTTTACAGGAAGGACGGTAGCACAACACTACAATGAGTGTAACTTCATGCTCCAATGGGGTGACTCCACCATGAGGTTCCTATGTAAAGGTAATGCCTCGGCTTTGCGAGCCAAGTCACAGCGCGTAGCACCGCAAATAGACAGGTAGCCTAATTTTGTATGATGAAATTAAAATGTTGTAGTGTCACGACCCGCAACCTAAGGAAGGGCACGAGAACGCGGGTACGTCCAGCCTACGCCGCAGAATCAGCGGTAGAACGCTGTAGGTCGTTTATAAATACTACAACTAGACAATATATAAGGGTACCTGTCATCTCCGTACGGAGGTATATAATATGGCATAACTCAATCACAAGACAAACTAGGATAGATAGCAGGAAATGGAAATATGATAGAAGAAAAAACTGGAAAAAGAGTTCCAGATCCAATACAGCTCAGAGATATAAATAGCATCACAGAAACTCAAAACATAATATAGTATACTAAGTATGAAAGCACTAGCTGGATCGCAGTCCAGGCAAGCCTAACTAAGCTATACTAGTCAAGGGGTGCAACATCTAGTGGCTCAGCTGCCAGGTCAAAGCCCTGGCCTAGGTCTCCATCTGCCCCAGGCCCATAGTAGGTCGAGCAGTCAGCCTTTGAATCATCTGTAATATATCAACGGTATCCTGTCAAAAAAATAAGCAAGTATAAAATACTAACCGCAGTTCTAATGATTTGACATATTCCATAGGAGACAATTATAATGAAATACAAGACAAATATCAAAGTAGGAAATATAACTGGGTATGTGAAATAGGATATCATGTCATGGTGATAATACAGGAAGATAGAACAGAACATGATATATGATGTATAAAAGTAAACATAAAAGGTGCCATGAATTATTAGTGCGTTATGTGATCGGCTTAGGTCCAGATCAGGTTGTTCCATCTGACCGGCTATGAATAGGTGTACAAAAAAGCAAGATCAGGCCGGCCACCATGGAAAGCTATGAACAAGTAGGGTCAGGCTTTGCCCATCATGAGGCGAGGGTATAGCTATGAACAAGTAATAGGTACGAGTATGAAGAACAAGTAGGGATTTGATCACACAACCACTAATAACTCTCCATCCCAGAATAGTATAATGGATCCGGACATGACACGTCATCACACGGGAATCAAAAGCAGGGGGCCAGCCCACTCCCAAGTCAATGTCTATACAAGTACAGGTAACAAGTCGAGCATTGTACCAATATACCAAGTAAATCCAGAAACATCTCATGACAGGATCCGACGTATACTAGTCCGTGAAATTATCGTGTCAGGAATCAAATAAGACACTACAACTGAATGGATGTAGAAGCTATCACACATCGAACTACTATCAGAGAATGTACTCGTCTGCGGTCCTGAGCTGATACGGTGAACAGATGCTCAGAGTAGTCACAGACCTAAAGATGAGATACCATGAGTCAAAATAGGGTTTAATAGTAAAAACTTGCTAATCAAGTTATGATATACAAGTCTAAGTCAAAACTAGGTCACATCAGGCGAAACTAGGTCATACTAGGTCATACTGAGTCACACTAGGTAAATGTTGACTAATATTTGACTTTTAGTCAACTGGTCAACTCTGGTTAGGTTTTGGATCAATTCTAGGTAAAGTGTTGACTCGTAGTTGACTTTGATCAAAAAGTCAACTCCTGGTCAACAGGAGTCAAAACCAGACTAAACTACCCCATCTAACCATTACCTACCAAGACAACCTATTTCTAACCCCAGCGTAACAATCAAAACCCAATCTTAGACTTACCCCAATACCTTACCTTTACCCTTTACAAGGTATTCCCAATACCTTGCCCCGATACAAAGGTAACCCATCTAAACCTTGGAATACTAACCTGGACTTCTTAGGGTAGCTAGATACTAACCTATCTAGCCATTACCAACCACTAACTCACACAAACTAGCCCATCCAGTCCATTATCATACATCTTAGCTAGCCTACAATACCCTCAACATTACCTTAAGGTAATCTTGGTATCTTGAGATACCAAGATACCAACACCACCACTAATCTTAAACCTCTACCACTACCACTCAAAAACCAACATCTATCTAACCACTATCTATCTTGAATGCTACTTTTAGAATAACTCTCAAAACCAACTCAAAACATCTACCACTTACCCTCAAGATAACATAACATGGCATACATCCTAACATTGACAACCTTATTTTCTACCACTATAAACACTACCCCACTAACCACCTAACACACTAAAAACACTCTCTAACTTAGGGTTTTCATAGTAGAATATTTGGTTGACAAGTGGGGGTCATCATTGGGGCAAAAAGGGGGACAAAAAGGGGGTACATTGGGGGCTACAAAAGCCCCCAAACTGCTGTTGCTGCTGTGCTAATGCAGTCCCCTTTGGGGGACTGCTGTTGTTGTCTTGGACAACAGTCCAAGACTGCTGCTGCTGGTGCCATTCCCCTCCCCCCCCCCTCACTCATCATACTTCTATACATCCCTCTCCTCTAATACTCCACAAACTCCACCACAAAACCTCTCAAGAACTCTCACAACCCCCTCAAAAACACAAATAGAACACAACAACAACATATAAATATAAACACACACAAACACATATATATACATCAAGAAACTCACACACCCATAAATATATATATAAACAACACAATATGTATATATAACCACTCTCACATCTATTATATATAAAGACACACACACAACATAATATATAAAGACACACACACACACACACATGAAAATATACATAGAGACACAAGAATAATATATATAGGGACACACAAGAACAACATCTCTAACACATAAATCTGAGATTAAAACATGAAATAAATTATTCAAACATAAAGACAAACATAAGGTGTGTCCAAATTTGGGGGTTTCTCACGTAGACACAAGACACATCAAGGACACTCCTAAATGTCTCCAAATGGACACAAAATGGACACAAATAGAGACACAACCATGGGGGTGATTCCTATGGGTTCAAAACATTCCTAAATGCATGAGAGTTTGATTTAGAGGATATTTTACCTTCTGGGAGGTGAAATCTCAAAGAACTCCTTCCGATACGACACCGACACGAAGGGATCTCCAAAAGGACACGAACCAATGCAAACTTCTCCCAAACTTGGCTAGCACCTTCTCTTGCTAGAGTAGAGAAGAAATGAAGAAGATTGGATGGAGGAATGGATTGATTTGGGGGTGAAATCAATGGAGGCTCTTATCAAATTTGGGGAAGAACTCAAAGAGATAAAAATGGAGGCTATGAATGAAAAGGTGATGACTCATCCCCCTCCCTCTTGTGGCCGGCCATATAGGGCTAGTCATGGCATTTTGGCAAAGTCCAAAATGCCCCCTCTTGTCTCTATTTGGTTCAACTTAAGTTAGGTTTTGGTTTGGGGCTAAAATAGACTAGTTTGAGTCTCAAATCAATCCAACCTTGTCATGAGAATTTAGCCTAACCATACTAACTTAAATATTATCATATGTGGGCCATGTCTAGCTAATGAGTGGGTCCAACTAGAGTCGAAACTACCCCGGGTCTCCGATACAAGTCGAATTGAGTTAAAATTCGAACCCGACTCAAATAACCCCAAAACAATATCATAAATAAAAAATTAATCCAAAAAATATTTTAAAATGAAAAATGATCAAAATACCCCTGTTCTTGAAAACTGGGGGTGACATGTAGACAAGGGGACGATGTTCTCATGTTACAGTGGTACGACACCACGAAGATATACCTAGATAGGGGTAAAGCCTCGGCCTTGCAAGCCATGTCGTCACGGTGTAACACCGCAAGAAAGCGCAAGGCTTCATGTTGGATAGTTTGGCACTACAGAGAGGCTTGTGACCTAATGTTACAGTAGTATGACACTACGATGAGGTTCCTGGGTAGGAATAATGCCTCGACTTTAAGCCATGTCATAGTGGCGTAGCACCGCAAGGAAGCGCAAGACTTCATGCCATTTCTCTTTAATAAAGAATACATCTAGAGTGTAAGAACAGAGATATCAGGCCGTCTCTTGAGAGTAAACTTGTAAATGCCCAAAATACATACACCGAAACCAGGCTGGCACATGACCTTTAATGTGCAGCCAGAAGCATATATGACTATATTATGTGAGTAGAAAGAATTACAGCTATGGTACAGAATTCAAGACTTAATCAATTCTTGTATCATACTATTATTTAACCTATGCGAGAAGATTCAAGTCGTCAGCGACATCTATCCTAATGCATGATAGACAATCACTGTGGGAACACTCAAACCCATATAAAAAGATATATGGGAGATTGTTCTTGTTTTTGGCCTTTAGCACTAGAAACATAGTCCTACATTGCCTAGGCTAAATGGTTGGTATCTCTTTATATTGCTTTGCTTTTTGAGAGATGCACATGTGGTTGTGGAGAGGCACATGGGTGCCATGTGGGAGTGTTTTTCTAGTGGGAAGGATGCTAACTCAACAATGAAGTATTAATACTTTGTCATGCTCTTGGAATTTATTCCATTAGAGCTAAGCCCCACAGAGGCTTAGCGACTCGGACTCGAACTCGGACTCGGACTCATTGGCTCATGAGGCGTAATATGGCATTTTGTTGGCGCACTTTGCACTTAGCACGTCAGCATCGTCGCTAGGCGCATAGTGCGCTTAAGTTGCACTCGTTGCGCAAGCCTCTGCGCTGTCAATTGCGCACCTGTTCGTGCAAACCGTTTGCATTGTTGAACACACGAACCGTTCGTGCTGCTGTTTGCATGCAGTTGACGCAGTGCGTGCAGCGCGCGATGTGCACGTTTGGCACGGTGTGCGCGTTTGGTACGTTTGGCGCGGCATGTGCATTTGCTTGAATGCGCGCGTTATCCGTAGTTGGTGCAATTGGCGCAGTTAGCGCAGATGGCGCGCGCTGTGCACCAATTGGCGCAATCGTATATGTGCACGATTCGAGCGGTTACAAAATGTTCGGGTGCGATTTTTCTCACGTCCCGAACGTTTTGCATCTGGACGGTTATTGCGCGTGCCTATATAAGTTTCTCTTCTCTCTCATTCAGTACGGTTCATTCCAGACAATTCCTTATAAATTTTCAGAGAGCAGAGAAGAGAGAAACAGTGCGCGCTATTTCGTGCCATCCGAGAGTCTTTGCGCTATCTGAGGAGTCAGATGAGCAGAGTGTTCAATAATTTCTTTTCTGAACTTGCTGGTTCCTGAAAGCTGTTCGTGTGGGGCGAATTTAGCTTTGAGCGCCGGTGACCAGTCACCCCAGCAGGCTTTCTTTTCTTCTGTTCACTTCTCTACTTGTAATCTCGTTCTAAACGAGATTTTTTTCTGATCTAATCAGAAACTTTCTGTGGGATTTCGACACTGTTTCTACGAAATCATTTGTGCCTTACTCGAAGTGCTGCATCTGATTTTGTCTCTCTGAGTCATTCGAGATCTCAATTATGCACCTTCTTCGAAGTATTGTCAAATTCAGTTTTTTATCTTAAAATTAAGTTCCGGAAATAACACTTACAATATGGTTATGATACGTGGTATTATTTTTGCTTTTAGGTCCTGGCTTTTTCTGTTCAGGACTTTGGAAAAATAAATAAACGGCTATTAACATTCGAATCTCTAAAATTTTGAACTCATGAGTTCCTCTAGGATTTTTGTGCTCTCCATCTTAACTCATAGTAACTAGAAATTTAGTGTACCTCTGGCACATTCACAAATATTGATCCCTTGCATGTTCCTGGAAACTACTGTCTGGGCTGCTGTCAGAATATGAAATAGCACGAGCTCCAGCATCAGCACCAGCCGAAGATGAAGATCAGGCACTTGTTCCACACTCACCCAGTTCCCACTCTTCACTATTTGGAAAAAAGAGAAATTAGCATGACCGAATACTGTATTTTTCCTCCAATGCACTGAAATAGTTAGAATATGTTTATTGGACCACAATTATAACACAACAGAATACTGACACTGGCGCAGCGCGTAGGGACCGGTGCTCGTGACGTTGCAAGGGAACACATGCAAAGACTCTGGTGATGGAAAGATAACTACATGTCACGGCACAAAACAAAAAAAAATCATTTTGGCTGCTTAACAAAACAAAAAAAAATTCACTATAGAGGTCACGTATCTTTGGTGTTACTTAATATATTTTAGAATGTTTATGTCAATATAACTACATGTCACGGCACAAGATTTCCGACTATCCCCTGCTTCTGAAGATAAAATTAATCCTGAAACAGCCCAGCAAATTAGAGTCTATGTTGCATACAGGATAGGATGGGCAAATTTTTTGGGTGTCCTATGCTTTTTTTAGTGTCCGTGTCATGTCCAACAGGTGTCCCGCAGCGACACGACACCGTCAGGGACCTGGCTAGTGAACTGATGGAAATAACATTATAATATCCTATAAAGCAAACAAACTAGGAAGACCAAAACAAATACATACTCTATTCGTCTCTTCCTCCTCGAAATAGTACAAAATGCGTCATCAGGTAATATAAAAAAAATGAAACAAAAGAAAAATGTAGAAACTTATGTTGCAATTGATGAAGCTACTCACTCAGAATGACAATTTAGAGAGAATATTAATAACCAGAACGAGCGACTTGAGTCATTTGGGGAATCATTCAGTCGATTAAACAAATAACAGATTGCTAGAGAGGGGAAAGTAAAAGTCTTTTTTAAAGCTTCTACCATGAATGCAACTGTCAGCAGGAGTAAAATATCCAGTAAACATACTTTTTCCCTGTGCTACGCTACAATAGAAAATGACCATATCTGAAATGCATTGATAGACAAATGTAAAAATTTCTCTCTTAGTAGAATTATTGTTAGGGTTTTTGGCCTTTTCTTTAGAAATTTTAGTCCCACATCGGATAGGCCAAAGAAGTTGTATCTCTATATTAGCTATGCTATTTTAGATATGCACATGTGTGTGGAGGTGCACATGGATGTGCCATGTGGGATTATTTTTCTAATAGAAAAATGCTAAATCAACAATTTAAAGCATTAATGCTTTTTGCTCTTGGGAAATTTATTTCCATGGGAGCTAAGCCCCGCGACTCGGGCTCATGTGGCATTTTGTTGGCGCACTTTGCGCGACCAGGGTGCGCGACTAGGGTGCACGTTCGGAGTGGTTATTACCACGTCCCGAATGTTGTGCTAACCGGGTAGTTGCTACTCGGGCCTATATAAGGTCTCTTCTCTCTCACAGGCAAAAATACAACACAAAACATATTCAGAGAATACGAAAGTTTATAAGTGTTCTTAACACGAGCAAACAGAGCCTATCAGAGAGAAGAGAAGCTTTGCACCAGCGTTGCTTTTGCACAGGAGTCCGTGTATGATCCGAGGAGTCAGAAGAGCAGAAGTGTTCCAAAGTTCTCCGACGAACTTGCTGGTTTCTGGAAGCTATTCGTGTGGGACGAATATAGCTTTGAGCAACGGTGATCATTCACCCCCAGGACATCTTCCATCTTTCGTCTGTCATCTTCTTTGCTGCTGTGATTACGAAATCTTCTTAGATTCTCGTATATCATATGCTGCTGTGGATTACGAAATCTTTTTAGATTCTCGTAATAATAACGAAATCTTCTTAGATCTTTGTTATACTTAAGCAACCTTCCTAGAAGTATTATGTTGGAACATTGTTCTTACAATTGTTTCATATTCTCTGTTTTCCATCGAAAAATTGTGCCCCGGCAATAACAATCTCAAAGCTATATTGCTACGATGGAAAACTTTAATGCTTCACTCCTCAATACTGACTTCTGTAAGTTAGAAAAGTTTGATGGAGAGCACTATCAAGTCTGAAAGAGGAAGGTTTATCTCACTCTTTAACTCAGAGACGTTGATCACGTGCTCCTTGAAGAGGAACCTACTATTCCAGATACTGGGTCTGCTGCCGCCATTACTGCGGCTACTAAATTTCAGGCCAAGTGGAGAAGGGAGAATAGTATTTGCAGGCTGCTTATCCTGAATGCTATGGAGGATTTCCAAGTAGAATCCTACAGTAAGAAGACAATTGCCAGAGACATATGGAAGTCTCTGGAGAAACTGTATGAGGAAGACAAAATAGAAGCAAGATATTTGTGGTTGAAAAATATCACAAATGGCTCTTTGTGGACGAGAAGTCCATGTTGCCGCAGGTAAAAAATTTTTTGAAGCTGCGACAGAAGTTGGAAGACGAGGCGATGCCCCTCCCTGACAAGTTTGTTGTTGGAGGGATTGTCTCAAAGCTCCCCGCTGGATGGAGTAAGTTCTATGCAAACATGCATAGGAAGAAGCTTGAGATCAATCTTGAAAATCTCTTGCAGAAAATCTATGTTGAGGACCAGATGCGGGCTCAACTCAAGGTGGACTCACGGTCCAAGCAATTGGCTAATGCCAATATGGTTCATACCAAGGAACCAAGGAAAAAGCAGGCGGCTTCCCACAGCAAGAAGAAAGACCCTGACAATCTGAAAGTCAAGGGAACTTCTTTCAAGCAAAAGAAGCCAAAGTCTCAGATGCCTTACTTCAAGTGTGGCAAGAAGGGCCACTTCAAAAGTGAATGCAAAGCAAAGACCAAGCAATCAGAGCAAAAAGAGCCTAGTAAGGTATCTATGATCACTGACGTTGTTGCTATGATTGTGCAGGTTGATGCGGTAGGGACTGACTCTGACTGGTGGGTAGACACTGGAACCTCCTGCCATATTTGCTCCAGTAAAGAGTGGTTCACCACCAACACACCTACTTCTGAAATGGTTATGATGGTGAACCAGGCACAAGCTGAAGTGCTCGGGATCGGAACGGTTGTGTTGAAGCTGACTTCGGGGAAGTCTCTGACGCTTCAAGGCGTGAAGCACGTACCTGCTATCACCAAGAACCTGATCTCCGGAGGCCTACTCTGCAACGCAGGCCTCAGGATGGACATCCATGCTGGCCAGATGGTGATGTCTATTAAGGGAACATATTTCGGAAAAGCTTTTTATCGAAGGGATGTTCAAAATTTAGCTTGTAAATCAGTCCAATGTAATTAATATAATTAATGTAATTAATGCAATCACTCCTTCTGCTTATACTATTGAGTTGTGATATAATAGGCTAGGACATGTTCATTGTAAACGAATAAACAGAATGTCTAGTCTAGGACTTATCTCCAGGGTGGGGTAAGGTAGAGAAATGTGAAGTTTGTGCTCAAACAAAGATCACAAGTAAACCCTTTCCTCGGGTTAATCAAAGTACAGATCTTCTGGAGTTGGTACACTCCGATATCTGTGACTTCAAACAGTTCTCTACAAAGACCGGGATGAAGTATTTCATAACTTTCATCGATGACTTCTCAAAGTATGCGTTCGTCTTCTTGCTGAAGGCTAAAGACGAAGCATTCGAGAAGTTCAAGGAGTTCAGAGCCAAACCTGAGCGGCAGACTGGACAACAACTCAAAAGAATAAGAAGTGATCGAGGTGGAGAGTGCAGGTCTCATGAATTCGTATCGTTCTACAAAGAACATGGAATTATCAATGAGACTACGGCTCCGAACTCTCCTCAATCAAACGGAGTAGCAGAGAGGAAGAACAGAACGTTAACAGAAATGATTAACTCAATGTTGTTGACTGCTAGCCTTCCTAAGTGCTACTGGGGAGAAGCTGCATTGACGGCCACTTTTATTCTAAATAGAGTGCCTCATGCAACTTCAGACGTTACTCCTCATGAACTCTGGTTTAAGGTCAGACCAAACTTGAATGTCATTCGAGTGTGGGGGTATCTAACATATGTCAAGGTTTCAGATCTGAAGATTCAGAAGCTTGGGATAAGGACTACTAAGACGATCTTCTTGGGGTATGCTGAGAAGAGTGATGCTCGGAGATTTCTTGATATTGAGTCAAATCATATCATTGAATCTCGTGACGCAGAATATTTTAAAGATAAATTTGTAAGGCACAAGAATATTGTTCTTGCGGATGTACCAGAGAACATTGAGGGTGCGCAAGAAACTGAAGTCTTCAATGAAGATGTGGTCCAAGAAGATGTTATTGTTGAAACAACGATTGAACCATAATAAGCTGAGCCGTCAGCTAAGCGTATGAGGAGGCCGAAGGACTTCGAAAGTGACTTTGTCACCTATCATGTGGAAGCTGATCCGCTTACCTATGATGAGACGATGAAGATCAGAGATACGGTTTTCTGGAAGGAGGCGATTGACAATAAAATTGATTCTATCACCTCAAATAACACTTGGGCGTTGGTTGATCTTCCTGAAGGAGTGAAACCCATCGGATGCAAATGAATCTTCAAGAAAAAAATGAAAGAAGACGGAACTATTGACAAGTTCAAGGCTAGGTTGGTAGCCAAGGGGTTTTCTCAGAAGCAGGGGATTGACTACTTTGACACGTATGCTCCAGTAGCCTGGATGACCACCATCAGAGTGTTGATGTCTCTTGCAGTAATACATAAGATGGTGATACATCAGATGGACGTGAAAACGGCTTTCCTAAATGGCAAGCTGACCGAAGAGATATACATGCAACAGCCAGAGAGATTTATCGTCAAGGGTCTTGAAGACAAAGTCTGCAAGTTGATAAAATCTTTGTACGGTCTTAAACAGGCTTCCAAGACGTGGCATGAGAAATTTGACAAAGTTTTAAGGTCAAATGGCTACATGGTCAACGCGATGGACAAGTGTGTTTACACGAAGTTTGCTGATGGAAGAGGTGCGATCGTTTGTCTGTACGTGGACGGCATGCTTATCCTAGGTACGGATATGAGCTGTGTCACGAAAACAAAAAATTCATCTCAAACAAGTTCAGTATGAAGGACTTAGGGAAAGCTGATGTGATCTTAGGGATCAAGATCATCCGGACAAACAATGGACTAGCGCTGTCACAGTCTCATTATATTGAGAAAATGATCACTCGTTATGGGTATCGAGATCTTCCAGGGATCGATACGCCGTACAGGTGTGATGAAGCTGAAGCCTAATCCAGGAGAAGCGTCAGGAAGCTGGAGTATGCAAGCGTAATCGGAAGTTTGATGTATGCTACTACTGTCACAAGGCCTGACATAGCTTTCACCGTGGAAATGCTGAGTTGTTTCACGAGCAACCCAGGTGTTGAACACTGGAAAGATGTAAAACGGATTATGAGATATCTCAAGAAGACTCAGATATATGCACTGTACTACAACGAAGATCCGTCGGTAGTAGAAGGCTTCAGTGATGCCAGCTGGTGCTCAGAGGTGGAGAGCGAGAGGTCCACAGGTGGATTCATTTTCATAATGGATAGAGCTGCTATATCGTGGAAATCGAAGAAGCAGACTATGCTCTCGCGGTCATCCATGGAATCTAAGTTCTTTGTACTTGATACCGCAGCCGAGGAAGCAGAATGGCTTCGGGAGCTCATGTATGATCTTCCAGTGGTTGGGACGCAAATACCGACGTTACTGATATACTGCGACAACCAGGCGACTGCGACGGTGGCATCAAATGACCTCTTCAACGGGAAGAAGAGGACTGTGCGGTTGAAGCACAGGCAGTACATGATCTTATCAAGAGAGGTGTTATTGCAGTGATTGATGTTCGGAGTCAGGAGAACCTGGCGGATCCGTTCACCAAGGGCCTCAAGCGCCAGCTGGTCGATGACACAGCTTGTAAAATGGGCTTGAAGGCATTCTGATATTATATTATTGTCCTACCATAAAGTTTTATGCTAATAGTTCAAAGAGAAATCAACTAGGCATCTAGCTTGTGGTTCAAGGGAGGACCACTAATCGGAAGAATATCAGGAACGGTGGGTACATGTTCTATTGGGCATGGAGAGGTTACGGACCTATAACTACTGTTGTCTACTGTTGTTTTCTATAAAAAACAGATCCTGTGGGAAGGTTGGCTTAAATGCCTTAATGAGTTCACAGGCAGGTTGAATGCCTGGTGTGCTTTACAGGAAGCACGGTAGAACAGCACTACAAGGAGTGAAACTCCATCCTACTGTGGGGTGACTCCACCATGAGGTTCCCAGGCATGGGGTAATGCCTCGGCTTTGTTAGCCATGTCACAGCGATCTAGCACCGCAAATAGGCAGTTAGCCTAATGTTGTATGTTAAAATAAATAAGGGTGTAGTCAGCACTACAAAGAGGAGGAGTTCCTCATGTCACAGTGGCACAATACTATGATGAGGTACCCGATTAGGGATAAAGCCTAGGCCTTGCAAGCCATGTCGTTGCGGCGTAACACCGCAAGGGAGACTAAGGCTTCATGTTGGGTAGTTTGGCACTACAAAGAGGCGATTGCCTCATGCTACAGTAGTATGACACTACGATGAGGTTCCCGGTACGGGGTAAGGCCTCGGCTTTAAGCCATGTCATAGCGATGTAGCACCGCAAGGGAAGCACAGAGCGCTTCATGCCATGTCTCTTTATAATGAACTCACCTATAGTGTATTGACAAAGAGATATCAGGCCATCTCTTGAGGGTAAACTTGTAGACGCCCAAAATTATACATTGAAACCAGGCTGGCACAGGGCCTTTAATGTGCAGAGAAGCACATATAACTATATTATGTGAGTGTGAAGAATTTTAGCTATGATACAGAATTCAAGGCTTAGTCCATTCTTGTATTATAGACTGTTGTTTGACCCATGCGGGAAGATTCAAGTCGTCAGCGACATCTCTCCTAATACATGATGGACAGTTACTGTAGGGAACACTTATACCCATATAGAGATATGTAGGGGATTGTTGGAGTTTTTGGCCTTTTTTTTAGAAACTTTAGTCCTACATCGGACAGGCCAAAGAAGTTGTATCTCTATATATTAGCAATGTTAGTTTAGAGATGCACATGTGATGAGGAGGTGCACATGGGTGTACCATGTGGGTTATTTTTCTAATAGAAAAAAGGCTAAATCAACAATTAAAAGCATTAATGCCTTTTGCTCTCGGGAAATTTATTTTCATGGGAGCTAAGTCCCGTAGGGGCTTAGCAACTCGGACTCAGACTCGGGCTCATGGGCTCATGAGGCATAATATGGTGTTTTGTTGGCGCACTTTGCACTTAGCACGGCAGCATCGTCGCTAGGTGCATAGTGTGTTTTAGTTGCGCTCGTTGCGCGAGCCACTTGCGCGGCTAAGTTGCGTGCCACGTTGTACGGCACAGGTTGTGCGGCCTAGGTTGCGCGACCAGGGTACGCGCCAGGTTATGCGCCAGGTTGCGATAGGTTACACCAGGCTGCGCATAGGTTGCGCACAGGTTGCGCACAGGTTGCGCCAGGTTACGCACAGGTTATGCATATGTTGCGTCAGGCTGCACACAGGTTGTGCCAGTTTGTGCGCAGGTTGCGTACAGGTTGTGCCAGGTTGCGCAAGTGGCACAAGTGGCACAATGTGCACGTTGTACGTGTGATACAAGGTGGACAAGACGCGCAAGGCGTGTGGCGCAGTATGGTGCAAGTGGCTCTGTGCGTAGGGTACAAGGCGCACGGGTTGCTAAGTGGCGCAACCTGCTTCAGATCATGCCTGTGCATGATCTGAGCGGTTACTGCACGTTCGAAATGGTTATTACTATGTTCCGAATGTTGTGCTAACCGGGCAGTTGCTACTCGGGCCTATATAAGGTCTCTTCTCTCTCACAGGTAAAAATATAATACAAAACATATTCAAAGAATTATGAAAGTTTACAAGTGTTTCTTAACACGAGCAAACAGAGCCTGTCAGAGAGAAGAGAAGCTTTATACCAGCGTTGCTTTTCACGGGAGTCCGTGTACGATCCGAGGAGTCAGTAGAGCAGAAGTGTTCCAAAGTTCTCCGATGAACTTGTTGGTTCTGGAAGCTACTCGTGTGGGATGAATATAGCTTTGAGCAACGGTGATCATTCACCGCAGCAGGTCATCTTCCATCTTTCGCCTGTCATCTTCTACTACTGTGATTATAAAATCTTCTTAGATTCTCGTATATCATATGTTGTTGTGGATTACAAAATCTTTTTAGATTCTCGTAATATAATAACGAGATCTTCTTAGATCTTCGTTATACTTATACAACCTTCCTAGAAGTGTTGCGTTGGAACATTGTTCATACAATGTTTCATATTCGCTATTTTCCATCGAAAAATTGTGCCCCGACAATAATAATTATCATTAGTATTCGTAATTCGAAAGATATAGTCCCACGTTCTAGCGAGACTATAACAATCGAATTTAATGTATCGTATGCACGTGAATCAAGGCATCAGTCGCAATAAAAATATAAGAATTTTGCAGAATTTTAGATGGCTCATCAGCAACTGTCATAAACATGTGTCGTTATGCATGAAGTGACAATTGTAGGGAGCCACATGGCAGAGCGTACAGTCACCCTCTCGGGAGCGTGCCTAAGTTCCTGAATAATTGTTGTTGTTGGAGCTTTTCCTTTAACATGTGAAGAGAGCTTGCTCTCAACACATGCCTAGTAAAGTTTAGTATCACATTGGAAAAGCACCATGAGTAGTATCTCTATATATACTTGGTATGTTGTAGAGATGTGCACATGGGGTGGTGACCCTAAGGAGGGAACCATGTGGGTAATTTTACTAGGAGGTAAGGATAAGACTCCATGGTAAAGCTTAATGCATTTTGCTCTTAGAATTTATTCAATAGGAGCTAAGTCCCGTAGGGGCTTAGCGACTCAACTCGGACTCGGGCTCATGAGGCGTAATGTGGTATTTTTTGGCATTTTGTTGGCACAACAGCCTGATGGCACTGCCAGATAGCACGCAGTTGGCGGTAGTACGCGTGTGCGCAATTGGCACAGCGGTGCACGATTGTGCGCGCTATGCACTAATTGGCGGCATTGTGCGCTAATTGGCGCACATTGTGCGCCAGTTGGCTCAATCGTTTCTGTGCACGATTTGAGCGGTTGCTGAACGTTCGAAGCGATTTTTCTCACGTCCTGAACGTTCTGTATACCGAGCAGTTGCTGGACGCACCTATATAAAGTGCATCTCTTCTCTCTCAGGATATAGAACACAAGTATCAGAATTCTCCTCACGAAATTCTCTAAGTTCAGAGCAGAGAAGAGAGGTCCTTTGAGAGCAAGAACTTGCTAGCTCCTGGAAGCTATTCGTGGGACAAATCAAATTTTGAGCACCGGTGATTATTCACCCCAACATGCCGTTCTATCCTCCCATCTGCTTCACCGTCTGTCATCCACTTCAACTCGTTCTGAACAAGAACAGTTCTGATCTAATCAGAAACTGTTAGTAGACAATCACTGCTGCTAACAATTCGTTCTTTTTAGAAGTACTATATTCGTTTGCTACTGTTAAAATTCTTTTAGATTTTCGTTACCCAGAATCCTCCAAGGATCTCTGTCGTGCACCTTCTTTGAAGTGTTGCTATGAAACATTGTTTTTACAATCGTTTCATTTCTCAGTTTTCCATCGAAAAATTATACCCCGGGACTAACAATCTCAAAGCTTAATCTTACACGATAGAAAACTTGCGTGCTTCACTAATTAATCCTAACTTCACCAAGTTAGAGCAATTTAATGGAGAGCACTATCAAATCTCGAAGAGGAAGGTTACTCTCACTCTTCAACTTTCTGAAGTTGACCACATGCTTATTGAGGAATAACCTACTGTTCCAGAAACTAGGTCTACATCCGCGATGACTGCTGTTACTAAAAATCAGACCAAATAGAGAAGGAAGAATAGCATCTGTAGGCTTTTAATCCTAAATGCTATGGAGGACTCCCTTACAGAATCATATTCCAAGAAGACAATTGACAGAGAGATATGAGTCTCTGGAGAAACTGTACGAAGATGACAAAAATAGGAGCAAGATATTTATCGTTGAGAAATATCACAAGTTGCTCTTTGAAGACGAGAAGCCAATGCTGCCACAGGTGACGGAGTTTCTGAAGCTGCGACAGAAGTTGGAAGATAAGGCGATGCCCCTTCCGACAAGATTGTTGTTGGAGGGATCATCTCGAAGCTTCCCGCTGGGTGGAGAAAGTTCTATGCAAACATGCATAGGAAGAAGTTGGAGATCAGTCTGGAAGATCTCTTGCAAGAAATCTATGTTGAGGACCAAATGAGGGCTCAACTGAAGGTGGACGCTCTATCCAAACAGCTGGCTAACGCCAATTTGGTTCACACCAAGAATCAAAGGGAAAGCATGCGGCTTCCCACAGCAAGATGAAGGACCCCAACAATCTGAAAGTGAAGGGGACTTCCTTCAAACATCAGAAGTCAAAGACGCAGATGCCTTGCTTCAAGTGTGGCAAGAAGGGCCACTTCAAGAATGAATACAAACCTAAGACCAAGCAATCAGAGCAAGGTGAGCCTAGTAAGGTTTCAATGATCCCTGGCGTTATTGCAATGATTGCTCAGGTCACTGCAGTGGGGGCTGCTCTGGTTGGTGGGTAGATACTGGGGCCACCTGCCATGTCTGCAAGAAAGGAGTGGTTCACCTCCTACACCCCAACTTCTGAAGTTGTTATGGTGGCGAACCAAACACAAGCTGAGGTGCAAAGGAACGGGATGGTGGTATTGAAGCTGACTTCTAGGAAGTCTCTGACGCTTCAAGGTGTAAAGCATGTACCTGCTATTGCAAAGAACCTGATCTTGGAAGGCCTACTCTGTAATGCAGGCCTAAGGATGGACATCAATGCTGGCCAGATGGTGATGTCCATAAAGGGAACATACTTCGGGAAAGCTTTTTATACCAAAGGAATGTTCAAAATTCAGCTTGTAAATTAGTCCAATGTTATTAATGCAATCACTTATTCTGCTTACTCTTGAGCTGTGGCATAATAGACTAGGACATGTTCATTGTAAAAGCATAAATAGAATGTCTAGTCTAGGACTTATCTCCAAATGGGGGGTGAGGTAGAGAAATGTGAAGTTTATGCTCAAACGAAGATCATAAGGAAACCCTTTCCTCGGGTTAATCGAAGCACAGATCTTCTGGAGTTGGTACACTCTTATATCTGTGACTTCAAACAATTCTCTACAAAGGCCGGGATGAAGTATTTTATAACCTTCATCGATGACTTCTCAAAGTATGCGTTCGCCTACCTGCTGAAGGCTAAAGACGTAGCATTCGAGAAGTTCAAAGAGTTTAGGGCCGAGGCTGAACGGCAGACTGGACAACAACTCAAGAAAATAAGAAGTGATCGAGGTGGAGAGTACCGGTCTCAATTTACATCGTTCGTACAGAAGATGGAATTGTCAACGAGACTACGGCTCCGTACTCTCTTCAATCAAACGGAGTAGAAAGAGAAAGAACAGAACGTTAACAGAAATGATGATCTCAATGATGTTGACTGTGGTCTTCCAAAATGCTACTGGAGAGAAGTTGCATTGACGGCCACTTTTATTCTAAATAGAGTGCCTCATGCAACTTCGGACGTTGCTCCTCATGAATTCTGGTTCAAAGACAGACCTAACTTGAATGTCATTCGAGTGTAGGGTGTCTGGCATATGTGAAGCTTTCAGAAGATTCAGAAGCTTAGGACAAGGACTACGAAGACAATCTTCTTGGGTTATGCCGAGAAGAGTGATGCCCGGAGATTTTTTGGTATTGAATCAAATCATATCACTGAATCTCGTAACGCAGAATATTTTAAAGACAAATCTGCAAGGCACAAGAACATTATTCTTACGGATGTCCAAAGAACAATGAGGGTGCGCAGGAAACTGAAGTTTTGAATGGGAATGTAGTCCAAAAAGATGTTTGTTGAAACAACGGTTGAACCGGAACTCGCTGAGCCGTCAACTCAGCGAGTGGGGAGGCCAAAGGACTTCGGAAATGACTATTCACCTATATGTGGAAGCAGATCCGCTTATCTATGATGAGGCGATGAAGACCAAAGACGCTATTTTCTGAAGGGAGGCGATAGATAATAAAATTGACTCCATCACCTCAAATAACACTTGGGTGTTGGTTGATCTTCCTGAAGGAGCGAAACCCATCGGATGCAAATGGATCTTCAAGAAGAAGATGAAAGCAGACGGAACTATTGACAAGTTCAAGGCTAGGCTGGTAGCTAAGGGATTTTCTCAGAAGCAGGAGATCGACTACTTTGACAAGTATGCTCCAGTAGCCCGAATGACCACCATCAGAATTTTAATTGCTCTCACAGCAATACATAAGATGGTAATACATCAGATAGATGTAAAATGGCTTTCCTAAATGACGAGCTGACCGAAGAGATTTACATGCAATAGCCCGAGGGATTTGTCGTCAAGGGTCTTAAAGACAAAGTCTGCAAGTTGGTAAAATCCTTGTATGGTCTTAAACATGCTCCCAAGATGTGGTATGAGAAGTTTGACAAGGTTATAAAGTCAAATGGCTACAGGATCAGCGAGACGGACAAGTGTGTTTACACAAAGTTCGCTGACAGAAGAGGTGTAATCATTTTATGTACGTAGACGACATGCTGATCCTAGGTACAGATATGGGCTGTGTCACGGAGACAAAAAAGTTCATCTCGAGCAAGTTCAGTATGAAGGACTTGGGAGAAGCGGATGTGATCTTGCACATCAAGATAATTCGGACAGATATTGGACTGGCGCTGTCACAGTCTTATTATATTAAGAAGATGATCACACGCTACGGGTATCAGGATCTTCTAGGGATCGATACGCCTTACAGGTGTGATATGAAGCTGAAGCCTAATTCGAGAAAAAGCGTCAGGCAGTTGGAGTATGCAAGCGTCATCGGGAGTTTGATGTATGCTACTACTGCCACAAGGCCTGACATAGCTTTCGTCATGGGAATGCTGAGTCGTTTCACGGGCAACACAGGCATTAAGCACTAGAAAGCTGTGAAACGGGTAATGAGATATCTCAAGAAGACTCATACATATTGTAACCTCACCTCTTCAAATTTGGTATTATTTTTTCATAATAATTGGGCCTAAAATGTTTTATAAACTATATCTATAATTATTAAATTGGTTGGATTAAATAATTGGGCCTAAATTTTTATTGAATCTTGTGGGCTGTCCTGGTGACTAAAGCCCATTAGGTTTAGTACCATTTTACACTATTGAATGTTCCTCCTCCTCTTCTTCACTATTCTTTCAGGAAGAACCGAATTTGAATTTCCATTCTTTTCAACTGAAATTGTATGAGCCATGTGCTCTAACAAACTGCTAATGTAGCCTTCACCAATTTCCCGCCAGTAGCACTCTCAACTGCCTATATATATCACTCTTCCTCTGTATTCTTCATTCGACTCATTAATTCTCAATTGTTCCCCAACTCTATATAAACCAGTATCCTTTGAGCAATTCCTCTTAGATTGGATTGCAAGGAAGAGCTGTCGAATCTTTCTTGCTCCTCCTTCCTCTCGACGAAGGTTGTGGCCATGTCGGATCATCTTTATAGCTCAGCGAGGAGTGCAGACGATCAATAGATCATGGAGTCGGCGTAAGGAAGCTGCTTCTATTGATCTTAGATCGGGATCACATCAGAGAATCAAGGTGAGTTTGGGTGTCTAATGAAGAAATTCGTTCGATCTGTGTTCTGGAATTTTAATGATCTAAACTAGGGTTGTTCTAATCTTGTTCGTAGGATTAGTTGATTCTGTTTCGAGTATTCCTTGACGATTTGTTTCATTCTTGGTTGATCCAGTCACTTGAATCTAGGTGAGGACCTCTATCCAATTGTTGAATTCAATCAGTTGGTTATAAATTCTGTTCTCAATTTTAGTATTGATTTATAGATCGAGGTTGGAAATTGAGTCATTCTGATTTGAGAAGTTGGTTCCATCGATCTGCCATTTGGTAATAAGCCCAGATTTCTCCAAATCCCGATTATGAAATCATTTCTATTTTAGTCAAATTATGGTTAGTAATGTGTGTTTTTGATTGATGCTGAGTGTCAGAATTTTGGGACGAAGTGAGAATTTGGATTTTGCAAACACATTGTGAACCCTGATCTGATCTCGTAGAGGTATTTTACCTTGTAATTTTCAGTAAAATATAATGTTTAGATTTACCTGAGTTATTTTAGAATGGAATTGGTTGTGAGGAATTATTCCTCCTTACTTTCAGCTATGTTAGTAATTTCAAGATCGATGGATGTGAGTGCCACTGAATAGGAAGCCTAGGAGTTTGAATGAACAAAGTTTTAGCTCAAATGAATTTACCAGTAGTTAATGTTGTTTTACTTATATGAATTTTTAAATTGGGAATTATATTAGGTTGATAAATTGGCATGTTATAGGTAGTTGAGTAGATTTTAACTCCATGCTTGATCTGTCAATGGTAAATTAAGATGGAGGAGGGGTTTCATTCTAACATTGCATATTTGTTTCAGTTTTGGGAAAACAGCAGTTGTGGTTCAAATTGAAATCTAGCATTTTAGTTAAGTATCCATGTTTCAATTTAGAATACCTGAGTAAATGTTCTTTCTAGCTCAGTTGCTTAGTTCACTGATTGTCTAAAGCATTGATAGATCAATATAATTTGTAGGGTTAACTCTATCCCCTGTTCTCACTGAGAAATTAATCCTCTGTTGTAGAGTCCTCTTAAGTAACCAATTTTGGTTGAGAATTTATGTCTGTGAAGATTGCATTCTCGATTTCAGTCAGTAGGTTGATTTATTTGTATGGACTATTGGGATCAGTGATGACTAATTGAGTATATATCTATATAAGTTTAATTATTGGCATTCTAATTAGGTTCTGGATCCTTTGACTGGATGCATGGCTCTGAATTTCTTTTAGCTTCTTATCTATTAACATTCAGTTCTAAGTGATTTATTGTACTCTATTTGTTAGATGAATTGGATAGGTTAGCTTTGAAGATTTGAGTTGACTGAAATTCTGTGAACTAGGATTCGAATTTAGAAGGGAGATTGAGATAGTATTTCTGCTGACAGTAGTGAAGCAGCTCCTGACCAAGTTAGCAGCATAGCTTGATAACTAGATTCTTATACCAGTTTTTGATTCAATTAGTAAACTGAGAATTCCATATTAATGTTTCAATTCAATTGTTTAAACAAAAAATTCCTATATCAGTATTTTAGTGAGATGATTGATGACTGAAAGGTGTAGGACTGATTTAGCTATATAGTAGAAAATAATGGGTTGTTGAGTACCTGGCTGATAGTGGCTCGAGTATCAGGATTTTTGTGGAGGACTGTTCCGTAGCATGACCTATAGTATGGGACATAGTGTAACACCCAGTTTTCCAGATGAGGGTAATTTTGAAATTTTGTAATTATAATTATTATTTATTGATAATTATTTCATATTATAATTTTTGGTGATTTTTAATCATTTTTAAACTATTTAAAATTATGACTTGTAATTTTGACATTTTACTATTGTTTGGTTTTAATTTCGAGGAATTTGTCACCCCTAGTTTTCAGGAATAGGGATATTTTTGTCATTTTGTATTTTTGAAATATTTTTGAAATTTATTTTATTATTTATGATATTTTTTGGGGTTATTTGAGTCGGGTTCGAATTTCAGCTCAATCCGACTTGAAACGGGGACCCGGGGGTAGTGTTGACTTTAGTGGACCCACACATTAGTTAGCCATGGCCCACATGATACAAATATTTTAGTTAGAGATTAGACTAATTATTATGGATAAGGTTAGTGTGATTAGGGACTTTAGAATGACTAATTTAGCCCCAACCAATTAGCCCTTTCCTAATACTAATAGAATAGGTTAGTGGGGGCATTTTGGACCTTACCATAATAGGACAAATAGCCCCATATGGCCAGCCACTTTGGGAGAGGATAGGCTCAAGTTCATTTCATTATTCTCATCCACACTCTCTCTCGTTCTTCCCCAAATTTCTAAAGAGAAATCCCTAGCAACTTCTCCACCAAATCCTTCCATTTTGCCACCAAATCTTCTTCTTTCCTTCTCCATTCTAGCCAAGGAGGAAGCTACCCAAGTTTGGGAGGATTCGGAGCTCGTTCGTGTCCTTTTGGAATCTCTACGTGTCGGTGTCGCTCCGGGAAGGCTTTTCTTCGATTCGATCTACCGGAAGGTATAAATCACTTCTTCTTTTCATTTCCTCACACATATAGGTCTATTTTGAACCCATAGGAATGACCCATGGTTGTATCTCCATTTGTGTCCATTTGGAGGTCATAGGAGTGTCCTTTGTGTTGTGGTTGTGTCCATGTGGGAAAACCCCAAATTTGGACACACTATGTGTTGTTGTTATGTATGAATGAATTATTACATGTTTAATCTCATATTTTTGTATTGGAAATGTGTTCTACAGTGTCTCATATAATATTATATATATATAATATATATATATTATATATATATATATATATAGTGTAGAGGTGAGTTCTTGATATATTATGTATATACTTGTGTTCTTTTGTCTCAAACTACCCAAATTCGTCATAATTTTTATCCACGTTTTAGTAGTAATAGCAACTTAGAAATATCATAACTTTTAGCTTAAAACTCCGATTTATCTCATTTTTTTTAAAAGAACCATATCGAAGTTAGCTTTCCAATATATATTTTAATAAGCCAAATCTTTCTGTAACTTTCTATAGAATTATTTGAGTGTCAGCTGTACGAAAGAGGAACGCGTTTCGGTATTTTCACGATTCCGGGAGCTTCTGGATACGAAAATGCGATCCGTTTGAAGTTTCGGAAAGCTAACATGAAGTACTACAACATACTTTAATCCTAGAATTTAGTGAATACCCAATTGGTATAGTATTGGTTTTAAGTAAAAGAGTGACTATACGATATATGTATTTTGTGTAACCTATGAGCCTATGTAGTATGGATATTAAATGAATATAGAGTATTTAATGCATGATATGTTAGATGAATGAAATGATATATATATGATATATATCCTCTTTACATTAATGTATATATATGGTTGAATGCAAGCATCTAGGAATGCAATTAATGTAATATATGTAAGCAATGCATAAATGCATGAATGAAAGAATGATATACAATGCATGCATGAAAGTATATATGAATGCTAGATATAAATGCAAGGTATATATGTAATGATAGATATGAATGCATAATGTATAAATATTGTAAATGCAATATCAGATTTCATATGTAGACATAGAACCAATGCATAGCTGATATTTAGATTGAATGTTAGTTCATTTTAGGTTGTTCGAACACTGAACTGTCCATGTAAGCATTATACCTTCCTTTTTCTATTGCCAAGCCAATTTCAGTTTTTAATATAGTGGAATGTCTATGAATGTAATGTTAACCTTCAACCCCTTAATTCGAAATGTTAGTTAATTTCAGTATTAGACAATGCATGAGCTGTATGCATATGGGATGTTGGCTTAATGGCAGATTTCAGATAACATGGTTCATTTTATGTGGTTAGTTACACCAGTTTATGGGATAGCTCACTTTAGTTTATATGTAAATGTGGAACTAAACTGAGAATGAACTTCATCCTCTACACAAGGACACCCCACTCTATATCAACCACCATGCCATGTAACCCTTCTCTAAATGATTGCTATAATATATATAGATTTATGTAAAGTACAGATGCATGTTAGTTATAACTAAAATAGTCTCTACTCTAATGTATATAGATGTATACTTGTAGCCATGCATGTTAAGTAATACATGTGTAATGTAGATGGGTTAGCTTTGTGCCATGTGTAGTGTAAACTCATAACTAGTGTTGATTTCTCTTTTCATGTACACCTCCATGTTCACACACACATAGCTTACATGTTAGTTCTTTTCTCTTATATATATATATATATAGTTGAATATGCATGAATGTGATGTATCTTGATATGTGACTTGTGTTGGCTTGTATAGCCTTGGATTTGTATGGTGTGTACTAGCTAGGGTAGACTGGTTGGGCCTAGTGAGACTTCATTGAGTCTATGTTGACCCAGTTGACCTAGCTTTGACTAGATAGTTGACTAGAGTTGACCAAGTATTGATTTTAGCCTAGTTTGACCTAGACAGCATGTAGATGCATTGTAGCAGTCTATTTCCTTATTTTAGACATGTTGTAACTTGTGTTGCTCTGATTAAGAGACAGACACCTCTCCTCAGGCAGACACCCTCTTCAGACATTCAGATACGAGGCGAGTACATTCTCTGACCGTTCATACTTGTCTGGATTTACATTCTTGCTCTAGATTACTGTACTTGATGCTGACACGATCATTATCACGGATTGGTGCTATGGATCTTCTTTTGAGATGTTATCTCCTTGTATTCACTAAATACATATTATGATGTGTGTTTCACTTACATATTGTATTTATTGAATACCCTTATCATTGTACACTCATTGTGCATATTGTACTCTTATTATCATATTGAGCCATTGTACAAGCCATTGTATAAGGAAACGTAACTGAATTGGATCCTTGTGTATTGATTGGGGAGGGAGAGTAGAATTGGTTATGTGATCAATCCTATTGTATAAGAAATTGTATATGTCCATTGTACACCCACGTACAAAGGAGTCCCATTTTATTGTATAACCTAACCCGTTTACATAACCATATTGTGCTCTAAATCACATGTTGCTTACAGTTCTTACTTATCATATATAGATATTTCCCATTATCAAATCTCTGCTGTTTTCATATGCATTCTTCTTTCAGTGTTTATGTTCCTTACTCTATTACATGTTTTATTTCCTAACATGATATGAACTGTGTGAGATATTTTGTGCTCGCTCCCGTCCTGACTGGACCTGTTGAAAATTTTACAGAGGATGATGAGGAACCCTGCACCCTTACTTGGAGCTTGCCTAGTTGACACTCGCGACCTGGACCCCTGGGGAGGTTCAGGCAGCTGCTCAGGATGATACCTTATATAGTGTAGATAGCTTAGACTGTTCCTTCTTTTCATGCTTAGCTGTTGTCTCTATTTTCAGAGTTGTATATTTTAGAGTTGATGAGACTTTTATTTCATTCTGCTGTACCTCAGTTGAGAATTTCTTATCTATTTCCATCGTGTTACATTCTACCTTAGATTGTGATTGAGTTGTACCTCTGTGTTGGCCTCCTTTTGGAGAGTATATTTCATGTTATGTAGTTATAGTTCCTGACCTAGAAAACGTTCTACCGTAGACACTGCGGCGTAGGCTGGGCGCTGTTACGTACTCGTACCCTCACGGTGGTGCGGATCGTGACACGTTTTTAGTGGTGGCCCATGCAGGTCGAGTTATGTAGTGGTATTCGAACTAGAGTATCACTACAGCCTGCAGTAGGATTAGGATATTTTTGGAGGTACTCAATCACATTAGGAAAAACTCTTAATCCGATTCTTTTTGTCTAAAATTGTTGCTTATTGACTTCCCTCGAATATAAATTGTTCTCCTTTGAATTTTCGCTTTATTCTCAGAAATTGCTTCTTGTTTTGATCTGTCTTCATGATGGTTATGAAGACACGATCTCATCGCTTCGGTTCGGGGGATACTATCGAGAGGCTAGCCACCTCTCGTCCTGTTTATCAGGGCCTCGAGACCGCAGCTTCTGTTGTGTCGACTCAGGTTGGCGTTTCTGCTATATTGGAGGTGCACCTCCGTCTGTACAGAGACTTTTCCCTTCATTTTCGGTTTCTCTCAGCAGCAGCGATTCATGCAGCATCAACAGCAGAGATTTGTGCAGTATCAGCATCAGGCTGGAGGAAACTAGCAGGACGAGCTATCGTCAGGACAGTCGAGGATGCACAGACCGTTGGAGATCTTGCTGCAAGTTCCGTTCTTCTCAATTCCATTCCCGTAATTGTCTTTTATAATTACCTTGAAATCCGATTCCATCTGTTCCTTGTTGATTGATTAATTTTGTCATGTTACTCTTTTGTTGGTTTGTTTTTCTTCTGAGAAAATCATAGGGCTAGGTCGCCTAAATCATGGGATCTAGAATCCTCGATAGTCGTGTTAGTTGGCATAGTGAGGACATGTAGTCAAATTTTGGATGTATTCTCGGGTATGAGAATTTAAGGTTTTTGTCGTCGCATACGGCAGTGCGAAAATTTTAAATACCATGAACCTAGAGGTACGTACCTTAGTCAAGGACTCTGTGATTATCGTAGCCTTGCTCACTAGCATGATGAAGACTCTGGACAACATGATTTTGGACAGACGCATATGATTAACAGATTGTATCTTGAGAAGGTTTAAACATCATACCCTTTTGATTGTTATAAATGACTTAGGAGTGGGGATATTTAGTTTTGTAGAGCTTATTCATAGGTAGTTCCTTCATAATATAATGGTATGATGACTTGTAGAGTGTCTGTACCCTAGAGGTGATAGTTAACATTGGTGTTAGAATAGTAACCCATTGCAGATAATTCTCCTGTTATCTATAATACCAACCAGTTACACATAGGATGTTGGTATGCCTTACATCCTTGATGATTACTACTTTCTCTTACCTTTCCAGTGAGGCACCCATGACCAGAGCCTGCCTTTGAGTATAGTTGTAGTTTACCTAAGACCGAGAGGTCTATTGCATAGATAGATTGCAGATGATATTGGCATATGGGATATATGTTAGTTGGTATCTATAGGCCATTGTTGTATAGGATTATAAACATGTTGTTTAGCCTATACTTGGTTCAGTTTTCCATTTAGTTAAGTTCCCTTCGTGTTGAGTTCCTTTGTGTTGATCACTTTTATAGGCAGTGTGCAGACCCTTCACTAGATACCATGTCCCCTTGATTCAGACCATTCATCCTTAGCCTAGTTCTAAGCATTGTTTCAGACCCTTATAAGTTTAGTCTGCCTTAACCCTTGGTTGATCAGTCATGTATATAGATAGATATACTTAGGATATATGTGATGGGTTGTTGTCTTGAGCATATATATGTGTGGTATTTGGTATTTATGTGCTTAGCTTGTAGGTATTTAGTTATAGGTGACATGATAGGATTGGGAAGTTAAGAGCTAGTCTTATAGAGTTTCTCTTTGCTAAATTCTAGTTGCCAACACCTAAATAGCTAGCATAGGTAAAACCTAAGAAGTTGACCAGTTGATGACCAAGTACTTGGATGTTGAGAATTGACTAGTGATTGACCCTTGACTATGTTTGACCTAGAAGGGGGTGCGATCATCTTAATTTCGAGGACGAAATTTTTATAAGGTGGGTAGGATTGTAACACCAGTTTTCCAGATGAGGGTAATTTTAAAATTTTGTAATTTAATTATTATTTATTGAATATTTATTATAATTTTTGGTGATTTTTAATCTTTTTAAACTATTTAAAATTATGACTTATGATTTTGACATTTACTATGTTTGGTTTTAATTTCGAGGAATTTGTCACCCCCAGTTTTCAGGAACAGGGATATTTTGTCATTTTGTATTTTTGAATATTTTTGAAATTTATTTATTATTTATGATTTTTTTGGGGTTATTGAGTCGGGTTCGAATTTCAGCTCAATCCGACTTGAAACGGGGACCCGAGGGTAGTGTTGACTTTAATGGACCCACACATTAGTTAGCCATGGCCCACATGAGAAATATTTAGTTAGAGATTAGACTAATTATTATGGATAAGGTTAGTGTGATTAGGGACTTTAGAATGACTAATTTAGCCCCAACCAATTAGCCCTTTCCTAATACTAATAGAATAGGTTAGTGGGGCATTTTGGACCTTACCATAATAGGACAAATAGCCCCATATGGCCAGCCACTTTGGGAGAAGATAGGCTCAAGTATTATTATTATCTCCACACTCTCTCTCTTGTTCTTCCCCAAATTTCTAGAGAGCAATCCCAAGCAACTTCTCACCAAATCCTTCCATTTTGCCACCAAATCTTCTTCTTTCCTTCTCATTCTAGCCAAGGAGGAAGCAACCCAAGTTTGGGAGGATTCGGAGCTTGTTCATGTCCTTTGGGAATCTCTACGTGTCGGTGTCGCTCGGAAAAGCTTTTCTTCGATTCGATCTACCGGGAGGTATAAATCCCTTCTCCTTTCATTTCCTCACATATAGGTCTATTTTGAACCCATAGGAATGACCCCCATGGTTGTATCTCCATTTGTGTCCATTCGTGTCCATTGGAGGTCATAGGAGTGTCCTTTGTGTGTGGTTGTGTCCATGTGGGAAAACCCCAAATTTGGACAATGTTGTTGTTATGTATGAATGAATTATTACAGTTTAATCTCATATTTTGTATTGGAGATGTGTTCTATAGTGTCTCATATATATATTAGTGTAGAGAGTGAGTTCTGATATATGTTATATACTTGTGTTTTTGTCTCAAACTACCCAAATCGTCATAATTTTATCCACATTTTTAGTAGCAATAGCAACTTAGAAATGTCATAACTTTTAGCTTAAAACTCTGATTTATCTTCCTTTTTTTAAAAGAACATATCGAAGTTAGCTTTCCAAATATATTTTAATAAGCCAATTCTTTCTGTAACTTCTGTAGAATTTTGAGTGTCAGCTATACGAAAGACGACAACGCGTTTCGGTATTTTGCGATTCCGGGAGCTTCGTATACGAAAATGCGATCCGTTTGACGTTTCGGAAAGCTAACATGAAGTACTACAACATACTTTAATCCTAGAATTTAGTGATGCCCAGTTGGTAGTATTGGTTTTAAGTAAAAGAGTGACTATGATATAGCAATTTGTGTAACCTATGAGCCTATGTAGTATGGATATTAAATGAATATAGAGTATGTAATGCATGATATGTTAGATGAATGAAATGATTATATATATGATATATATCCTCTTTACATTAATGTATATATATGGTTGAATGCAAGCATGTAGGAATACAATTAATGTAATTAGTAAGCAATGCATAAATGCATGAATGAAAGAATGATATACAAGCATGCATGAAAGTATATAAGAATGCTAGATATAAATGCAAGAATATGTATGATAGATAGAATACATAATGTATAAATATGGTAAATGCAATATCAGATTTCATATGTAGACATAGAACTAATGCATAGCTGATATTTAGATTGAATGTTAGTTCTTTAGGTTGTTCGAACACTGAACTGTCCATGTAAGCATATATACCTTCATTTTCTATTGCCAAGCCAATTTCAGTTTTAATATAGTGGAATGTCTATGAATGTAATGTGAACCTTCAACCCCTTAATTCGAAATATTAGTTAATTTCGTATTAGACAATGCATGAGCTGTATGCATATGGGATGTTGGCTTAATGGCAGATTTCAGATAACATGGTTCATTTTATGTGGTTAGTTACACCAGTTTATGGGATAGCTCACTTTAGTTATATGTAAATGTGGAAACTAAACTGAGAATGAACTTCACCCTCTGCACAAGGACACCCCACTCTATATCAACCACCATGCCATGTAACCCTTCTCTAAATGATTGCTATAATATATAGATTTATGTAAAGTATAGATGCATGTTAGTTATAACTTAATAGTCTCTACTCTAATGTATATAGATGTATACTTGTAGCCATGCATGTTAAGTATAATACATGTGTAATGTAGATGGGTTAGCTTTGTGCCATGTGTAGTGTAAACTCATAACTAGTATTGATTTCTCTTTTCATGTACACCTCCACGTCACACAACACACATAGCTTTACATGTTAGTTCTTTTCTCTTATAATAATATATATATATATCTTAATTATATATATATATATATATAATGTTGAATATGCAGGAATGTGATGTATCTTGATATGTGACTTGTGTTGGCTTGTATAGCCTTGGATTTGTATGGTGTGTACTAGCTAGGGTAGACTGGTTAGGCCTAGTGAGACTTCATTGAGTCTATGTTGACCCAGTGACCTAGCTTTGATAGATAGTGACTAGAGTTGACCAAGTGTGATTTTAGCCTAGTTTGACCTAGACAGCATATAGATGCATTGTAGCAGTCTATTCCTTATTTTAGACATGTTGTAACTTGTGTTGCTCTGATTAGGAGACAGGCACCTTCCTCAGGCAGTACACTTTCTTCAGACATTCAGATACGAGGCGAGTACATTCTCTGACGTTTCTACTTGTCTGGATTACATTCTTGCTCGATTACTGTACTTGATGCTGACACGATCATTATCACGGATGGACTATATGGATCTTCTTCTGAGATGTTATCTCCTTGTATTCACTAAATACATATTGTGATGTGCATTTCACTACATATTGTATTTATTGAATACCCTTATCATTGTACACCATTGTGCATATGTACTATCTATCCTTGAGCCATTGTACAAGCTATTGTAAAGCATTGTACAAGTATTGTATAATTCATGTACAAGCCATTGTATAAGGTAACGTAACTGAATTGGATCCTTGTGGTATTGATTGGGGAGGGAGAGTAGAATTGGTTATGTGATCAATCTATTGTTTAAGAAATTGTATATGTCCATTGTATACCACGTACAAAGAGTCCCATTTATTGTATAACCTAACCCGTTTATATAACCATATTGT